>CM070035.1:99392460-99409983 GCA_036250615.1 Ptychadena robeensis | reverse complement strand
CCCCCCCCCCCCCCCCGGCACCCTGCATATAAGATGACCCCTGACTGTTGCAAACCTTTTCCTGTGTTCAAAAGTCGTCTTATATGCCGTAAAATATGGTAAGCTGTTTCAAAGATAAAAGTGAAATACAGTGCAAATATGCTGCACCTTAAGCCCCCCATAGACAGGCAGACTCCTCCATGCAACTTCTGTACAACCAACTTTTCTTCTACCAAAACCATGTAATAGGAGGACCTTTCTACACCTTCCAATCACTATGTATTCTATCCTATTGCATGGAGGAGTCTGCCTGTCTATGGGGGGCTTTAAGTGGACCTATACTAGATCCTTACAACTTACCGGTCTTAAGTGGACCTATACTTATCTTTTGTACTTCATGTCCCTTGCAGGCGTACCCCTCCCCTATTATAGGGGTAACTTGTCAACAAAAGTTAAACACCTTACTCTTAATGAAAAACACCTTATAACACCTTATTACTCATTGCCACTCCTCCTCTGTTAGGACTTTGTGCCAAGAAGTGGAAAAACCTGGCAGCTGGAATCCCAGTGACATTCAGGTGAATACGTAATCACACTCTGTACACAAGTTTATGAAGATAAATTTTCCAGCGTATAAGACGATTTTTGAAACCAGGAAAATGTTTGCAAAAGTCGGGGGTCGTCCTATACAATGGGTGGGGGGGCAGGGGGCACTCTTATCCCGGGCCGACCATCTAGGGGAGCCCGGAGGTCTGCTACCCGGATCTGTGCTCCTCACACTGCACGCTGGCTGACAGCAGCCAGAGAGAGAGACCTGAAGAATCCCGCTTGGGCCCCTCCCCTTTCGATGTATGTGAAAGAAGCTATGTGCTGCTACTTACGGCAAATGCTCACTAGTGACATTGTGGCTGAAATCAGTATTGCAGGGAGATTAAAGCTAGCTAACACATTAAATAGTTGTTCTTTTTATAATTTATACTCAACTTTAAAAGTTACATTTTTAGATTGCCAACATTCTTTCAGTTTTTATAGTTACGTGTATACAATTTATGTCACTTGGATAACAGCAGGCAAACATTAATAACTATGAAGGGTTGCAGTTAGGGATGTCAGATTGGGAATGTAAATTTCTAATCCCAAAAAAAGATTGGACTTCTAAGGGTGTTGGAGATCTGGGGGTTGAAATTCAAAGTAAGCACAAAAAATTTATTTGGTGTGCATTGGAAGACGGGTTGTCTTATACGGCGAGTATATCCCAAACTCTATATTTGAACTGTAAAAGTTGGGGGTCATCTTATTCGTGTGTGTATATCTTGTGTGTATGCACCAAATTGTCTCTCTCAGTTCAGGTACACTTTATGGGCTCTTTCACACCGTATGCAATGCATGGTGTGATGGTAATACATGCGTTCAGCAATGTGCGTTGCTCAGTATGCACAGTATGTGTTATTAGGCTGTGTTTTTTCAAAGCAAATATAGTGGAAATACTAGCATGTTCAAAATTTGTGGCATTATAAAATAATGCTCTGTGTAAAGCAGAGTATGCAAGCAAGAATGCAAACCTGTAGACAATGCATAGCACATTAAACACTGCATTACACTATCAGCAATGCAGGTTGGGAGCTACATGTTGCCTTTTACCTGCCGCTGCAATGGCTTTCCATTGAGTTTAAATAGCCAAGGTGCACCTGCTCTTTAGAACATAGCCTGTCCTTGAACTGCAAATCTAACCTCAGCTTAGATATAATGGTGGGTTGCATTTATTCAAAGAGCCTCAATGAACTTGCCATAATTCCTGTGTTCTAATAATAAAAGAGAGATGGGTTTGAAGCTCCAAATGAAAGAAGCCTAGGGCGACAACATTTCTCCTCTATAGTGCAAGTGTTGCCACATTTGGACAGGAAGTGTATTACTGTCAGGATCATCTTATACAGCTTTCCAATCTAATTGTTAGTAAATCATAAACATACATTATAAATTTGATATTTTAAAGCCTAACAACAATTTTTAGTTTCTGTATATGTATTACAATATTTTATTTATAACAAAGTCATATATGACATAGGAATTCACCCACTAAAGCATAGGCATCCAAATAACATGTGTATTCTGTAGACACCAGAATAATAAAGTACTGCAGCTGTTTACATTCCACTCAATGTTAGAGTTCTTTTTTCTCTTTCCATCTACAGCTGTCATTACTATTTATTCCTGGTTAAATGGTTAACTTATCTTTTGGTAATAGGCTCTGATTGTACATTGCACAACTGCCAAATAGATTTTTTTTTAATCAAACAATATATTACTTAAATACTTTGATGAGTGGCAACCCCCAATGGCAATCTATATCAATAGTAGTAGACATCCTACAGACCCCCTTTTAGTATAGGGTGAGGGGCTACCCCTTGTCCCACAGGGCTTCATGCCATAACTCAACAAGGGGAAGACCCCTTGTCAAGGTAAGGAGGTCTCTTCAATACAACATGGGCCAGGCGTTCTGGGGGTGTGCTGGGGGCTTATTGAGTATCCAGGGTTCACCTTAAACAAGGAGACCTCTGGATCCTACGTCCCACCCTATTGAATGAGTACAGAGGTCCCAAGGACCTCTTAAATAAGAAATAAGACTAGAAATACATTTTTATAAAATCTCTATCATTTAGCATTATTACCTGAAAAGTGTATACTCCACTGTTGTAATATACCTCTTCCCACGAAGGGTCAAGTGTCCTAGGAAGATGGAGCTCCAGTGATGTGTCTGTGTGCCACAAAGGGATGCCCTCCTTCCTGTACTTCCAGGCGTGCACCTTTTACAGAGCATACCAGACCCTATGTCAGCAGGGGGGCTGGTATGCTCTAGGGGGGACTTCACACTTTTTTAAAGCTTATCATACCTTATGCCAGTAGGGGTCTAGTATGCTCTCGGGGGGCACAATGTTCGTGGTCCACTCCACTGATGTTTGCCCATCACTATTGAGGATTTTCGTTTAGTTTAGAAGTGTAAAGCCCCCCATAGACAGGCAGACTCCTCCATACAACTTTCATGAGACTTACCAACAACTATGTAGTATAGTGACCTCCCTGATAGAATACATAGTGATTGGAAGGTGTAGAAAGATCCTCCTATTACATGGTTTTGGTAGAAGAAAAGTTGGTTGTACAGAAGTTGCATGGAGGAGTCTGCCTGTCTATGGGGGGCTTTAGTGTCCAGATTCAAAAATTGGGTTGTCTGGGTTAGTTTACTGTGGTTTTGGCAAAACATTTAATGTGTGGTAAATGAAAACCCAGTAAGTGAACATTACAAACAATGGGAACCTGTTGTCAAGGAAAATGAAGAGCATTACTTTTGGCTAGTGGCAGCTGTGATACCATACATTGATAATCACCAATGATTATTGGTAATCATTAATAGGGCTACACAGCGCCTCTGCCGTGTTAATGTTGTTGATGAGCTCTGCATCAACATGAACGCAACAGAGGTTTTACCTATGACATGTTCATTGACAGTCATGGCACGCATCATAGCGACATATGACTTACCAGGTTAGTTATACGTCAACCCATTAATTTAACCTCCCTAGCGTTATGGGCTTTTCTTTCCATTTTATATGGCACTAAAAGCCGTTTCCCGGGCAATCATGGCAGAGTACACTGTACTTCGCCATGATTGCCGGCTCTCCCCCCAGCCCTCTACACACTGCCGGTGTCAATAAGACGACGGTGGTGTGTGGGGAGAAAAGCAACGCCCCCTCCATAACACCAATGACGCTGAAGACATGGGGCTGGAAAGGCTCTGTGTGCTTGTAGCTCTGTAGAAATGCTGCAGGCATGCGGAGAGCAGGCGGTTGCGCTCGATCCCGGCATGGACGCAGTTTAAATCATGATAACTAGGGAGGTTAAAGGGGCTGTGCTATGTAGTGCGACCAATAACATGTCCCTAACAGAGCGAATGGGGGGGCTTGCTCTCGTAGAATGCACTGATGTCAGGGCATCCAAGTGGAACCCTAGCCTAAAGCCGGCCATAGACGTCCCGATCTATGGCCGACTTCTAGCAGACTTATCACGTCACCACGCTGTGAGCAGTCGGCTACAGAGAGGACAGGAATCCCGTGTGTTCCACTAACACACGCGATTCCTGTCAGACTGTAGCCAATTAACTCGGAGGGGGAGGAGACTTCCCCTCCAAGTTAACAGCCTGCAGCAGGATCGTGCAGAAAAAGAACCAGCAGGACGGATCCGTGTGCGATCCGACCAGCCGGCTTTTTTTCTACAAAACTCAAGGTGGGCTCCCTCATAGTTGCGGTCAACCAACCTTTATGCATGCATCCCCTATGGATGCGTTAACGCATCCACTCTACGTTAGTGTTACGTTAGTTTTTTTTAAATGTTGTACCTTGCAAAAAAATGCAACGGGCCACTAACGCAACATGGGCAACTATTTTATAAGTCAATGGATGTGTTTACAGTACCTAAATATAGCCTCCAGCACAAGGGCCTGAGTCAGTAGTTTCTTTCCTGCCAACCAATAAGTGTCTTGACATTTTTTAACTGATCTAGGCTTACAAAAAGGAGACCTGGCTGGTTTACAAACTAGTCATTCATGTCACCAAGTAATTTGTAAGCAGGAAACAGCTACACAATGTATCTCATTAGGTCTGCAGGTCCAACAATTTCCCCTGTAATTATGTTGTGGTGACAACAATGGGCATTTCTAGAGTCCTCACACACTCTCCTTCAAAGCTGTATTATGCATTCAATGTATCGTCTCCATACATTAAAGGAGATCCCAGACACGATAAGAAGACCTGGGTGGTAAAGTCTGGAGACAACTATAATTTTCTTTACTCCTACTTGGTGTCAGTGGTCCCCAGGATGAGCAGATGACAAACTAGTAACACCTCTTGCACCTCGTGCACCAATTGTGCAATAATAAGAAATTTTACTGCATTTTCAAGTGTCTACCTTTTTTTAAATATTATTTAAACGTTGCAAAAGAATGAGATTTCTATAGGACTATCAAATTTTCCATGTTTGCCATTGCTGATTGCATTTCATGTACCGATTTGAAGATTTTCCTGGTGGCTGTGGCACAAAAGGCCCTCTGCTATCCTAGCGAACAACTGCAGGGATAAATGCAATTACATGATAAGCCATCTAGTCATTGTGTTATGTTTTTCAATCATTCTTATCACAATTATAGACTCGTAAAGAGAGATTGGCACAGTAAAGCACAGTTACAGTGCTCCATGACAGGGCCGTCTTTGAGCGCCAAGTAAATATGCAAATATGTTTTTTCTTGTATGTATAAACTTAAAAATATTTAATAAACAATAACAGCCCAAACTTTATTTTATAGTTGTTCGGTGTCAAAGGGTGGTCATCCAACAACATATACACTGCTTGAAAAACTATGTGTTAAAGTAGTCATACACAGGCAGATTCCTGCACGATTTTTCGGCCGGTCGCTCCGTCAAAAATTGGGTGCGCCCACTTGGCGAGATCGACAAGGAAACTCCCGCATGTTGGATCGCATGGTGTTGGTAAATTCCCAGTTGAACCCATTACTTTAAATTGGGATGGCAGTCCTCATCCAAAGTAATGTCCGGCACACAAAAGGTGCCGGCCAATCCTCTGAGGGATGACTTTGTCCCTCATCTATCGAGGTAGAAATGGATAGCGTATGGCTAGCCTTAGTGAGCACTTCTCCTTTGCAGAGATAATCCATCCCACCTCACAGGTGTGGCATATCAAGGTGCTGATTAGACAGCATAAATATTTCCCAGGTGTGCCTTAGACCAGTGTTTCTCAACTCCGGTCCTCAGGGACCCCCAACAGTACATGTTTTGCAGAAGACCACCAAGGTTTAATGAGCTCTGCTGAGACACGAATTACCTCACCTGTGATTGTTTCAGGTTTTCTTCAAAACATGCACTGTTGGGGGTCCCTGAGGACCGGAGTTGAGAAACCCTGCCTTAGACTGCCCACAATAAAAGGCTTGAATGTGCAGTTTGATTACACAGCACAATGCCACAGATTTTTGAGGGAGCGTGCATTTGGCATGCTGACTGCAGGAGTCATGTGCATTCCTAAAATGCAAAGTATGTGTAGAGCCTAGAAAATTTGACAGCTGCTGTGGAGCTATCAAGCTTAGCACATTTAAAATATATGCAACATGTTATACATGTGCCAATATTGTCCCTGAAGCTACTCAGTTTCTCCAGTGCTCCGTCTACTGTAAAACAATCATACATTATTATTATGTTGTATTTATATAGCGCCAACATATTGCGCAGTGCTTTACAGAGCATATACAGTCATATCACCAACTGTCTGGCAGGGGAACTCACATTAAGGGCATGTGCTGAAATGGCTTTGTCTTGTCACTATTACAGCCAGCTCTTACCCCTAATCCTGTGAAGTCTGGTAATGTGCGGAGGGAGTACCAGCACATCAAATAATAAAACATACAGCAGTTAAATGTCTCAATGTCTGGGGATTTAGTGGTTATCACTAGAGATGGGCGAACATCGCCATTTATGCCGCTATTGTGCAAGCCCAATGATGGATCCATCAGTAGATCCTTAGACCTCCTAATAGTCTTCTATGGAGGGAGGACACAGTGGGGTGATGCTCACTCCTCCTCCTCTCTCTACAGAACCAGAGCCACCAGTGTACAGTGCTCAATCATTCTCTGGTCATCCGGAAGGTTCAAAAGTGATAATTCCCAATAACCAAAAATGTTAAATGTGTACATAAGTTAAGAGTTAAGTTTCAGAGCTTTGCATATACTAGTGCTTTGTAAAACAATACCTAGAAAACTAGTCAGATATTTGTACAATCTACTGGTGTTGAGCATGAATATTTGAATTGCAAATTTTGAATATTAAAGATATTATGCACTGGCAAGCTTATGGTCATGCATTGCGTAATATAATCGCAATGCAATAGTAAATACTGCATGTGACCATTCATTTTGAAGATAATCATGATGCAAAATTTGTATTTACAAATATTGAATAGAATATTAGTAGAATTATTCGTGAAATATTGCAAATTCAAATATTCAAATATTCCACTCTATTTAGCAACATGTCTGATCACTGCTCAATTGATTTCATGTTGGATTTATTGATTTTTTTTAAATTGGAAAGTAAAAAGATAGATTTTCTAATGATCAGCTTGTTTTTTAAGCAATTTAAATAAAAAAAGTTAACTGTGTATGACCTCCTGTAGTCTTCTACGAAATGCAGTGAGGTGCCACTCGCTTATCCTCCTCTACGCACAGAAGTTTTAAAAATGATCATTCCCAATAACCAACATTTTTAATGTGCTTGTGTCGTAAGACTACAGACATTAGATTTTAGGCCTCTCTAGCTATGAACCAGGAGTTTTGCATATGTTGTTAGTGCTTTGTATATACAGGTTTATACTGATATATGTATATACACTCATGGGACACTTTTTTAGGCACCCCTGTCCAACTGCTCGTTGACGCAAATTACTGATGACTGATCAGCTAATCACATGGTGGCAACTCAATGCATTTAGATATGTTGACATGTTGAGCTTCAGAATGGGGAAGAAAGGTGATTTAAGTGACTTTGAACGTGGCATGGTTGTTGGTGCCAGATGGGCTGGCCAGAGTATTTTAGAAACTGTTGATCTTCTGGGATTGTCACACACAACCATCTCTAGGGAATGGTCCGAAAAATGGAAAACATCTAGTGAGCAGCAGTTCTGTGGTCGCAAATGCCTTGTTGATGCCAGAGGTCAGAGGAGAATGACCAGAGTGGTTCGAGCTGATAGAAAGGCAACAGTAACTCAAACTTGTTACAATGACGGCATGCAGAAGAGCATCTCTGAAGGCACAACATGTCGAACCTTGAGACAGATGGGCTACAGCATCATGAGTCTCGATTTCAATCAACAACATGAAAGCATAGATTCATCCTGCCTTGTATCAACGGTTCAGGCTGGTGGTGGTGTTATGGTGTGGGGGACATTTTCTTGGCACACTTTGATCCCTTAGAAGTAATTGATCAACATTGCAACGCCAAAGCCTACCTGAGTATTGTTGCTGACCATGTCCATCCCTTTATGACCACAGTGTACCTTCTTCTGATGGCTACTTCCAGCAGGATAATATACCATGTCATATAGCTCGAACCATCTCAGACTGGTTTCTTGAACATGACAATGAGTTCAATGTACTCAAATGGCCTCCACAGTCACCAGATCTCAATCCAATAGAGCACCTCTGGGATGGAACGGGAGACTTGCATCATGGATGTGGAGCCGACAAATCTGCAGCAACTGCGTGATGCTATCATGGCAATATGGACCAATGTCTCTGAGGAATCTTTCCAGTACCTTGCTGAATCTATGCCACAAAGGATGAAGGCAAAAGTGGCCGGTGAGTGTAAAAAATCATTACAGTAAACTAACGGTGAATAAACCAAAAACAAGTACAGTGAATATACTTATTATTTAGTCTTAAGTTGACCATATGGTTTGATTTTTTTCTTTAAGCAAGCAATAAAATCATTCTATCAATTGGATTGTTTAAAAAAAATGGATGTGATTTTTTCTGGCTGGAATATTTTCATTGAACAGTTTATTTTAGCGATTTATGCATTAGTTAGATTGTTCATGAAGATCGAAGATTTTGATGCAAGTACTTCAGAATATGTGATGAGGTTATTCGAATAAACAGAAACTGAAGTGTGATGCAGCACAACAGAAAAGGCTCACTGAGTACAAAGAGGTGGAAACACGGTGTTATACCACTATGTGTCCTGAACCCTATGGTACTAGGAGCCTGACTACTCAGTATATAGTAATGGCCATATCTGGTCCCTTCCGGTAGCATGGGATGACATGACATCTTCTGTTACCCTATAGATGAATCCACTTATTGTAAATATTTACAAGTTTATGGAAATCTGCAGGGCAAACCCCATAAAATGCCTTTGGTTGTAATAAACTGTAGCTTTTGTCATTATAAGCAGCCCATAGGATCCAGGCACTGACTTGTCTAGGCGGTGATTATTCTTTGTCAGACAAAAGGAAACCCTTATCCCCTTCTCCTGATCATCACCACACTGCAATATTGTAACTTTGTGGAAGAGCCAGCAGCATCTCACATCCTCATCCCCTTCTCCTGATCATCACACTGCAACATTGTAACTTTGTGGAAGAGCCAACAGCAGCATCTCACATCCTCTTCCCTCATTCCCTTCTCCTGATCATCACCACACTGCAATATTGTAACTTTGTGGAAGTGCCAGCAGCAGCATCTCACATCGTCTTCCCTCATCCCCTTCTCCTGATCATCACACTGCAACATTGTAACTTTGTGGAAGAGCCAGCAGCAGCATCTCACATCCTCCTCCCTCATCCCCTTCTCCTGATCATCACACTGCAACATTGTAACTTTGTGGAAGAGACAGCATCTCACATTGTGGAGACAAAGGCATTGTGTGTTTACATGGCTGTGTCATCTATACAGTGTGGGGTGTATACATGGCTGTGTCAACAGTGTGGGGTGTATACATGGCTGTGTCAACAGTGTGGGGTGTATACATGGCTGTGCCATCTATACAGTATGGGGTGTATACATGGCTGTGTCATCTATACAGTATGAGGTGTACACATGGTTGTGTCATCTATACAGTATGGGGTGTAGACATGGTTGTGTCATCTACACAGTATGAGGTGTATACATGGCTGTGTCATCTATACAGTGTGGGGTGTATACATGGCTGTGTCATCTATACAGTATGGGGTGTATACATGGCTTTGTCATCTATACAGTATGGGGTGTATACATGGCTGTGTCATTTATACAGTATGAGGTATACACATGGTTGTGTCATCTATACAGTATGGGGTGTAGACATGGTTGTGTCATCTATACAGTATGAAGTGTATACATGGTTGTGTCATCTATACAGTATGAGGTGTATACATGGCTGTGTCATCTATACCATATGGGGAGTATACATGGTTGTGTCATCTATACAGTATGAGGGTATACATGGTTGTGTCATTTTTACAATATGGGGTGTATACATGGTTGTGTCATCTATACAGTATGAGGGTATACATGATTGTGTCATTTATACAATATGGGGTGTATACATGGCTGTGTCATCTGTATACATGGCTGTGTCATCTATACAGTATAGGGTGTATACAGGGCTGTGTCATCTAAACAGTACTGGGTGTATACATGGCTGTGTCATCTATACAGTATTGGGTGTATACATGGCTGTGCCATTTATACAGTATGAGGTGTACACATGGTTGTGTCATCTACACAGTATGGGGTGTAGACACTGCTGTGTCATCTATACAGTATGGGGTGTAGACATCGTTGTGTCATCTATACAGTATGAGGTGTATATATGGTTGTGTCATCTATACAGTATGGGGTGTGGCTGTGTCATCTATACAGTATTGGGGTGTATACATGGCTGTGTCATCTATACAGTATTTGGTGTATACATGGTTGTGTCATCTATACAGTATTGAGTGTATACATGGCTGTGTCATCTATACAGTATGAGGGTATACATGGCTGTGTCATCTATACATTATTAGATGTATACATGGTTGTGTCATCTATACAGTATGAGGTGTAAACATGGTTGTGTCATCTATACAGTATGAGGTGTACACATGGTTGTGTCATCTATACAGTATGGGGTGTACACATGGCTGTGCCATCTATACAGTATGAGGTGTACACATGGTTGTGTCATCTATACAGTATGGGGTGTATACATGGCTGTGTCATCTATACAGTGTGGGGTGTATACATGGTTGTGTCATCTATACAATATGGGGTGTATACATGGTTGTGTCATCTATACAGTATGAGGGTATACATGGTTGTGTCATTTATACAGAATGTTGTGTAAATATGGCTGTGTCATCCATACAGTATTGGGTGTATACATGGTTGTGTCATCTATACAGTATGGCGGTATACACGACCAAATCATTTGTACAGTATGGGGGGTATACCTGGTTGTGTCATCTATACAGTATGAAGGTATACATGGTTGTGTCATCTAAACATCATCTATACAGGTATAGGGGTTAATGTTGAGTGGCATATGCTAAATTCGGGTTCGCATAATTTTGCGAATGTTTCCACGGATATTCGAAGATTTGCAAACATGTCTGAGCAGTAATTTCATACAGACTTGCATGTATTGCGCACTTGCATGTATTCGACATTGCAAATATCCGGCCGCACATTTGAGAAATATTGTGAATTGTTGAATACATAATATTTGTCGAATATAATTGAATTGCGGATATTTAAGCTCAACACTAATGGGGGTACACATGGCTGTGTCATCTACACATGTATGGGGGTATACATGGTTGTGTCATCTATTCAGGTATGGTGGTATACATGGTTGTGTCATCTATACAGTATTGGGTGTATACATGGCTATGTCATCTATACAGGTATGGGGGATTTGTGTGGTAGTGTCATCTATACCCGCATGGGGGGTATATATCTGTGTGTCATCTGTGTAGATATGGGGGTTTTACATGGTTGTGTGATCTACACAGACATGGGGGTTGTACATGTGCGACTGTGCAATCTATGGGGATATACATGGGGTTGTCACCTTTAGGGGGTAAATCTAAATATCCTACCTTACACAATATTAGTGGACATGCTATATTTCTGTGCAATAGAGAATTAGTTGTCTGTACACTTAGCTGTCACAAGAGTGTAATTCACAAAGCCATAGATAATATGTTGGCAGTGACAAGTGAGTGAGTGATACCCCAATATTGAGAGCCCACTTTATATAAGGAAGAGAGCAATGATCGGTCTAGGAATGGGTTAGGTGGCAGGATGGTATACCAGCACCTGAAAGAGGCCATTTAACCCCATTTGATGCCAGAACAAAGATCACTGGGAAGTGCTTCTGGGAAGAAAACCATTAAACATGATCAATTTCTGTGATCTCTATAGTGTTAAGGTGGTCATTAAGTGTTAAGATAGTCTAATTTCGACTAGCTGACTTAAGGCTGCCATACACACCCCGACGGGTGCAGACAAACCTTCCCAGATAATCACCGGAATGCAAACGTGATGACCTCATCACGTTTGTACCCCGGTGCATTATGGGGCCCCTTCAGTCGGCCGGCACCCTTTGTGTGCCGGAATTAGCTCCAATGAAGACGCCGGTCTTCATTGAAGCTAATGCTATTGCCTTCAGTGGGCCAGAGATTATCGGACATGTCCGTTCTCTGGCCGGCCGAGCTGTGGGGCGACAGGGACCTGTCACCCCATGTGGGAGGTATTAGTGAGCTCATTGCAAAGCCCCTGAACATGGTATCATCAACAAAATTGCTGGAGATGAAAGAGAAGGGTTGTGGGAACATTTGAAAAAAAAAAAGTATTGGTCTAGCACGTCATATTTGCAAGTCGAAACTTTTACATGATTTTGTATTTAATTTATGCAAAAACTATTTGTGTTGGACATACCTTTTTTGTGGTATACCCTAATCTTTCTTTATATCTTCAGCAAGTTTGGTGATTATAACATGTTCAGGGACTTTGCAATTAACTTGAAATTGTCAAAATGGTTGAATTTTTACAAAAATACATGGGTTGAATGTTCAATCTATTCCAGGGCAATTGATTACTGTGCGCATTCGCGGTGATCGATTGTGGCCACCCTTTCCTCCTGCTCGAAGAAAGCTTGATCGAACAGGGAACCAACATGTCAGTAACTATTTGTTCGATGGCCATTAATTTGAATGGGGACCGAGGGGTCCCATCCAAAGTATCCAATGGGATCGATTGCACATCAATTCGCCTTTCAATTGAAGTCTTCACGCTGCGCTCAATCGACCTGTGTATATATTTATACCTATATATTTTTTACATTTCCTAGCACTAAATCTGCTTTAACAAGCTACATTAGAGATTTCCCTGCTAGAATGCCATGATCATCCTATGATATCATTTATCTCAATGATTACTCACAATGCTGCCATGTGTATACACAAACATTGTGTCTCACACATCCAATAGAGATCGCCAGGTTCCTTGCTAGATGACAGATCTACTTCCCAACCAATTAGATCATCTCAGACAGGACAAGTTTTCAGTAGGATAATAGGAGCTCTGTCCATTTCTCTGCTCTATCAGCCTGCAATCTGTAATTTCTATTGATCCTAAATCTGGGCAATACTTCCGACAACTAGTCTCCGAGTACCAGGCTGATCGATAGGAATAGCGCCAACTCGTTCTGCGATCCCCCTCGGCACGATGTGATCAGCTGTATCGGACGATCAGGGAGTACACAGCATCGCACATATACTCCGCCTCTGTATATGCCGCATCACATCGCTGGCAGCTCGTCCATTCATCGCAGCGCACACCTTCGCCTGCAGTTCCCGGCTCGCCGCCAGTAGGGGGCGCTGTGCTGGTGTCCCCAGGGAGTGCACATTCCCGAGCGGGGTTAGTTTGGTAGGGAAGGGTGACGTCAGGGCCGCCTCCTCCTCTTCCCCCAGCCGAGCCCCTGAAAGTAAGTCCGGACTGAGGAGTGCGGGGAGCCGCTGAGTATGGAGAGCGCGGAGTGCGGAGCGCCTGGTACCGCTCACAGGACCGCCGTACTTCTCATGTGAGCTGCCGCCTGCCTTGTGGAAGACGCGGGAGCTCGGATTGTGTGCGCCTCTTCCCGGGATCCTCGTTACCTGACTAACTTGGAGGAGACATGGATGGTGTGCGTGCCGCGGGGATACTACTGCTACTGCTGCTGTCCTCTCCGGAGCTGCCATCAGCGATGCGCGGGCAGCTGTCTGCAGGTGAGTGCTGGACTTCCACAACTTCTACAACAGCCTCTGCGTGTTACTGACCGGGAAAGTTTCATGTGTGCCGGGGTGCCCACGTCCCCCCTCATGTCTCCACGTCCCCCCTCATGTGTCCACGTACCTCCTCATTTACTTATATACTGCCCAGGTATCCACTCATGTGCCTTGGCACCCCCTCGTAGGTGCCGACTGCCCAGGTGCCCTCTCTTATTTGCTGGCTGCCCAGGTGCCCTCTTGTAGGTTCAGGCTGCCCAGGTGCCCTCTGGCAGATGAAGGCTGCCTTGGTTCTCTCTTGTGTTCTCAGGCTGCCCGGGTGCCCCCTCGTATTTGCAGGCTGCCCATATAACTTACCCATATGTACTCCGACTGTCTAATGCCCCCTCTCATGTGCTCAGGCTGCCCAGGTACCCTGGTGCCCTCCTCATCATAAGTGCCGATGATTGTACCGGGGTCCCGGGAGATCCTGCTCCCCACCCCCTATATGTGTTTGTAGACTCGCCAGGGGTCCAGGTGTCCTATTATCTATGTGATCTCTGCCATTGTTGGAGGAATTCTCTTCCCTCATTTACATGTAGTAACATGCCCTCTGCCCAGTGTGTACAATGGCTTCTGCCAGTATACAGAGAGCCTGCCAGAGTAATGAAATCTCCGGCAAGATGAAAGTTGTTCTTTCATTATTTAAAAATCTTTCACTTTTATTTAATAAATACTGGCAGGTGCTTCCAGGAAGTAACATAGGACAGCTCTGTGCTGTGCTCCTGTATTGTCACCTTATCACACATGCCCCTTCCTTGGTAAAGACTCAATTTCCAACCCTTTAATACCAGCCTGAGGTACTTTATTTTGAGTCATTTTTTGTGTATTTATATATTATGGATTCCACTTAAAATCACCTTATACAATAAGAATGATGATCCTGTTGTGGCATTGTCGGTGTTAGGACAGAGAAGTAGGGTGAAGAGGCTGGAGGAAATGGGCAGCACTGAGATTAGAATGGGGTAAATAGTACTTCAAGTTTATATATACTTTGTAAACACGTAGCCCTCTAGTTAGGGGTCACTTGGGTCTGCAGTGTGACTTGTACAGACTATAGAGATAAGTGCCCCCCCCCCCCCCATGTTGTTTTGTACGGTGTATGTAGCAGAGGAGGAAGGGAAGGATTTGAGCCCCCCTCCCCCCTGAGAACAGATCAGTTTACACAGGATAGAACTTTGTTCCTGATCTCCTGGTGGTAGTCTGCAGCTTCTCTATACCTGTTGCAGCCTTCTCCTATTACAGTCATCGCCCACCATTGTCTCGCCTTTCACTCTCCCCTATTTACCAGATTTACTAACTTCACCCACTTCCACCTCCTATGAACTCATTAAACTCCCGCCTGTCCCCTCGGGTCATAACAAACAGATTTTTATTGTCTTTTAATTCTTTCGCCCTCTCCCTACCTTTCCCTGATATGAAGGCGTTTGTATTGCTGGGAGTCCATAGCCAGCTTAGTAGGCGAGTTAGCACTTTTACAATAATTACCTCTCTGTGAATCTTCCCCTGTAGTGATCAAACCGTAGAAGAATAAAAAAGCGTAATGCTCAGCTGAAAACCCGAGGAGCCCCGTGCCTAGCTGAAGCCTTCGATTAGCAGTGAGCGGAGTTATTCCTTGAAGCGCTGCCTCGGTTATGGGAGAGATACAGTCGGTTTGTGTGCTCGCACTGCCTCCATGCAGAGAGGGTTCTAAGCTCCTAGAACAAAGGATTATGCCAATTCTCTTTCTGTAGTGCAGGTATGGAGATGAAAATAAGGCAGGTAGCTTAAGGCACTCAAGTTAAAGTTGCTTATGGGAAAAAAAAAGAAATAATTGGCTTATACAGCGTGCTCCCAATTGTCTGTTATCTTTGTTATTGGAGATCCCTACTGTCTGCAGCATGGCCACGTAGGGTTACTGATGAAAATACACATGGTTATTGTCTGATAACAACATCTTTATTATTGGGCATTGCTAAGTGATGCCAACTGTGTGACCCTCTTATGACCGATCCCATGTGACCGGTCTGAATGGGCTGCAGCTGCTTAATGTAAATAGCGTCATTACACCAACATATCAAATATATCTCCGATCTTCATTTCTTTAATTGATTCCCCTCTACAGGTTCATGTCACTGTCACTGTGGAGATTTGTAATATGACTGTTAAGTTGTCATGCCGGTGTCAAGGGTCAGCTTTGAATGTTTCTCTCTTCTATCATCCAGTGTCCTCTGTGGCGCCGCTCTGCGCTTTAACTGTATAGCTGATCAATTTTCTGAATGCTCCGAGAGCCCTTTCCTGCTTCTACCGAAAACCAATTGCTGATACCAGGCTTTTCAGATAGGAACGCTAAGCGTGCTATTGATGTCCCTCTGCAAGTTGTGTTGCTTTATTGAGTTCTTGAGATTTGAGAAGTGTTGCAGGTTAATTGAAACTTTGAGAAGTGTCATTGCTGGGTCTGGTATTTCGCGAAGAGCTGCTGCTATTACAGGGGACTGCGTTGTAAAATGTAAATTGCAAAGCCTCTGCTTTTATTTCTTCAATCCTCCTATATGTTTCTCTGCCTCCTCTTTATATGAGGATAACTCAGGCATCCTTATTTCTGTGCTGATGGGAGTGTAATTGAAGTGTCTGCTTCATCTTTATGTATTCAGTTTTCTAATGATTTCTACCAGGACAGCGGGCATGGGGATACCAGTAAATGAGGCAATCGTAGAATGACTTCTGCAAATGTACACAAATGTATTCATGCTTGAAATTCACTTGAACTTATTCCAGATATAATATGTGGGCTGTGCAGACAGTAAACGTTTTTTTTTTTTTTTAGGTTGGGTCTTTGTTTATAGTATTGGGTGGGAGTTGACATACCAGACTGGTAATGTTTTTACACTACTAGACACCAAAGAAAGGGTGTCTGCTTACACAAATGACCTCCTCCCACTTCTATTTAGGTTTACAATATACTAGATGTAATGTGATCGCTTCCAAGACAACTGTTCGGATTTTGTATGCTTGCATGCAAAGAATGGTCAATCTTGGAAGTTATAAGCAATTGATGAATAGACTTTACAGATTATGCCTTTATCATTTCTAACATCAGGCATTTAAAGCTCTATAAAAAACAGAGTTTGGAGGTCAAGTGATCCCATTATTGGCTGACTGAAGTCATTGAAAAAGGGTATATCACTTGAGCTCCAAATTCTTTATTTATTAGGTATAAAAAAACGTAGAGGAACAACATGAAGGTTATGGTGAGAAGGGATTAAAGGAATTGAAAAGCCCTCAACTCACGCAGTACATAGCAAGGTTAAGTCTTCATAAAACAGACATTTGCATGCTCCAATCCATCACAAATCTGAAAAGTTTTGTATAAAAAACAAAAAAAGTGTGTGGTTGTAACACACTCACATATATGTCCTCCTAAAATACCTCCCAATAGCTTACCTGCCTTCTTCCGAAAAATAAATATCACAGACCTATATAACAGACCACGGAAATTGAACTTTTTTAGCCTGGGGCTGGATAGTTTGTGCAGAGCTTGCTGAGCCAGGGTCTGCCATTTAAAATGACTGGGCTGTCTCCACTGAAGATGGTATCCTTCTTTGTCTGTGAACCTGGTACTTGCACTGTGTCATGGCAACCTGGTAAGAAAAAAAGCACATAATATTGGGTGGTAAGAGTATT
>CM070035.1:99374984-99389427 GCA_036250615.1 Ptychadena robeensis | reverse complement strand
GGGGCCTTTAGTCTTAATTACGTCACATTGGAGTTCACAAAGATAGAAAAAATAACCAGTATCTTGTATAACCATTTAAAAAAAATAACTAAATAGTTGTTTTTGATTTGCAGCCAATGTAAAAGCAACCATTGTATCTATAAATGGACTTTACTTTTTGATGGTATAGTTGTACCAGTGTTTTGTAGGAAACTGTTTTACCCAAACACTTATAAATGGTCCCTTTTAACCAATCACTATGGCATTATGTAATATAAAACATGTAAATGAGTTACATGTGATTGTCAGAACATCTGAAAAACATTATTTTAGCATGATCTGAGGGCTGGATTCAGTACATTCTGCATCACTGACCATAAGTCATGTGTTAAGTTTGCTTTAGGACTATCCCAATTCAGTGACTAAACATTCTGGAAGTCATCAATTGGAGCATATAAGTCTTGGTACAAGTTTATTTCTAATTCCCATCATTCACTCAGATCTACCCGTAGTTGATCTTTAAGACAAAAGTTGAGACACTGAGACCTTGCAAATCACACTGACTTAAGTATTTGTTGGGTTTAAAGTGACTAAAGTAGTTATTTCTGTGTTTATTTAGTAGGTTATTATTTGGCAGCTGATTGACTCGTTTAACATTTGTTTGTACAACCCACATTTACATTCACTATTCAGAAGCTATTGCACAAGTTCTAACTGGAGTGTAAACAGTGACAACTGCTTATCTTGGCATCATTGTGGAGCGCCATGGAAATGTTGCTTCTATTACTTCTGTTCCGTAATCTGATATCTGTTGTCCCTTTCTATAATCTTGTTGGTTAAAAACTTCCTAATCTCTCTCCCTGTGCTGCTCTTTTATTTGTTCCCTGCTGTTCTAATGCTAACCATACACATGCCGATAACCGGCCGATTTTTAACCTGACCGACGGGCGTGCGCGCTTGCGCCTTCGGTCAGGTTAAAAATCGGCCGCTAATCGGCATGTGCCCACATGGGGCGATAGATCCCTGTCGCCCCACTGCTCGGCCGGCCAGAGAACGGACATGTCCGATAATCTCTGGCCGATGGGAGCCGAGGGCATTAGCTTCAATGAAGACCGGCGTCTTCATTGAAGCTAATGGCCGGCACGCAAAGGATGACGTCATCACGTTTGCATCCCGCTGCAGATCGGGACTGGTCTGCCTGCACCCATCGGGGTGTGTATGGCAGCCTTGAAGGTCTACTGCAGCCCTCCCCTCTCTTATTGAGAAAGGGGGAGGGGGGTAAATAAACTGTCTCTTTTTGAGGGTGTATTTTAACGGGAGCTTCCCGAGCTCCTGTGTGTGAGCAAAAGGTTAAATAGTGCCCGGCAAATGCCTCATGTCACAATCGCTGGGAAGCATTTAACAGGGTTATTAACTGAACCTGTTAACCTCCTGGACAGTTAGCCCGAGTTAACTTGGGATGAGTTTGTTTACTAACAATCACCCGAACTAACCTCAGGCATACTCACCTGTCTGGTGGTAGCCCATGACGTTCCTCTGTTTCAGCTGACCTGACAATCTTTCCAGGTCTGACATTATTCATTACGCTGGAGAGATTGGAGGGTAGTACCACTGACCTTTATTTAAAGGAGGTGGCACTGCCTTTTTCCAGCACATCCCTGGCGTCAGTGATGATGCTGGGGATGTGAGGGGGCAGAATGGATTAATCCACGTGCCTAACGTTCTGGAAGGTTAATGAGCCACTGAAGGCCGACAGAGCAGGTCCAATCAGCTCTGGAACGCAGCGTGATGACATCATCAGGCTGCAGTCCCGAGCTGTTAGGATTGGTTGGCACCCATTGAAGTTAACGGCATCGGCCAGAGAATATTGGACATGTCTGTTCTCTGGCTGGCCAAGCTGTGGGGCGACCCATGTGGGCATCCCCGATCGGCGGCCGATTTTGCCGATGGCCGCAAGCGCGCACGCCCATCGGTGGGCGTCAAAATCGGCCGCCGATCGGTGCGTGTATGGCAGGCTTTAAGCTCCTTTTGTAATGAGTATGACAAAAAGCAGTGTTGTATTATCTGTGAGGATCTTGTTTTTTTAGATGTATTTTCATAGGTGAGGTTCATCCTCCAGAATAAAATCTCTAATTGAGAGTTTCTGATGGTGCTGCCTTTTTTGGGAGTTGATGTTTTGTTTACAAATTGCAAAAGTTCCCCCCCCCCCCCTTTCCCAGCCAAAGTAACACAGCTTGTAGAAAGCACACGTGTCTCACAAGGACCGCTTTCATGATGAAGCGGAATGTTTTGGAATATGACTCCAGACCTTGAACATTGGTCTGCTGTGTGCACTAACACTCTCACTTAAGTGTGTGAAGATGTTTCAGGAACTGGAGAGTTATGAAGGCTACAGGTCTGTTTGGCAATGCTAGTTTACTGGCTGCCATTCTGGTAATTGGATTTGTGATTGGAATATTGACGCTTAAATACCAGACAATTGACATTTTCTTTAGTTTGCCATTCCGAAGAGGAAGGATGTCACATCAGAAAAAAATGTTAAATTCAAATACACAATTGACAGGATCAGATATGACGAGCACTGCAGGGACCTAATATTGAAATGCTAATGCTCGGCAAAGCTCTTGAGTGGGACACCCCATGGGGCTTTAGAAAGGCATGGAGATCCCCAATTGTGAAACCTGTGTTCAGGATTTATATACATTTCCTAAACGAGTTAAAACATATATTAAATTTGTAGAATATGTGGATATATAAGTTCCTAACGTATTACAAGATCCTTTTTATCTATGATGAGGTGATATTTCTTATAAAATAAAGCTAGACATACATGGCTCGATTTTCAGTTCCATCGACTTAAAAAAACGATTGCTGTAAACTGATGGTTTTAGAACAAATAATGTAGTATACTCACAACCGATCGATTCCTTTCCTTAGCCTTGTACGCATGCTCTACATTTCAATTGGAATTTTTTTTTTGGATTGCTTTTTGGTGGTCGATTTTTAAACTATGCCTTTTTTAAGTTGATCTAAATGAAAAGTCGAACCGTAAGGGCTTGTTTCCACATACATCGGGACTCTCTCCGCTAAGCGTATACACTTAGCTGGGACCCCGACGTAGCAGATACACTTGCCGGCTCAGTGGAGGATCTGTCTTCACGGCGCGGAGCCACTCCGCTGCTGCAAGGCTCAACGTAGTCGAATACGTTGAGTCTTTGCACCGGCGGATGTGTAAACAGATCATCCGCCATGCAGGCAATGTCTATCTGCTACTTCGGGACCCCGCTAAGCGTATAAGGGTCCCGACGTATGTGGAAACTTACCCTAAAGCAGGGTGCAGACGGTTTGATATTTGAGCTATCCGATGTTCCCTGCAGCAGCATGATGACGTCATCGAGCTGGCCCATCTCTGCAGGTCTGTACCCTGCTTTAATGTCCACCTTAAGAGTTGAGATCTTATTATACAAGCTTTAGGATAAGAAATGGGTGGAGTAAACATTTACTAATATACCCTTCCTTTGAAAAAGATCAATGTTTAAACACATCCACTCTTCATATTTGTACATGATGGGAAAAAAATATTACAAATTACGGTAATATTAAAGTTTAGAGAAGAAAACACAGAATATGGATGTTTAGATTGATCACCTGTAAAGCTAGCCATACACCTGTCGGATTCCATGGCCGATTGATCACTGATCCGATCGATTTCGGCGATCTCAGCGGGAATCGGAGCTCCGATCAATCGGCCAATTAAGAGTATCTGATTGCTGCATACCACCTTGTCCCACGGATTCCTGGACGATTCCGTGTCCGATCGCTTACTTCCCAAATGGCAACTCCCCCTGATGTGTGCTGAATCGGATCAGAAAGACCAAAATGTTGGTTCTCTGTCTGATCGGGGGCTCAGAATCGGATCCATCGGTCGCGAACGATCGCACAAGGTGGGCTGCACGCGATTCCGGCACGATCGTTTTGCATGCACGCGCCTGGAATCGATCGTCTCGGAATCCGACCCGTGTATGGGGGCCTTAATACACATTTTTCCTTTTTTTATTTGTTGCCCCTTTAATGACTCATCTGTTCCATGCCCTGGTTATTGTCATTGCTCCTCTCTGTATTACAGGTGCGTTCATTTGTTAAAAAGAAACGCCTTTGTGTGGCATCACATTACACTTCCTATAAACTTCTCTAACAAAGGAAAACTGGACTCCTTACTAATGCCCTGCCTTTAGATAAAACAATGGGTGTGCCGACTTCATCTCCGTTTCTACATTTAGTTAAACATACATTATTGGAAAAAGAAGTCTCTCTATTTTTCTGCAAAAGATTTAAGACTTTTCCACGTAAATGCCTAACCTTTTATAAATCAAAACATCCATATAGGTGGGAATACACGGGTCTATTTTTTTTGTTTATATTTTTTTAATCATTTGAACGAAAATCTAAAACCAAACAAAGGTTTTCGTTCGACTAACATTGACTAACATTTATAAAAAACAAATTAAAATCTAACATACCATTGTTTCATTTTATAATTTTAGTTTGATCTAATAATGGACAACAGTTGAAAGAAATTTAATTCGCTCAAACGAAAATACAGTGTATATATTCAATATAGGCACAATCGATATTTGATCAAAATATCGAACATCCTGATCGAATCTACCATAGATTGTGGAAAAATCTATACGTGTATTCCTACCTTTTAAGAAGTAAGAATCAGGAATAGCCCTTAGCTATCATTAGGAATGACACAATTGGTAATTAATGTATAGGAGGGGTTTAAAACCTGATGGCACATACACAGGGTTGTGTTAGCACTGCTGGTCCAGTACTCTTTTTATGCTTACTGCAGGTCAACCTTGAGACATGTTCACATGCTGCCACAACAGATATCCTGTGCACTAATGATATTGACATTCTCTGCTGTGTAGCATCACAAACTGTCTTTTACACTGTTCTAACACTTCTGGGTGTTAGACTCACAGTGGCAAGGAATGGAAGACTTTGACCACCTGTCACTTTAAATGGCTACTATGGCTGCTTGACAGCTGTTACCCTGCCATAGCATGGTGTGCCACCCAGGGATCCTCCCAAAGTCTCAATTGGCACATTGCCTAACAGCTTTAGTATCATTGTACAATTTCATCTTCTGGGCAGTACTCTTCATGACCTGAGCCATAAACCTAATTGTCTGAGCTACTTCCTTTAGAGGGATTGCTCACATAGTCGTAGATATCGCCAAATCCAAATGTTCCAGCTATTCAGACCAGTCTGTCCCAGTATATGCTTATATATTGTATATTTTACCTATAAGGATCAAGCAAAATGTACTTATTGAAACTGTTATCTTGCTAAGAAAATTATTATTTTGCTACAGCTAGACATTGCTCTAGCTCGAAAGGTCACCCAAAAGATTTGATTGCCTTTTTTATTTTGTCTCTAATCATTCTGCTCATAATTCACTTTGAGCTTAACCTATCTACAGTGAACTAATCACCACTTAACAAAAATTGCACATGGGAGCCAATTTCAGTGTCCTTGGGCTAAACCAGAATGCCAGCGAGGGTATGTGCTTTATTCCTCTTCAATTTCAATAGCAGGTTGATGTTTTATCTACTTCAAAGCATCAAGAATATTCTGTAATATAAATACTTTACATTTTTTCTGCAAATTTATATTTATTAATATAACCTCATTTCTTTGTTGTCTCAGCTTTTTCATTTAACAGCTTTATGGGCATAGAATTGTACTTCTGTGCGCCCGCAACCATGTATCAAATACAAAGGTTATGTGGCTTCTTTAGGTTACTTTATAAAAAAAAAATAATCTTTTCTAGCATATAATTTTTATAAAAAATTTTGTCATCAAAACAATAAATCAACATAGAGCGTACATAGAATATATAATACACAAGTGATGTAGAAAGCCTCAATATGGGAATATGCAAAATATCAGCTCCTCAAATATTGCAGAATTCTGTATGTCCTGGGCCGCCATGGCCGTGCCCATATCCATTTTTGCACATAGAATCTCTGTCAAAGGTGGACCACCTCTTCAAGATGACAGAGGAACATTGCATTCCATCCGATGCATCACCTCCCAGAGTAGGAATGAACAGTGGCCTTAACGCATAACTCCACCCCCCGTACAGGGGAATCTTGTACTCCAAATGTGAAGAACACTGTTGACACTTCCCTATCCAAGTTCGATCAGGGTCCCGCGGGGGGAAGCAAAGACCTACGTAAGCTCTGTGTACTGTTTTGAAAAAAAATCTATGGCTACGGTTCCCTAACGATTGCTCTATAAACCCTTTCCTATTTGGCTAGTAGCAAATCTTATACTTCCTTGGGTGGTTGTTGTAATAAAACTGCACATTTCTAAACATAAGTTTCAGTGTGTGTTGGTTTGGCGCGCTGTCCTATATTTTTTGTCTTTTGATTCTGGTTGCTTTTCCCTGGTTTATGAAAAAAACATGCTGCAAAATATATGCATTGGATGTGTCTTAAACATGTCCAATGGTTTTCAGTGGCGATGTGCACACAGGCACATCAGCATTGCTTTGCGTCCAGTCATTTTCAATGAGCTTTACAGTGTCACCATTGACCCACATTAATGTACCCTTTACAACCATTGTGATTTGACATGTTTATGACGCTTTATTGCCATAAGACTGCATTAGTTGCATTCAAATCTCATTTAACAAAAGTGTCAAAATCAAACGTGTGCTCTTATCACATCATAAAGCACAGTGTAGTCGAGGCCTGTAGTTCTCTGAGTTATCAGCACAGACAGATAGCAGAAATAAACAGCTCCAACGAGTTCTGGTGTCATTTTTATGCACTAATCAAACATACAGCCATGGGCAAAAATATTGGCACCCCAATAATTTTGGCAGAAACTGGACTGCAAACAGTTAAGGAAATTTCCTCTTCCAAACAGTAAAATTTTTACTCAATCTGGTTTCTTGTTGCTTGTGTGTAGCACACAGAGCTTGGAAAAAAAATTGTGGGAGGATTTTAGAACAAAATTATAAAAAAGCATGGACGATACAGGAAGGCTACAAGACCATCTCCAGAGATCTTAATGTTTATGTATCTACTGTGCTCAATAGTAGACAAAGAGAAACATTGATCTCGTATAACAACGAAGAATTGTTTGAAGGGTAGACCTTAATCAGCTTGTGGTACATCAGTGTTAGCTTGTCATCTTCCATTAAATGGAAATGGATCCTATGGCAAGAGACCAAGGAGAACCACACTGCTGACTCTGTACCATAAAAAGCCACCTTGGAGTTTACTAAACTCACTAAACACTCACTTTTTGCACTTTTTGCGAGAACCGATGAGACACATGAAGCTTTTCAGTAGTGGACACCATACAATTTATTCCCAAAAGAAGATTTAAAAAGAAAAAGAACCTGGTCCATACAGAAAACATGAAGAAGGTTCAATGATGTTTTGCAGTTGCTTTGCTGGGTCTGGCACTGGTAGCCGTTACTGTTTGCATTGTAAGTAACATTTTTAGACTACTTTAAAATTCTGGTGTGCAATGTTGGGCACAGAGTCACAAATCTGATGTAGACAATGAGCCAAAGCATTCAGTTTTTTTATTACTACCACGTATTACGTTAAGGGATTTTATCCCAAGCTTTTTTTTGTTTGGTAAGGAATGCTTTAGATTGGTGCAAACAAAAGAAATAAACATGACAATACCAAAGTTTTTATCATTGCAACAATTTCTGGGATACATAGCTCACTTTCTGACATAAATGCAGTGTTGCAAATATTTCTGGTCATTGCTGTGTATAACAAAATGCCCTCTGATTTATTTTACAGATTAAAATAGAAGTTCATTGTTTGAGAAGCACACCCTTTAATTATCATTGTTGTAATATTGACAGAGATAATTATAGCAATTGTGGCTTTCATAATTCCACTTCCTTCCTAAAGGCTCTCACTAGTGAGTGTGTACACAAGTATAGGATTACTATTACTTACTCTATACTTGCCTTACATCAGGGCTGTCAAACTCCAGCCCGGGGGCCAACCATGGCCCCTGCTGGAATTCAACCTGGCTTTTTTTTTTTTTTAATTGCCACAATGTGTATTTTCTTTAACATTTTATTACACATGTGTATATAGTATTCTATTTAGTATAACATTTTGTTCAAGATTCAATGTTTACATTGGTTTTAAACACAAAGAAAAACACATACATTAAATCAACACAATACTTACCTGTGAGCAGTTTAGATGCTGGAAAACTGCTACACAAAAAAAAACATACTTGCCTTCCTCACGTTAATTTCTGATGCCAGCATCTAAGGCTTTGTTTCCATTGTACGTCGGGAGCCCTCCGCTAAGCGTATACGCTAAGCAGGGGTCCCGACGTACCCCATAGACTCAGCCTGCCGGCGGATGGTCTGTTTAGACATCCGCCGGTGTACAGGCTGAACGTACTCGACTACGTTCAGCCTGACACCGGCGGATCGGGTCGGCGCAATGAAGACAGGCCCGTCCGCCGAGCAGGTAAGTCTATCTGCTACGTCGGGGACCCCCGCTAAGCATGTACGCTTAACGGAGGGCTCCCGACGTAATGGAAACAAGCCCTTAGATCCTGGAGAAATGAAGCTACTTCCCCCTCCACTCTACCTCCCCCCTCCTACAGAGTCTTTGTTGGAATCGGCTGCTTGATGAGATGTGTCTGGACGGGAGAGACACACTCATCACTGGTAATAACAGTGACTAGACCGGGCAAAGGAGAGTTTCTACAGCCCCAAGGGGAACATGGAAGAGATGTCCCAAATCGCTTTGTGGCTACCTTGCTTAGACTTTAGGCAGTGGGAGGGACATGCTCGGAAAAAGCACCCATCCTGCTGTCCGAAAAAGTTTTTTTATTTACAATTGCTGATCTTCCTGGTGGTAGGTCTGCTGTAAGTGAAACATAAGTCTGTTTCCTTATTAAAAAGTTTATCGTATCATATGAGATGACAAAGAAACATTTCCCGTATTGTAGATCTTTTTTCAATCAACATAAAGGTTGGGCCCTGCCTTTTGTCCAAGTTTTTGATTTTGGCCTGATCTGTGTTTGGGGTTGACACCCCTGCATTACATGGATTTTGACCTGATTTTACCAAGCACAGAGTGCATAGGAAAAACGCATCTCTAACTATAGCTGCTATCATTTATGTAATTTAAACATTCCTTTTTTATTTTTAAAATGTGCATTTTTACTGGTTTATGTACCTTGTAATGTCACCCTTTTCAGTACCATATTTTGTGGCCTATAAAAAGCTGTTAGAGGCTCACACAAACCCTCTGCTTGTTTGTGGCTTAGAGTGAAGGTACTTTTGTGTCCCCTGCTTAACCTCCCTAGCGCACCGCCCGTATCGCGCTGTTTACAACGGCACGATACGGGCGATCAAGGCAGTGTACAGAGTACACTGCCTGACGTTTCCGGCATCTCGCCGGAGCTCTACGCGCAGCTGTTGTCATTACTGACAACAGCTGCGTGAGAGGGGAAGCCGGCGCTCCTCCATTAACATGGAGGTCTATGGCGCCGCCCCCCCCCCGCCCCCTTCCGCGTCACCGCGACGCTATCGGGGCGGTGCCGCCAACCTGGAAATGCTGCAGTGATGAAGACAATCGCTGCAGCTTTCCGGGGAGGCATAGGGTCTCCCAGCTGCCTGCTTTCCCGGCGGTTGAGACGAGCCTGAAGCTCGGACGAGCTAGGCTCATCTCAACCGCTAGGGAGGTTAAAGCCACACATGGTGGAGGTTTTGTCTCTGCTGTTTGAAGAGGACGCCTCTGCCAGCCTCACCTGTATCTGCCTCCTGGAACTTGGCCTAGTTGGAGCCCCAGAAGGCCATGTCAAGCACAGCAATTGGCCACTGGGTTGCTGGTCAGACTTTCTGGCCTTCTGCTTGGCCTTGACGCGCCAAACCTTTTGCTCCATAAAAAGCACATAATTCCCCCCTGTTTTTCTGGGCAAAAGTGCTTCTTATGGAGCAAAAAATCTGGTTATTATTTATACACACCTTTTTAAATTTTTACATCCTCCTCCGTCTCCATAAACATGTAAAGAAAACTGTTCATAGAAGCATTGTTTTTAAATTATAAACCTATAAAGATAAAAAAAAATCTTCTAGATTTTACATGTATATTTGAACGGGAAATGCAATGGGCTGTAGCATCGGAGTTGGCTTTGTCTGCATAGAAGAAACCTAGGCCTTATTGAACTTGATGTAAAAAAGAGACATTGAACTGGATACTGCTGTGATTGATTCCCCTTAAATTGTTTCTGTGTGCATGGACATCATGTTTTTACAGGTTAGGTTGTCTAGTCTTTTGGTTTCTAAGTTCCATACATGTGAATTGTGTCTACACATGGCAATGACCAACACTACCTGAACAGCATGGTGTGTCATTGTCGATGATACCTTTTTATGTGCTTGTGTTTGTGTGGAGTATTTCTTTCCTTTGCTTGCTTGTATTTTGTCTATGAAAGGAAAATGCAGCCAGAATGAGCTGATTAGACCTGCTGAGAACATAAAACTAAAAGTAAAACCTGTGGAGTAAATTACTTTTAAGTATATAGCAAGTTGCAGTGCGTGCCAATCTTTAAATTCCACCTGCAGCCAGATTAGTCACTCTTGTCCGAATTTCAGCTTTCAAACATAAGCCTACGGCTCTCCATGGGAAGAAGTAGAATATTGAGATGAGTGCTCTCCTTATTCTAATTGTTGGCAATGAAAAGTTCATTCTTTGTGCTAGTGAAAGTGATGCATATACCTTTTATTGTTACCTAGTGCTGGAAAAGGAAATGTTGTAATATGTGTCTGTCACTGAGGCTGGACTCACATGTGTAACATGCGTTGTGGTGACCCCAGTGCACTTGAGTTAAAGGAAATAAGGTACAGTTTTAAGTGCATAAAGGTCCATTGGCAGCCTGTTTATTTTGAATTGGCTGCTGTAATACAACACCAGACACCACAAAGATGATATTGGGACCATAGTGTTGTTCTAAACTTTGCAAGTTGCACATATTTTAGTGGCTACATAGTCCGTGTATGGCCAGCTTAAGTAAATTATTGGAAGAAATGTTTGACAGTCACAAATTTTTTTTTTGACTGTTTTTTTTATTTTTATTTTTTTTTTTTATGGATAGCCCTTTTCTTCTCTTGTAAACTGTTTGCAGACATTAGACTGTTGTGCAAACAGCTTTCTGTTTACCATGCTACAATTATTATGGTGGGCTTGCACCACTCTAGTGCATAAAATGTGTGTTACCCTTAATATAAGTTTAGAGCAAAATACTTTTTTAGCAGATCATCGGATATGTGTGTTTTTGCAGTATTTTAAAGGTCTTTTGCTTGATTTATTCAAGATATTTGTATATACTTATACAGGGCTGCATCTATATCTGCAGTAGTATCACTACGCCACTTTGCGTAATAACTAGCTCCAACAAGGTATTCCGGCCGCATCTATAAGGGGCGGCTGAGGAGTCACCGATTGAGAATAGCTGTCCGCCAAAGAGGGGAGAGATCTGCAGTGCCTTTCAACTAATCCTTTTGCCGGGACAGCAGTAGGGAGTAACCCACCACCCATGGCCGAATGCAACATAAGACACAGGCCTTTACCCCCGCTGTGTGTTTTTATTGTGTGAAAAATAAGGTAGGTATTGTATATGATACCATTACATTGTACTGAATATAAAATATATTATCATTTATTTTGTTAGGTTTTTTTTGCATTCCTGTAACTTCTTCCTTCAAGCTGTCTCTTCTGGTAGCAAAGCTCATGCATGTGTAAACTGAATGGAGCCAATTAATCCTCATCTAGCTTGGCTTTCATTGTTTTATTATGCTTGCTACAATTCATTGCTCGATTACTCATTGCACTGATTTTGCAGTTGAGCTGTGATCTGTTTTATTGCTCTTGTTATTTTCTCAATGCTCAGAAGTTTTAAAAAATGATGCTAGTGAACATGTGAAAGCTTGAATATTACTATTTAAGACTTTTGAAGACCATGAAATAAAAGGGAGTCTAAGGTGTGACATTGAGAAGGTGTGTTTCAGCCTTTGTATTTATGAAATTGCCCTCGGTTGATCCCTTCTAATGGCCTAATTATTGTCATGGAGAAGCTAAAAAACATCCACTGTCTATAAAGTGATGTTTTATACATTGACATATTTAAATGTACACAAATGTTGAAATTGCTTGCAGCTTAGTTTTCCATAAACATTATAATATTATACTATATACCTTTTGATGGGATCCTATCTGCTATAATACGAAAAACATTTTACACCTACAATCCTTGACTAGCATATAGGGCAAGGTTGCTCATATGTGTGACTGCTTTTGGTATGTTAATATCAATATACTTAATTTTTTTTAAAATTTAGCTAAAAAGCCACTTAAAAATGATGGAGCTGTGCTTTTCTTTTGTGGTGATTTTTGTCCATTTGTACATTCATAAAAGCACAAGAAAAGGAATTTGTCCAAAATACCAACCTTGCCCAATTCAAAGAGATGCCGTGCTGTCCTTCAGGATTCTATGACATTTAAACTTTACTTGTTATTATGGTAGCAATTTCAGTTCTTCTACATGGAAATGGACGATATTATGTTTGAGAAGTGTACAGACCAGAAATTTTGTTCCCAACTCCTGGGCTCTGCACATACTGTTATGGAGTGGGTAGGACATATGAGTATCGCCATGCTGTGTTCGCCTCTCCATAGCATAACAGTGGCTGCTGGGCAGACTGATGTTCTGTGGTACATTCTTCTGAGTAACTGAACAACCTGGTCCAACAGACGTACAGACACTATATTGTCTCGAGCAGACGTGGGCAAAGTACGATCCTTGGCCCATATTCTGCCCATTTAGTCTTTTTATACGGCCGTTTGTCACTTTGGTGTCAAAATGCTCTGGCTTCCCTGCACATATTCCCTGTAATAAGTGGGGATAATGCCTAGAGGATGATTTGTGATGGTCTGCTTCTAGAGGCAGTAGTTTGCTAGTGGTGTGGAAAATTTATAAAGGTAATCTGTTTAAATGTCCCACCCAGGTTGGGAGGACTTGGTAATGGGCCGCCCTTACAGGTTCCTGGTCTGGCCCCTGTGTTTAAAAACCCTTTTGGGTTAAAAAGTTAAAAAGTTTGCCACCCCTGGTCTAGAGTCTGTACACAGCTCAAGAAGGCTGATAATGTCTTCACGTCTTAACAGCATTCATTCGTTATTTTACTTTTCTTAAGGTACCCATACACGTTGCGATTTTTCGTGGACCCATTCGATATTCGATTTCGACTCCCGATTTTTGCTATACTGCTATTTTTAAAAGTCGGTCGGATGCACGATTTTTCACCCGATTTTTCACCCGATTAGTCACCGGCCAACCGACCCATTGGCCAGTTGTATCAGGAATCTTTTAAATGTCTCTTTTAAATGTGGCCGACCGACTGAAAATTACGGGCATCATCATTTGGGACCCGACCGACTTTTCGGCCAATTTTCTAAAAACAGCATCGGTCGGACTACATTTGCATGTTACGAATCCCGAACGATCGACCTACCCGACCGACCGGATCGGTCGGAAGGGCTAAAATCGCACGAAAAATCGCAACGTGTATGGGTACCTTTAGACAGGTAAAGTATAAAGAAACCGGGACTGTTACAACTTTTCATTGGCTGTACTTTGTATTTGTTAGAAATATTTAGCTGAATACTATTACACTAGAACACAATAAACAATGTGTGTGTGTGTTGTATTTTCTCCTGAGAACAGAGAAAACTGAAGTTTAAACTGCATCCTGCGATAAAGACTGATTTGTGGTGGCAGACAGTGAGCTTCAGTTACTTTGCTTTTCCAGTGACATTTGGTGTAATGGTGCTGAAGTAATACTGTGCACGGTGTAGAAAGTGATACTCTCCAGTACTATGCTGAGTAAATGGCACCGTGCTTCAGAGGTTTCTTTTCCAGCATCTCTTCATTCGTGTCCACTCTATGGACTTGTTCTGATTGATAGACGGGGAAATGGACTGAACATTTACCTGGAGAAGACACAGACGCAAAGTAAATGACAATGTCTAGAAATTCTAGTGCCTGTTTTTTCATATTCTCTATTTATATGGCACAATAACTTTAACAGTATATCCTTGTTTAAAAATGGAAATGTTTATATAAAGTTATATATATATATGTTAGTTGTAAAGTGTTTGAAAGAGCTGCACTGTAGAGATCAATTGACTATTTACATGGGTTTTTAAAGTGAACCTGTGCTTGAACTTTGAAGGTCATTTTTATCCCCCCACACCAGAGGCACGTACTTGCCTTCCTATGGCTCACCAGTTCTCTATTCAGCCACAGCAATTGGATTGAGACTCTTCATAATACTACTTAAGCAGCCCATACACAGGTCAGATTTTCAATCAATCGACTTAAAACGATCAAT
>CM070035.1:99347905-99366318 GCA_036250615.1 Ptychadena robeensis | reverse complement strand
AACATGGGCGGACGCGAACATGCGATGTTCGCCGCGGATAGTTCTCCGGTGAACAGTTCGCGCCATCCCTAATCTGCATCTCTACATCCTTGACCTGTGAATGAGTGTTGCCTTTGAGCAATCATGATGATCATGAAGATGCACATGATCATGAAGATGCATGTTTTCTTTTGTTGAGTTGTAGGTGCAGTGCCTAGACAACATGCTAAAGTAGAGACAGTTCTTTTTTTATGGTTTTTTGTAACTTAACATAAATCAAAATAGTGTAAAACCATTACTACATCATACCCAGAATCCGTCAATATACATTGTTGTGAATCAGCATCCCATGGTTTACATTTGTAGAAGTGCTTCCTTCTTGATTTACAAGCACATTAAATATGTCTTCTGGTGTCAATCTGTCATGATGAGATTGCTCATCAGTGTCAATTAGGTTTGTTGGAGGCAAGTAATTGTTTCATTCTCCAATTCCAAGTTTGAAAATGTTAGTCAGCAGACTTTCTATAGGTATAAGCTAGCCAATCCAATGTGTCGTTTTCTTGATTAAAAAATGTTCATATTTATTGCCCCCAGTACTGGAAATGGTCCTTTATTTGTGACTTGTGTATTTCGTGTCATGTATAAGTTGTGTGTAGAAGGAAGTTATATTTCATTCTGTCTCAGGCCTCCCTCCTTCAGCTCTACTCCTTCCCAAGGTGTTTTGTCTGCTTCGGCTGAGGCAGTCATAATATGCTCTTTCAGCCTTTCTTTCCCTGGGGAAGTAAGGAATCATTTTCCATTTTAATTACGTGGTTTACACTTTACCTGTTAGAGCCTGAAAATCCTTTCGCTGCAAATTACAAATGCAGTAGTTTCAGCTTTCTCGATTTCATTTGTGTATAAAGCATAATTATTTTTGTTTTTGTTGCTGCGGGATTCATCCTATGGAATTTAAATAAATTTTTTTTCACAGGTGCCAAAGGCATTTTTTCCCACTTGTTTCACGCAATAACTTTGTTTACAAGGTCCTATAAATTCTGTAATCTGCTGCAGTTTACCTATTGGAGTAAAGCACAAGCGCTTAACATTGAAGAAGTGTAGGATGTTCTCTGGAGTATTTTTAAAAACTGCTGCTTAAAAAGTTCTTCAGATATAGTAGATGTTATCCTACCAGATATAACAGAAGAAAAAATCTAATTGTGTTGAGTATACAAATTGATTTCAAATATGAAAAATAAAGAGCAATTGAATGGGTTTGTCTTATGGCACCCAAATTAGATTTTCATGGGTTTGCTTGGTGTTCTCTAGATCTTGGCTAGCCTCATATTATACAGCCTAAATGACCTAGCTTCTATCATTTCATCTTGTATGTAATATAGAGCAGTGGTTTCCAACCTGGGGTTCAAGAGATCACACCATCAGTTGCGCCAGACACACACAGAGAGATACACATGGACACTGTGCTTGGCTTTAAGCTCTTCCCCTCGCTCTCTGTTGGGTAGCACTGATGTAGAGTACTGTAGACTTATCATGGTATTTATAAGCCACCACCATACATTATTTTCTTTAATTGATCCAAAATGACCCACCTTTAACTCATTGTTTGCTCATCTATAGAGATTTTGGTGAGGAAACGTATTTGCTATAGGTAGCTAGTGGGTGATTTGACTTGACAGGTCCATTTTAAGTATTAAGATGATACTATAGTCTGCATTGTGAAGATCAGCACCACGAGTGCACATAATAGCTTAAAATTAAAAATCTAAATGATGAAATTAGAATGAGCGATCAGAAAAGGAAACGGCAGGTAACCTATATATAAGTATATCTCACAGGAAAAGTCAAAGTTTTTAGTGATATATATTTATTTATGTTAAAGTTTTGGTTAGAATGAGCCTATTAAGAAATGCAGTTTTTTTTTATTGTTTTTACTTTTGCCCTTCTAAAACATTTAAAGCCATCCTGTGCTTTTGCCATTTGTCACTAATCCAGTGAGTAATTCACTCACAATTCAAATACAAATGGACAGCGGTAGAATAACTGCACTGCATGTGGCCAAATGTAATATTTGTGGCTTTGCTGTACGTTTTAATGGGACACAAACATTGTTCTGCTCTTCTGTGAAATGTTTTCGGTGAAAAGGTCACTTGGGGCTCCTCGTCATTATACGCTAGCTCAACTGGCGCGGTCTTTCTGCCTAAAGTGTCAATCCAAAACCTTTCAAACTTTACAATAAGCCATTCCTATAGTTGTTTCCTTATGCCAATGTCCTATAAAGTAGGTGTGTTTCCTTGTTATCCCAGAATAATATAGTAACTGTAGTATAGTGTAGAAAATCCCTTCAAAATTAAAAAAAAGACCCAAATGAATTAGTTTTATTAAGAATTATTTGCTTCGGGAGGTTGGAGAAGGTAATGGGATGTCTGAGCAATGAATGTATTTTTTTTTTCTAGTGTTTTTAGATTTTGCCTTCAGGTTGAGTTATAAATAAAGAACAAGTGAAGAATGCAGGATGGTTTTAACGTTTTAATCAAGTCAGCTGCATCTCCCTAGGCTTTCCTGCCAGAGCCAATGTGCTGGTGTTTGGGTATCATATATATTTTTGTAAAAGGAATGCTATCCACCTTCCTCCAGGCTCTCTAATTGCCTGCACAGAAGTGCGTATGATTGGACCAAGTCAAGTCTAACACTGTAGCTAGATTATACTGTAATTGTTGGTAGACCCTGCAGCCATTGTGCACTGGGAACAAATGTTCTGCATGAATAAGTAAAAAAAAAAAATGGTGCATGCATGTTCAGATTTAACACTAGGACTATAGGCTTTAGCTTAATGACCTTAGCCCAATATGTATTTTTGTGTTTAAAAAAAAAAAAAAATATATATATATTTATTTGTATTGTTTGCAATGGTCTCCTAGAGAATAAAATATATCATCTAGGATAATAAAAAAATATTTAGGGGCACCTAAACTGTCTTGTTAAATGCATTTAGTCATGTTGCGCTTTCCTGGTGTGGCATAATTACAGTAAATATACTTCACATCAATAACATTTGTTAAATACCTTGGCAGACACAAAAATAGTATTGGAATATTTTGAGTTCAAGATGTCATTTCCCTGGTAATTAAAACACTAGTTTCTGAGAATTTAAAAAATTTCATCTGATTTGCATATGATGCGCAACTGATATCTCTTCTAGGGAAAACCTGTGTCAACTAATCCATTTATATATTTGGCAGTACCCTTTAGGTCTGCTTCTGATATAAACTGCTGAGGCAGTAGATAGTGACAGGTCGAAGTCAACTGAACTATTTCATGTCCATGTTCCCTTAGGTTCTACTCCTGACACTTATTGAATTTTCTAAAGTAATTCTTCCCCATCAACTTAATACAATACCATGTCGATGGTCGATACCCATTTAATCAATGAACCCTTGAGCACATGCTTCACTCTAGTGTTTGGCAATTGAACAGCGGATCGATGTGCACCACTTTGCACAATCTATTCCCATTCGATACTGGTCCCCATCCAAAGTAACGACAACCAAACAGGGATTTACAAACATGCTGGTTCCCTGTTCAATCAAGCTTTCTTTGGAATCGATTGTAAAATAGACTAGTGTATGGCTACTTTAAGAATGATGCATATGATAATTGTTTGACCCATTGCCTATAGCCCCACAGGCAATGTTATGCAGTATTATACATGGGGGGAAGACAAGGCCTTAACCTACCAAATGTGGAGTAAATCCTTGTTTGTGAAACCATATCAAAAGCCACATTGGGCATGTCCTCATGCCTACCCCCAGATTTTTCTGCATTCTTTCAATACCAGACATATGTCTGTATGTCTTTCAATATTTCCAGGGTGCCAAGGTGTTCTGAATGTGGTTTCCCCCCCCCCCTGAAATACCACCCATAGGTCAATATGATGTCAACTATGAGCATAGGATCAATTCAGGCTCTTGCGTACATTGATTAGAATGTATCCCAATGCACTCTAGACACGTTTGGACTTTGCAGGGACACTGATCCAATAGAAAAGGCCAAATCAACCCTTGATCAGTCTTAGGGCTTCTTTCCACTAATGCGGATGGATGCGGTTCTACCCTCGTGGCTGCCGCAACTATCGACTGCAACCATAGTCAATGCATTGGCCAGTCTCCACTTGTGCTGCCGTGCGCAGATGCGGTCAGACACGGTTCTGAAGGTCACCCTACCGCGTTTTTACCAGCATGCGGCACCCGAACGCATCTGCGTGCTGAAATACACGTCCGACCGTGTCCATTGACATGAATGGACGTCGTCAATATCTGCGTCCATATTTTGACCGCATCCATTCATTTCCTATGGGCACAGTCGGGCACGGATGAGGGGCAGTCACAAAATCCGCATCTGCTCACGCGGACAATTGCGTGCGTCCGCATGGTAAACCACATGGGTTGCGGTCGCAGCCGCACGGATACAACCACATCCACCCGCATACGATTGCATTAGTGGAAACAAGCCCTTAATTACCTCAATACAATTCCCCAAGGGAAATCTGCAAGACACTTAGTTCATGCAAGACAACCCAAAAAAACTCTTGATGGAAATAAATCAAGAGCCTCGCCAACAAAACTTAAGTCTGCCAGCACTAAGGCAATGCTAACTTTTAAACTTGATTATCTTCCTTACGATTTGCTTAATGTCTTGACTATTCTGTGATGTACACATCGGTTACAGTTCATGAAATGAGTATTGCCTGTGAATGGTAACCATCTTACATTTTCAGCCAGAGTATGTTATTCTATGTATAAAATATAGTAAGAGTCAAATGCATATTACAACTAACCTAAAGATATAAAAGCTATGTGAAAAATGTGGTGATTTGATCCAGCTAGTTATTTTGCCATCAACAAGTTTCAGATTTTCTTCAATATTTTCAGGGAAAAGCTTTCTCTGCAGAGCAGCTGGGTCATCCCATGTAGAATGTATGAATGTGTGGCATCCACACATTAGATGGTTTAGATTGTCTCCTTTAGACATTGGTATATGTTTTGTTTTATTAGTCTGAAGTAATTCATGCAGTATATAAACCTCAGATTCTTCGTTTTTTGGTTTGTTTTTCCAAAGAAATAATGAAAAATAACAAAAGCTTGGGTGTTTCAGATAAGAGTTTATCTGTTGTGACAAGTACTGTGGGCTCCGGGGTGCTTTTTCACTGGAATAATTTACATTCATTCTATTATGTGAGCCAGGTCTTAGCTCTGCTTCTTTCCATCTTAATATTTTTTTTGGAAGAATATTGTGCAAAGCTCTAAATTGTAATCATTATATTTGCTGAAGCATTTTGTGCAGCAGTCTGAATCTACGTTTGTTGCCTTCGCTTAGACACTAATAAATGTTTATTGCTGTGGCTTGGCTTTATTCCATTTGCCACCTCTTTAAATAGGTAGCACACCTACACCTTCACATCTAAAAGATGCAATGCTAAAGGTAATGTATGTGTATTTGCATCTTACAAAGTATAACTACACATTTTAGAGTGTGGGAATTGAGCTAAGTGCCCACTGCAGAAGGAGAGAAGTTGATGAATGAGTTACAATGTTTATTTATTAGATAGTAGCAGGAATATCCGCTGAATAAATATTACACACATCCTTATTAGCAACCACAAGCAGAGATGTAGACAATATAAGAAGCAGCGTACTGGATATTAAAAAGAAAATATTAGATTTGGTGTCACCAGTGATCACTCTGTAATTTTGTAAATAGAATCTGTTCTCTCCTTTGGCATCATAGAAATTAGACAGTTATTGTTGAAATCCTAATGTTTGGTCCCAGTTTTGCCCCAAGCCTTTTGGAATTATTTCACAAGTGTTCTAATCTGCATAACAAGACCAGTAGTTTCTACAGGAATATTGATATGATGTATTTAACCTTTGGCCAGTATTTAATGAAAACTGCATTCCTACAGACCTAGAAACACTCTGAAAATAAGCATAAGGGAACAATATATATTCAGTGTAGTGATCACTCTGTGCCCTTGTTATATTAAATTTGGCAGAATGGTGTAGCTGGGCTTGAAGCCAGTGCTCAGTTACTTCCATGTGTGCGTTTATATTTTGATAGGTAGGGAGTACTCTTCAATTACAAAGATTTAGTCATATGATTCATTTCTATGAAGACAATTGGAGCAAGGAAATAATTGTAACATTTCATCTAGCGTAGAGATAATTTGACAGGAAAAATTATATTTTGTACCGTGTTTAACATTTTAATATGTAGAATTGAATTAATTCATACAATGACAATTAAGGGCATTCATCTTGTTAAATTATTAAATATGTGATCTATTGGTAGTTATGTGTTAATCTACTAGAGGGTGTTTTAGGTATTAAGGGGTAATGACTGCCTAGGAGGCACAGGTCTCCGTTGTGTGTCATCTTATGCTTTTATAGCAGACAAGGTTAGATTAGTGGGCTCTGGGGCAGTAGCTTCACTCTTCTCTCCGCTGCTTTGAATAGTGGATTTTGCTTAAGAGTTTTTACATTTTTCCATAGGCAGAAAAAAAATAATAATATATATATATATATTGTTAAGTATAGTTGTATTATAAGCTGAATGGTTGCACAACCATAGAGAGTAGACTTAGCTTAATATTTTGTGATCCCCTAGCGCCACACCCCCACCAAACTGTACTTTCCTAGAAGGTGTGTTCATGCTCCTTCCACTCAATCGTCTTCTCAATACAGTGAGGACAAGTTACATTTTCTTTCAATTTTGTGAATAGATGGTTTTCATATTTAAAGTGTTTATATTTGAAGCTAAGGCAAACAATTCGAAGGATGGAAGAAAAAAGCCACTGGTTGGAAGTTTTTCACCATTTGGCACGGTTATCCTACATGCTTTCAAAACGCACAGCAAGACATCTAGTATAATATCTTGTCTATCTAATATCATAAACCTTAACAGACTGATTGCACACAGGTCACTGTAAGGGCCAAGGCAGATGGTCAAATTGCCCCAATTTGTAGTAGCTAGTTGTTGTTTTATGTTCTCCCACTAATTGTGTTGCTGAAAATGTAGGATGAACTTTGTTGCTGACTTTGTTTGTCATTCTGCTTTTGTCTGTAGCTTCAGACAACATTACCAACTGAAGTAGTTATCCTGTTATCAATGTAACGTGAAATCACTGATCACCATCAATTGCATTTCAATAAACATTGTACCCAAATATAGCAGCTAATATACTTTATTAACTGAGCTTTTCAGAAATGTCACCATTGTTGATGATTTGTTTGCTATATATATACAACTGAATGGCCTGTTAAAATGTTTTATATATTTATTTACAATCCTGTTACATTTTTCACCTGATTTTTCTTGCAATAGCTTGCACTGTTTTTGTCATGTTCAGAGCATCACTTAGTTTGTGGGTGCTTTTAATTTATTTTAAACTTTCTCCTCCTCAGTGTTCAGACTTAATGTAGCAATTAATTGATTCTTTTTTTTTTTATTATTATTATTTTGATTGCTTCAATGACCAATGCGTTTTGCAATTCCAAGCTGAATATCAATCATTTGTCGGCCACACTGCAATAGATTCCCAACTGATCACTGTGTGCATGCTCCATAGTACCATTGACTACAAAATCAATCGACCAAAAAAAAAAAAAATATATACCATGTCAGATCACCTTTCGATCGATCTTCCTTAATTTCTTTGGTAGATTGCACCAGGTGGGCAGGAATCGATTCCTAATCGATTCTTGGCCGATTAAATGGAAAAATCGATACGTATGGCTACCATTTATGCGTCGACTGCACTTGGCATCCTGAACCTTTTTTTACAAGGTGCACCACGTTGTAGGCTATGATGGGCCAGGATTTACAGGTGCGTTGTAGCCCATAGAAAACAATGTGTTACTCTCGTCTAAATCCCCATGTTTAGCGCACAGAGAATATGGAGATTTTGACTGAGTGGAGTCTAAGCCCTAAATTACTGAGTTTACCCCATTCTTCTTCCACAGCCTAGGAGACGCCTTTAGATAATTTTAGGAGCATGCCCACCCAGAGCAGCTCTGTATTTCAGAGACAATCGATGAGTATGTATTTATGCCTGTAAAGAATACATGTTATAAGATGATGCATTGGTAAATGTAAAAGGCCAAAGAAGAGCAAATACAAAAAGGTCATTGTGGAATCATTAAAAGAACAGAAAACAACAAAATGTTATTTCCATTGGTGGAATTCTGTAGAGACATGTTAGTTTAGGCTTGTGGCTGAGAGGGCTCATGGTACAAAGTGCAAATGTTAAGGATAGGATTAAGTTGCCTGATGCTTCACTTTATAAATTTTGTATATGGAACTTTATTTTTAGAGCCTTTTTAGATTTTAATTCTAATTTTCAAATGATCTAAGGATAGTAATGAAATGCAGTTGGGACCACTTGTTTAAGGCAGTAGAAGACAGTAGGTGTAAATCGGGGGCAGTAAAAAAGTCCCCCACTCTGTATAAAGTTTGAACATATCAAACAGGCCCTGAATCCATACAACAGAGAAGTGATATGTAAGCCATGGTTTTCTGACCGGAGTAAATGCCAAGTTTGCAATTTTTGTAATTCCATTTCTGGATTGGTGTTCTTTTAATAACAACATTAGTCTGTCTGGAGTTATCATTCAGAATCCATTACATTAGTCTGTCAAAGAATAATGTATAAAAAAAGAAGCATGAGTTAATTTATTGTATCTGTGTGTTTTTGACAGAGGTTAACATGAATGATGATCGGTTTGTAGATTGAGAAAGACATAAATGCTCAATGGCTCATGAAGGCCTTCTCAAAGAAGTCTGCAATAATTGGAAGCCTGCTAGGGTTTTGTTGGGGCTTGCTTGCTGATATGAAGCCCTACATATTCCAACAGACTGATCATTTTATGATTATACTAAGAAAAAAAGGTATTGACATAATCACTATGATGCAGCTTTCTGGTCAATTGCATTATTGTTTGTTGTCTGGCAGTGGACTTCTCTTACCTGATACAATTTGGTCTTTTTCAATCTATAGCATATACCGTATTTATTCGAGTATAACGCGCACTCGTGTATAACGCGCACCCCTAATTTTCGATGAAACATTGGTATAAAATTTTGTTTGGCTGCTGCTGTCTCCATGACCCCCCGGTGTCCATGGAGCTGTGCTCCCTGGGTCCCTTCAACAGCAGTGGCTGCAAAACTGTCACCCACGGCGGCTGCTGAGTCCATGTCCCCCGGTCTTCTTGCCCTCCATCCACAGGGCAAGAAGACCGGGGGACATGGACTCAGCAGCCGCCGTGCGTGACAGTTTTGCGCCCACTGCTATGCATGACTCCCCGCTCATAATCAGCTCCCCCCTCGCCTATTTGATTTCATTACATGTGCTCCCCCTGCTGGCCACTCTGTGCTACAGGGGGAGCAGATCTCGGCAAGGGAGAAGAATTTGGCGTTACACCGGCCGCCACCCCAGCCCTCGTTTATAACGCGCACCCAAACTTTGACTTCTTTTTTTGGTATAAAATTTTGCGCGTTATACTCGAATAAATACGGTCGTTTTAATATAAAATAAGTGCAATCACCATTAAAATACTATATATAAAACATTTTGCCTATTTTAATGCCTGAATTAACAGGTAGTGTTCACAAACTGCACTGATGATAAATGCTTTTATTATATACATTTTTAGAGGTCTAATCTCCAATTGTTGATCTAGCATTTTTGTAAAATTTTTACGTTTTCTGAAAATTATATTTTCCTTAATGGATTATTTTGTTACAGGGGGTTGCAACTTTGATGATGGCCCAGCAGCTTGCGACTATCATCAAGATCTCTATGATGACTTTGATTGGGATCATGTCAGCGCACAAGAACCCCATTACCTTCCTACAGAAATGCCAAAAGGTAAGACTGGTTAACTGACCCGTTGCTATATACTATGCCATCAATGTTATGTCTTACCAGTTATAACAAAATGTAAGTAGTATCAGTGAACTTGAGAAACTATTCATTTTGTCCTTCTGTGCTTTTTCCCACTAGATGTACTGTCTATATAAAAATTTAATACCAAAAGAATTTCTTTTCAGTCAAGCATTTTCTTCATACAAGCTATGTTGCAGTTCTGCATTTTGAGATTATATAAAGTAACAACAAGCCCAGGCAAATTTTTGCAATAACTCTTTGTTATAATTCGTATAATAATCTACAATATATATAATATAAATTGTATAAAATGTTTTTTAAATGAATAACGCTTAAATGCCAATATATATATATGCAACTTTTTATGTTAAGTGGAACAGTAGTTAACCCATTTAAAATGTAGTCTTTAGAAAATTCAACACCTAATTGATAGTCAAATTGTTAATTGAGGCTTTTCGCATTTTCAGAATCCGTTATTTCCTTTGGAGGGCTTGCTTATTTCTAAAGTTCCTTTTCTCTATATCTTTACCTTGTCTGGTTCCAAGGATTTCTTCAGTTTATTTCAATTGATTACGAACAAAAGCCTGAAACACGTGATACACCAGCTAACATTAATATGTGGAATATGTGCATAAAATGCTTTAGCCCCTCCAGCAGTAATCATAAATGTGGCTCGGGTCAGATTCTAACTACCAGTTATTGGTAACCCGAGCTACACTTAGAATTTCTTGCCTATTTCAGCAATGCCCACGTCAGCCTGCAAACTATGAATCCTGTGGGCATATCACAGGTTCTTCCTTCATGATGTTTGTGATGCCGTGGAGGTGGAGGGAGCACATATGCCTGTATTTAATTATAGGCATAGGCATCCAGAGGCACATCCTCAATGATGCGCTAGGGGGTCAGAGCATGTGGGAAATGCAAACCGTTTACACAGTAATTGGTTTGTATTTTTCTTACTGCTGTAGGAAACTTTTACGGTCATCCTATTGGTTGGTACCAAAGATCAGAAAAATTGGGGCACTGTGGCTTCCTAACATCTGATAACCATCAAGTCCTGGAAATTATTTCAAAGGCTGCAATAAACCTTGTTCATATTTTTGCCACTCTTTCTAATCTAAAATAAAGCATTGATTGTATTTTGTTCCACCAACTAAGAGAGAAGGCAGTTTTGATTAAGGAAGATTGTGTTCTTTTATCAGCACATATCTAACTTCAGCCATGGAAACCACCTCATTTTCACCCAAGTATGCAATGTCTCCAGTGACATTGGATACCAATTTTGAATCGGCTTGTGAAGTAAAAAAATCAAACACTGTCAAGATTAAAACCCCCTCCCCCATCTTAAAGTATAAGAGTACAATCAGAGGGAATGTGATTTATGTAAATGTTGGCATTGTTAATTACCATGGAGAATCGGTAATGAATAGATGAAGAGGTACAGCCTCGCTGACCTTGCCTACTCACCTTTGATGAACAGCTTAATCGACTGTTCTAAGACAGAATGATATTCAGGGAAAATGAAAGCAACTAAGTTTCAATTAATGTAGTATTATGTAATTAATCATATGATTGAGGTCAGTGCTTCTTGAGAAAAGCTTGCTTTTGGCAATGAAAAAGGACAGGAGCACAGTTAGATGTAGGTTTAAAGTGCCGAAAGTCAGTTTGTTTTACGACAATTAGCTGTTACTTGGAAACATTTCTGAAGGGCGGAATTTAAAGTAATGACCCTTTGTATGTAACTTCATCTTTATGAAAGATGATAAATTTTTTACACCAAGGCTGACCAACTCTAGTCTTCTTTGTTTATAAAACACAACCTGCGACTGCCATCGAATATAAATTCTGTGTCTGGCCTAATGAAAATTTGCTGGACATCCTCTCTCAGCGCCTTTTACAGTTTCACATACACAAGTTTCAGGTTCTTAAAACTCGATCATACATTGCAGTTTCATCACTATATTCTGATTGTATGCTATAAGATAAGAGATAGCAGCAGCATTAGTAAAGTTTTTATGCTTTTCAAAATTTAGGTTTTGCTATAAGGATTTCTTATATTTACCGAATGGTAGTTTTTGCACCTTCTCAGTGTAAAATCATGGTGAACATGTATTTCTAACCTGCTGACTTGGACTTTAGAGTTGCACCCCCTCTTGTCAATGGTCCGCTTCCACAACTATAACAGCATGCTGGCTAGCTGTGGCATCTAGCAATAAAATGCATACAGGTTTGGGAGTGTTATATAATATGACCCTAAATTTCTAATAAACTGGGCACCTGCTTCTAGTTATAAACCACTTGTGTGAAATCTCCAAAAGGAAGCTGTAATTGCCTTTGTAACAGCTGTTCCCTGGCACCCAGCATATAAATAAGTGGAGTTGTATGGTTGTGTTTAGGGATGTATGGTGCATACAGGTTTTTGTGTAGTAGTGCAATACACATATTTAGGAGTGTGATGTGGCACCTTCAGTCTTGCCATGACAACTTAAACTGTAGGGTAGCACCTCTTCACCTGCCAACTGCTTATTAGTGTAAACAAAGCAATGGTATTTCTAGTTACAGAATTACTGGTAAAGCAACAAGTTTGCTTTTAAAATGCCTCCCATCTGGCTTATCTGGAAAACACTGTTGAGTTTCTCATTACCACATTTGATAATTCTCAGACCTGAAAATAGTTTGAATTCTGGGAAATTGAATCTTTTCCGAATCAAAAAAATATTTTGCCCACCTCAGGATAAATGCCCTTTCCTCCTTGGACTTCATGGACATGTCAAGGTGTGTTTTGCACATGTTAAGGGGCACATTATTGTAACATGCTGATGCTATGCTCCCTTTAATACTTTGGGACAAATGCATAATAAATGCACCCTAAAAATATCATATTAATGTGTCATTTGTTGTGTCAATTGCATTCAATGGACATGCCACGCATCATTACCTTAGGCAAATCGCAGGATGTATTGTGCCTGTGAACACTGTGAGTGTTTGCATACTTGTACAGACGCTTGGGGGATGTTTAGATAATGTTCCCAAAGCACCAGGAGAAAGAGCCCTAAAACTGCCTAGCGAATACCTCATGTCGTATTCAGCTAATGGCTGTGCTTATCATGACTTAATTGGCCGGTTACCAACCACCCAACCCTAAGGGCTCACCTTGGGGCAATACGGTGACAAGTGGGCATAGCTTGCTGATGATAACATAATTAAATTTACTACTATAAAGTGTAGTTGATTCAAAACCGATTCCTTTCTGGTTAGGAAGATAAAGTTCTTGCTCCAAAGTCCAACTGCATACAAATTGATATGAACCATCTAAAAAGAAACATGTCAGATACTTGTACAGTTGACCTGTTAAACTATCTCTATTTATTTGCTCATTCAAACGTAAAAATTGATAATGGCCCAGTCTAATGAACAGTTTCCTTTCCTTTTAGTCACTAAACTATGTGTGCAAGAAACAATCTCAACAAGTTGATAAACCTGTGCTGTTTTTTGGGAATTATTGATGGTCTATTTCCCCTGCAGTTAAATTGTCTGTACATCTTTTAGAGTAAATTCCCAGACAGTATACTGTTCAGGCATTTGCAAAGAAAAACTGGCTGCTGAAAGCTGCAGTAAGTGTTTCTCAGCTCTGTATCTTGTGATTGGCAATTAGGAGGGAGAGCAAGCACTGATCAGAGCAAGACACACTGTCTGCAAGCTTTCAGCAGGCACTGCATGTCTCTCTACTCTGATCACTTTTTGCTCCTACCCTTCTTCCTCCAAAGTGCCATCTATTCAGTAGGGAGAACAGGCAGTAATCAGAGCCGAGAGGAGAAAAACTCATGCAGCCCCTTTGAATGTATTTTCTTCCAAAGCATCTTATTGTGTTCAAAGTACGGTAAGTTATATATATAAACTATGCTGCAATGGATTTATATGTAGATGGACACATTGAGGCCGAAATGGATTATTCCTACATTTATGGGGCCAGTTCAGCATAGAGACCCCAAGTAACAAGATGAATGGAAGAAATCTCTTAAACCTTCTTCGGTGAACAGGGTCCTCTCAACCGCACAGGAAGCCGGCGGCGGGGAGACCCGGAAAGCTGCAGCGATTTGTCTTCATCGCTGCTGCATTTCCGGGTTGGGCGCCATAGACCTCCATGTTAATGGAGGGACGCCGGCTTTCTCTCTCACGCAGCTGTCGTCAGTAATGACAACAGCTGCGTGTAGAGCTCCGGCGAGATGCCGGAAACGACAGGCAGTGTACTCTGTACACCTCGATCGCCCGTATCGGGCGGTGCACTCAGGAGGTTAAACACTGATATTTTATCATTAATGCCAATTCAGGATTGGAGCATTTGCAGACATGGGAATAAGGGTGGCCAAATGTCAGAATCCGTGCACATTATGTGTTCAATATGGTTTGAGACTAACCTTTTATACACATTGAGTATACAGCCATGGTAACCTTGTTAACTTATTGTTTGTAAATTGTACTATACTATGATTTTTTTTTATTTGCTTATAGTGCATTTAGTGGTTGTTAGTAGTACTAGTAACATGTTTTGGAATGTGCAGTCCTTCATTAAAGTTATACTAAAATGTAAAATCCAGGACTGTTGGTTGATGTTGTTTGTATAATGTTTCTAGTTTCCACAAATACCTACGCAATTTTCATCAAAACATAACTCATGGGTCATTTCATCAAAACATACACCTCAGCTTGCTGTCAATTATATTGTTTAGTTTGTCTTATAGGAACCACAAGCTGTGATCTGTAAACTGGTAAATATGACAGCAGCAAAAACTATTTGCAGAAATACAATAGCATTTTGTTTCACTTAGATGCTTGGTGCATGTTTTTTTCCATAAATTGAAAATGGCATCATATTGAGCTAGTTTGTTCTCAGAGCCCATTGCAATGTTATTTTCTTATATCTGCAAGTCATTTTCTGATAGTTAATGAGAAAACTGTACTTGGTTGTTTGACCAGATGGTCAGTTAATGGTGCAAAGAAAATCACAGTTTGATGTCAACCCTTTGCACTATTAAACTCCATGTCCTTTTCCTGCCTCTGATAATTATCTTTACAAAGATTTTTTGTCTCCTAAATGAACGAGCGACGTTTTATCCAATTTGTTTAGTTAATATTAGAAAATGTTAGAAAATTTACTTTGGTAATCTTTTTTTGGGTATTCTTTTTCTCTATAATTATTATTGTTAATATTAATTCGCTATTTTTGTGTGTTTTTATTAATCATGGTTTTGGGAGCAAATACAGATGGCCAATTTCTTATCAGGTGCATATTTAATGTAAAAGGGATGTATACTCAAAATAAAAATGACACACCGTTAAAGCGGTTTAACACACAAATAAAAAAAAAAAAACACACATTAAATAGACACAATACTCGCCTGTCAGCAGTTCAGGATGTGGAATATTTAGCTGTAAACGGCACGGTCAAAGGAGCTCTCATAATCTTAAGCTCCCTTATACTTCAGGGTTTTATCATTACAGGTGTGTTTTTTCAAATATATCTTGCATAGATCACCCCTATTTTCTGGGGTTAGTCTATGAGGAAAGTGATCCATAGTCCACTTTAAACGCACAGGTTTTCATTCCTGGCTGCATATGCTTCATGTTCCTCTTTCTAATGGAAGTTAGGTACGGTCAATAAAAATGAATGTGTATTTATGGTCATAGCACTTAAAAAAACTATGCGGTCCATGGTACTTTTTGGATCATTTATCAACTGTTGGTACAACACAATAGCCAGGCTCATGGACATATTTTAAAATTGCCCGAGTATGACCAATTTAGGGTTACATAAATCTTAATATCTACAAAGGTTATTAATATCAACAAAAGCATATCTTTGTTCTCCCTTTTCTTTTGATCTTTTGTTACTTTAGGAAATTTTTCTACTATAGTTGCTGCATTAACATTTTAAGTGATAGTAGGACAGTGTTACCTTCTGGATTGTCATGTGTTTTGAAATGCAGGATATCTTTGGAGTTCAGGTAACACTCTTTCCATGGAGGTCAGTGCGAGGACAAGTCTTCAGATGCTTCCATCAGACAAGTTTTTTTCTGTCTTTCTAACAGAATTCTCATGAGTGATGACAACAGTGTTTCTCTTCAGGCACCCTTTTACCTAAATTCACACATACATAAGCTTTAGCTTTCTCTCAGCTGTTAATTTCAAGTTTAGGATATTTCTTTATAGGTGTATCTATGCATGTTTGCATTTAAAATATATGTACATAGTAAATATAGTAATAGTATTTTTATAATGTGGGCAGTAGTTGGTTGATAATTCCTAACTTGTTGCATTAGCAGTAAAAAGAAAATATAGCTAATTAATTACTTACAGCTTTATTTACATTTTAGGTAGAAAATGTAAGCAATTTCACTTAACTTCCTGTAGATGCCTATTAAATGACATTAAAGCTATTAGGCAAGGGATGCTAGAGATTTTCAGGTCAAGTTTGGCCAAACAGTGGTTTAATGGGTACATGACAATGTAAATTAGCTTTTACATTTTGATCATGTTTTGAACATAGAATCTTAAAAAAAAATATTGTATAGCCATTTTGATAATTCTATATTATGTTGTATATGTATATTGTCCCCACTATAGCGATCACCTGCGATTATAATGGCAGTTTGGAGATCACGGCCATGTATTTGGTGGAGCTCATCCCCACATGTGCGGCCTGCGTTTTTAAACGCGGGTCACCGCATTTTGGATTAAGGGTAGCAGCGGCCGATCGCCCACTGATCGCAGCTATATACATAAATGGGCGTGGTTAAAAACAGTGTCATTTTAACTGTGCCTATTCACTCTCTATGGGTGTGATCAGGTGGGATGGGGCAAGATGTCCAGTCCCACCCCCCACTTCCTGCCAGCAAGGTACTGGCAATCTCCGTGCAGCTATTCTAATCACAGGAAACCATGGGAGATCGCTGGGTGCGAGTGATCTCCCGTGGTCTCCGCACCACCTTTGGAATCGTGGAACATCGCCTTAGTTATTGTGGCACAGCACTAAGCATTAATGAAAACATAATATTGGTATTCCTTTCATAACTATTTTATGCTAAAGAAATGTTCTTGCAATATTTGTAAAAATCAAGGAAGGTGCATGTTCTCACTTTTGTATCTGTCTATCTGCAGTGTTAACAACTATGATGTGACCACCTTTTTCCGCTCCACTCCACATAAAGTACCCAAATTAAAATGTTGTTAGTTTGAGGATCTGTGAATGTTCTAGAAGAGAGTAAGCTGAAAAGTAACATCGAGGTCAGGCCTAAGGACAGCTATGTTAATTTTTGACTGGGTGATGATGGGTTAAAATGCAGGAAGTGTCCTGTTCTGACAGGCACACCAAAGTGTAGAAGTGTTCACGCCTGTGGTGCCGATGCAGTGTGACAGCATAAAAGGTCAAATAATAGCACATCATTAAAAGGCTGGAAAATGTTTCCCTCCTAAAGTGGGCAGTTAAGCCGCTCATAGCTCAAAGCAACTGCAATAGGTACACCTGCCGTTTTCAGTATATAGCGATGATGCAGTTTTCAAGGATTACATGAACTGAATGTTAAAGATTAGGCATAAAGCTCCCGGCAGTTTAGCACAATGCACCCATTTTCCTGTGTTATCTTCGTAATTCCGATTCTCCAGGTGATGTCAGTTTGGCTTGGATATTTCCGGATAATGCAAACCGTCCATGTGCCATACCTCTATTTGTTAAAACAAAAGCTTTCTTTTTTGTTTTTACCTTGAGTGATATGACATCACAAATAATTGAAACTTACCTGTCTTGTATTCTTCATGTTTTTTTCACATCTTCCTATACCCCTTATGGTGTCTGGTCTCAGCCCTGTTCTTAACTCTCTACTAGGCATAGAGAGACCTTTATGTGCTCTACCAGCCAGTGCTTCTTATGGTGCGACAAATATAGTAAGTCCTTGCGTATATGGGCTCAGAGTAAAGCTTACAAGGTTCTGTGATATCCCAGGTCTTTGTTTACTACCATGCTAATGGAAACGTGTTTTTCGCCTCTGCCATAATTCTTGTTGTAAGCCACTTTTGTTTCCAAACAAAAATTTTGTTTGTAACTTAAGTTGGTCTTAAGTGAAGTCAGTTGTTGTAACTCAAGGGTCCACTGTATATCTTAAATATGAAGTTGGGTCATGCGTAAGTATTATTTTTGGGATTATATTTTGGAAATATGCACATTCCGGGATAAAATTTTTTGAAAGTTTAGCCTCAAGAAGGTGTAGGCAGGGTGCAGTATTTCTAAAGAAATTTGGTCTCTAATACAATGGCAAACAAGAGTATGTATATGTGATCTAAAAGGCGGGTCACTGTATTTTGGATTGCGGGTGGCAGCGGCTGATTTCTAACTGATCGCGGCCATAGACAATGGGCGTGGTTGAAAACCACATCTCATTTTAACTGTGCCCATTAATGCTCTATGGGTGTGATCAGGCGGGGTGGGGCAAGATGTCCTGTT
>CM070035.1:99308632-99336050 GCA_036250615.1 Ptychadena robeensis | reverse complement strand
ATGTCCCCAGTGTCTTCCATACTGACCATCACCACCAGGTCCTCCATATTGACCATCACCACCAGTTACATGTCCTCCACACTGACCATTACCACCAGTGTCGGCCATACTGACCATGTTCCACCAGTGTCCTCCACAAACGGACCATGCAACACCAACCAGTGTCGGCCATCACTGACCCTTCCACCAGTGGCCTCCACACTGACCTATCACCACCAGTGTCCCTCCACCTGACCATCAACCACCAGTGTCGCCACACTGACCATGTCCAACCAGTGTCCTCCCCACTGACCATCACCACCATTGGGTCGGCCATACTGACCATCATCACCACCAGTGTCCTCCACACTGACCATCACCGCAACACACCATTCCAAAGTAATGTGTGGCAGTCCCATCTCAAATTAATGTGGTGATGACGGCCCCAACCCAAATAACGTGTGACGGTCCCCCATCCAAAGTAACGTGTGACGGTCCCCCATTTTTTTTCCCCCAAGTAACGTGTGACGTCCCCATCCAAAGTAACGTGTGGCGGCCCCCATCCACAAGTAATGTGTGACAGCCCCATCCAAAGTAACGGTGGACGGCCCCCATCCAAAGTATGGGTGGCGGTCCCCATCCACAGTAATGGGTGGCGGTCCCCATCCAAAGTAATGTGTCGCGGTCCCCCATCCAAAGTAATGTGTGACAGTTCACCACCAAATATGGTGACAGTCACCATCCAAAGTCTGGTGACATTCACATCCAAAGTACTGCTGCTTCTACTGCCGCACATTACTTTGATGGGCTGCACACATTACTTTGGATGCAAAAGGCGGACACGGGCAAAGGCCGACAGGCAAGGTGCCCTGGCAACGGTGCCAACGGCAAAGGTGACACAGCGGGCAAAGGTTGACACGGGCTCTCTGGCCGATATGGCCGACACTGGTGGTGATGGTCAGTATGGAGGACACTGGGGGAGATGGATATTCCCGATGTATGGATGGATGGAATGGATAGTCAGTGAAGATTGCAGAAGACACTGAACACTGCCTAGCTAATGGTTCCCTATGCAGCAGCTCTGTTCTAACTCTTCACTCTCTCCAGCAACATGTGAAAATGGCGTCTTCATTGCTATGGCTATTAGAGGGGGGGGGGAGGGGTCAGTGAGGTGGGGTGGGGGGTGCTGACTGGCTGGATTATAAATCTACTGGGACTGTGACTACAGTGTAAAAGTTTCCAATGCAAAAAGATAGGGGGCGGGTCGAACTTGCCATATGTTCGCGAACACGAACATGCGATGTTCGCCGCGAATAGTTCGGGCCATCACTACTCTTCAGTGTCTTTCTCTTCCTGTGGGAAACATGGATAAAAATAACATAGAGTAGTAAAATAAGTTTATCTCAACATTAATGTAAGTTCATGAAGTAATACTTTTCTAATAATAATAACTTTGTGTAAAATTTAGCAAATTTCAATTGATGTTTCCTTATATTTAAATATGCATCCTTTAATCTTGTGTTATCTATGTGTTGTATATTAAGGACCTTATCAGGTACCGCAACAAAGGACAATCACATTGCATTACATTGCAAGCTCTAAATGCTGTCAAGTGTGATATTTTTTTTATGTTCTGAAGCATTTGTAAATAATGACATGAAATAGTAATAAAAATATTGTTCACAAAAGATTAATTGTAATTTAAAATGTGTTCTTTGTAAACACACTCTAGTTTCCTGACTGTTACAATAGATTTCCAGCAATGCAAGGGTCATATCTGTCTTGGGTTACACATGATAATGTTTCTATTGACCACTGTTTTTTGGGTTTTTTTTTTTTTGCTTCCCAGTGCCATTACCTTGTCCTAGAACACCTATTCAAGAGAAAATGACAAAAAATGTATTCAGGAGCTGTGACAAAGGCATTTTTCTTCCCCGATTCAACTAAAGACACAGGTTATCTGGCAATGGCTCCATCTGATGGATTCACCTGGGCAACAAACACTTTTGTCTAGGAGAAATAAGCTTTGAAAGCACTGTATCCTGGGACCACAGAGTGTGAAATGAAACTTTCTGTTCAGTGCCTTGTGTCTTAATTTTTCTCACAAAAAGTGAAATTAGAAAAGCAGAAGAAGTATTTTTCATACGCAATTTTTGCACAGAACAGTTGCGCTTCTGGTTGTGTTTAGAAGACATTATTCTTGCAAATAAAGGTTACTTTTAGAATCAAGAAGAGTAAAAAAAATAAAAATAAAACCAGTAAAGGGATTTATAATAAAGTAACATGAATATCTGAGCTTCATCAAACTAGAAACTAGCTTGCTGAAAGGAATTAGACCTGTAACCTTATTGTTGTGCTAATGGCTGCTTGCTGAAGGGGGATGGGAAGGTCACTTGATAACCAAGGTATGCTACAGTATTTTGAGTAAATGAGGAACCCATATCGATAATCCCCACCCTTCCAAAAAACAAACGGTGAAAGTAGTGACTTTTTTTTAATGATGCAAATAGTCTCTAAAACTTTTTGTTTTACAACAATGTTAAAATGTCATACTTTTCTTATTGTAGTCTTTTGACTTTGTATTCCAAGATGCCAATGCCCAGCTGTGTCAGTTAATTTGACAATAATTCTGTGATTAATTTACATAAGGACATGAAACGTAATTTTTGTTTGTGTTCACACATTACTGCCTGAATGTGCCATTTGTGAATTGTTGGCAGATGTGAATATTTACAAAGGGGAGTTCGCAATCGACTGTCCCTACTATAGTCATGTTTATGTAACTAAAGCTTGTCATACTGTATACTTATAAATTTTTCGATTCCCGACCGTTCGTCATCCGACTCAAAGGAAAAATGTAGAGTCTCTGTCCTAAGTATCGGCCAGTGATTGAATCCCCAGGGTGGTGTGCATCCATTTCCTGAACAATCATTTGTGTCACTGACACAGGTTAATTGGCTTCCCCCAAAGAATCTCCTATCAGCATGTCTTTGTAGTGTGGGAGGAAACTGGAGCACCCGAAGGAAACCCAGACAGGCATGGGGAGAACATGCAAACGCATTGCAAATAGTTTCCAGACCAAGATTTAAACCTAGGAGACTAGAGCTGTATGACTAGAGTGCTAACCCCCTAAAGGCCCCCACACACCTTACAATCTTTCCATACAATTTCTGTACAATCAAATTTTGTCCTACCAAAACCATGTAATATGAGTACCTTTCTTATCCTTTTTAGCCACCGTGTTCATCTACTTTCTTTAATTTTTTTTCCCTTGAATTTTCATATGATCACTGTGTTATAGCTGGCATTAGGATCTTTGATCAGGAGCCATTCTGAAGTTCCAAATAATAAGGGGATACCAAACCAGCGATTGGTGGGATTAAGGCTAGGGATAGACTGTACACTTGGATGCCCTGAACCCCCCCCCCCCCCCCCCCCCCCCCCCACGTGGCATTTTTAAATTAATGAGCTGACTTATGACTGGTGCTCCACATCAACATAAAAGTGACAGAGGCTCAGGCTTAGATTTTTTTTATCAATCTGTGTATTGTGGTAGAATAAGAATAAAAAAATGTATACAATAATAAAAAATACTATACAGTATGAAATAAATATATTCAATCACCATGTTTTCTCAATCAATTTTTTTTAATCTTTGCAGGGTAAATGTAATGAAGGGCACTGTGTTCCAGAGGGGTTAGCATCTTGCACTGTCAGATGCTGGCACTGTTATCAGATCCTTGCTCTCCATGTAGCTATAAAATCTTAGAGAAGATGCTTTTGTCCTTTCTTCGCAAAGCTCAAACTGTTTTAGCAAACTCTGCATCCTTTGTATAACATATGAATGTCTCCAAAAGATAAAATTTCCCCCGTGTAATGGGGGTATTGTTGTTGACATTGTCACCGTAGAGACATTTGTTTTAAAGAGTTCTTTAAACTTTATTTATTTATTTATTTATTTTTTTTAAAGGTTCCTACATGATTGTGGACTCGTCCAAACATGATCCAGGAGAAAAGGCTCGCTTACAGCTTCCTAATATGAAGGAGAATGACACTCACTGCATTGACTTCAACTATCTTCTCTTTACACAAAAAAGGGACAGCCCTGGAACTTTGAATATTTTTGTGCGGGTGAATAAAGGACCCCTTGCCAACCCTATATGGAACGTTACAGGTGCCACAGGCAAAGACTGGCTGAGGGCTGAGCTGGCAGTTAGCACCTTCTGGCCAAATGAGTATCAGGTAAAGCCATGCTAATCTGATCATCATAATTTCATTGAGCATAAAACCCATTACTTTTAATGCCAAGATTATCTTTCCATTTTCAGATTAAGATGAGCTTTGTGATCATTTTACAAAAAAATATTTATGCTGTTTTTTTCTGGGAAAATTTGCAGTTTTGTTGAAGCCTGTAAATATGATTCTAATGTAGAAACTGCAATGGATGATGTTAGTGTTTGCTAAAATGGATACTGCAATAATTATGGCGTATTGAAAAAGTACCAACATTTTTAGATGAACAGCTTTAGGGTCCTTTCACACTATGTGTTTTTCCATTTAACACCTGTGTTTTTTCTTTTTTTAACAAATCAATGAAAAATGCAGTAATGCTGCATTTTGTAAAAATGCAACGCATGCAATGTGAATGCTAACATTGGTTGTCTATGTAAAAATTGTGCGGTAAAAAAACCACAATGCATATAGTGTGAAAGGGCCCTTAATGTGTTTCTTCAATCCAGGCGTTATTTTCTTAAAATGGTTTGTATTGTTGTCCATTGATGCACAGACTTCCGGTTAGCATTTGTACATATAGGTTAAAGCTTGTTTAAGAACAATGTGTATGGCAAGCACTTACAAAGCTTAAGCCAACTTGGTAAAGCATTCATAGTGCCCTTCAGCTTTTGTTTGCTTACTTTCATTTTTAAAAGAAGCTGTTAGTTGGCTTTAGTAGGCTTCAACACTGCTTGAAATTTGTTCAAAGACTGCCAAACCCTACTAGAGCCTTATTTATTAGTCAGCACTCCCTTTAAGGTCTATGTTTAACGTTCCCTTTCTGGAACACTTTGTTTACTTTAAACACTTCAACAAAACGACTTGAAGCTCGCTTAAAGGTGACTTTTTAAAAAGTTTCTGAACACATTGCTCTTTTATTGAAGCTTGTATGTACAAAGCCTTAGTAAGTGAATGAGGCTTATTTGTTAAAGGTGTTCAGGATGTCATCCAATCATGTGAAAAGCAAACTCTTTACTTATGTATTTTCAACACAATGGGTTAATTGTAGGAGAGTTACATAGTTCTACGTGTATACACTTTTCACACTTTTTAAGATCGCCTTACCCGATCTCAAACTCGTAAGGGATTCTAAACCACAAAGGAGTAACTTAAATTGTTGAAACTGGGTGAAGTCTCCTCAACAGGCCTCACACTAGGTTAGCAATGGCCCACAATACACATATGTAGTTGAAGGCACACTGTTAAACACTGCCTCTTTGCAGCTTCCTTCACTAGCAATGTCCCTAAATATACATTAGATACTAAGATTCAACGGGACTTAAAAAGATCAAAGAAAACAAAATGAAGCTTTCATAAGAAACATCCACTATATAATAAGGAAAGCTATGGCTCTGGCATAGTTAGTTTAATCCGAATATTTATGTATTTGTAACCTCTTACACTGTGTTAAAGGTCCTGCACATTTGTTCTCTTTTAACTTGACAGGGCAGTCAAAAAGGATCTTTATTGTGGAGGAATTAAGGCTGCCATACACAGCCCGAGTAGGTCAGACAGACCTACTCCGATATGCACCGAAGTGCAAACGTGATGACGTCATCACGTTTGCACCCTGGTGCATTATGGGGCCCCTTCAGTCGGCTGGCACCCTTTGTGTGCCGGCCATAAGCTTCAATGAAGACGCCGGTCTTCATTGAAGCTTATGGCATCGGCTTGCATCGGCCAGAGAATACGGACATGTCTGTTCTCTGGCCGGCCGAGCTGTGGGGCGACCGGGATCTGTCGCCCCATGTGGGCACATGCCGATTAGCCGCCGATTTTTAACCTGACCGACGGTGCAAGCGCGCACGACCGCCGGTCAGGTTAAAAATCGTCCCCTTATCGGCATGTGTATGGCTAGCTTTAAAGTAATTTAAGACTGCTTACAAGAAACCAGCACCGTAGTGACTCTCAAAGAAGAAAGAAAAGGAAACTAGCCTACTGTTGGCATTTTCTTGTGTGCCGACAGATGTATTTGGCCAAAGGAACCAAGTCAAAGTGCTTAGGACCTAAATGGAGCCGATTAGCCGAATGAGGGCAAAGAGGGCCATTCTGGGTACAGACCACATTACTTAATCACTTTAGCTCCATTTACATGGACAGTCCCCGTGCTTGTGACAGAGGTCAGCTGCCCAGGTTACTGCCCCATGACAGCTCTAAACCGCCTGGTAAATGCCCGATAAGCACTGCCTTCCAACAAATGCTACATGAGACATTTACCAGGTGGTTATGGAGTTGTTATGGGGGCGTATTCCAGTCATCACAGAAAGTGCCCGTGTTGACATCCACCCATATAAATGAACCCTTACTGCTGAGTGAAGTCGAATGGACTTTAGCACTCGAGAATGAGTTCATCTGCAACCTTTTTCATCCAATATCCTTTTTATAAGAAAGTCGAATAAGCCGAAACCTGAAGTAGTAATGGAGGTTTGTGTATATTTTGTGGCTTTGCAACTTACTTTTCATGGAAAAATTTGACATGTTTTCTGCACGCCTTTCTTTTGAACGATTGCATTGCTTGGAGCTGTTTAGGCTTTCCTATGGTGATTTCACCCTTTCACCTCTTGTCACTGAATAATGGCTATTGCTGCAGGCATTAGAAATGTTAGTGAACAGAGAAGGGAATATTGTTTCACTTTTAAGCATTGGTTTTGCATGGTTAGTAATTAGTGTGACTTGTCTGGATGCCTGTACATGCTGTATATGTTCATCTGTAATGAATTTGTTTTCGCTTCGGTTATATACTGTTAATTCTGGTATCTGCACAACCACATTTAAGGTATCAAGTGAATGCAACTTGATACAGAATATTGGTGCATGTATCCTTATTGGGAAGCATTATCTTTACTTACTGCCCCTAATACTGCAGGAAGCCATAAGAAATATAAGGGAGAGTCCTCTTTTCTTTGTATGCTGTCCTTTCTGTGCCTCCTACCAGTAGGAAGCTTGTGGGACTTTCACACACATAATTGAATGTTCCAAACTGGTTTGCTGAAAATAAAGAATTATATTTGTTCACAAAGTTTTCAAAACCATGTGGTTAAAAAGTAAAGCGGGCGCTGGAGCTTAAAGTGTACTGTATGTCCAGCCAAAACTCAGAATTATAAATGCTCCAAAACAACATTTTGATCTTTCAGAGCTCCTTTGTGCCATGTGTTATCTCAAATAGACTACGTGCAAGTCATCCCTGTGCTGTGGCTAATTACACCATGAGAGTGGTTGGGTAGTTTGCCAGGAGACAATGGGCAATCCTGGCATGTATTGGTAAACACAAATTCTATGTGTCATTAACCCAGGAATGAGAAAAGCAGAGCATTTCTGACAGACCAGAATTAGAACTTTATGCCAAACTATAACAGTTTCCCTTTTAAGATTGTTCATTATAAGCATATCTGATTTTTATTCTGTGTATAGCAGAGGAGCAAAAGCTATTAGAAAGCCTATTCTGTGACCTAATGAATCATAACTGTACGGTAACTTAGATTTGTAGAGACTGCGCCTTATATGATGACTTAATTATAAAATAACAAAAACAGATTATACTCTTCTTAAGAACAGGCAGTTTTAGCTAAAGTAATTACTCACTGCCGTCTCTGTATCTGATATTGTAATCTCAGCATTTCCAAGTAGTGTATCTTTTGTGGAATATATCCATTTTACTTGGTTTGACAGAGCCAAACATAATAATCTTGCTGACCCATAAAAAAAGTTTAGACAATTCTTTTTTTATCTGCAGATACCCACAATCTTGTTTTGTAAAGGTATGCTATACAACTCATACATAGTGATTTAGATTGAGAATTCGAATATCCATAAAAACCTGTTCAGTTACAGTTGATATTTGATTGTGAATTTTCATTCTTTGGTCCAAGTTGCTATAAGTAAACAAACACTAACAATGGGTATAAATACCCTAAAACTACTATTGATCTGACACAGAGGGTCAAACTCATCAAGTAAGTGTAAAAAGTCTAATATTGAACCAACAATGAAAACATATAATAATATACACAATACACATTTTAATTCCCACTGGCTAGGGCACCACTTTTTCATTTCCAGACTCCTCCCTACCTCTAGCTATTATTCTAAAATATAAACAAACACTGAGTTCATGTGCATCTGGTTTGCCCATCTAGCCTGATCCTCTGGTTGTGATGAATTCTACGGAATACAGTTTGATTCTAAATCATCTATTGTTCCCTTATTATGAGTTGTTAACGAACCTTCTGAACAAGCGCTTCAGTTACTTCTAAAATATATGTATAAAATATAGTAGCAAAGATCGATGAATAAGAGAGAAATAAGTGTTAGGCTGTGTTTCCTGGCAGCTTTATCTGTGGCATGCAGCTAAATACAAGGCTTTTCAATACCGCCTTTGTGAAGCTGAAAAAAGGTGACAAATGTAACAGAATATTGATATGCTTTACTGGGCAAAGACAAAACGTCAACTACTAATTACCCTTACTGATAAATGAGGTTTTACCTTAGCTGTCCATGGCCCTTTAAAGGATAAATGTTTATTAAAAGAAAATGCAGTTATCATTTTGGCCCTTTTTTCTGTCCTAAAGTAACCTACCCTTCTCTTTTACAGGTTCATATTTATCATTTTTTGTTTGTCCCAGTAAACCTGGGAATGCCATTGATGCTTTGCTTTGGGAAATACAAGTTTCTTGGCTATGCTGCAATGGCTATTGTATGATCTGTATTGGTGACCTTAAGGTCCACAAATAGAACATGTCTTTCTTTCTTTAATGGTTTCTTTTACTCTCCTCTTTCTCCTATTCTCTCTTTATTGCTTCTCTTCTCCCCTCGCAGACTTCAGATGGCCATACACGGTTCGATTCTCAAAAAGATGATTCTATTAAAGCGGTTTTAAACTACTGTTGGAGTAGTGATCAGACATTTTCAGTAAATTTTCAGTGGATGGTTCAAGCATCTGACGGGTTTTCTAGATATTGTTACCCGTTCGTACTATGAAGCATGTGCACATAGCTATGGAAAGGAATCCATCTGTTTGAAATCCAAATGTTACACGATCAAATATATTACTATCGTATTTTAAGTCAAACAAATGGAAATTCGAACCATGTATGCCTAGCTTTAGTTTCTCCTTTTTCTTCTCTTTTTCTTTCTTGCAGCTGCACCAACATCTTTGACTGGTCATCTTCTGGCTTTGGCCACTGTGGCTGGTGTGGTATTACTTCGCTCCTGCACATAAGCTGGAAGTGAAATTACCATAGCAAAATTGTACACCAATTTTGTAAGAATTGAGAAGCATTTGTACTCCTATGCTACTCATTAAACAGTGTGTGTACTTATTCTTCAAGGGAGAACATTGAACCTGGCTTAAAATTTTCGACTTTAGCATAGTTGCTGGATGTTTACTGAACATCTTTAACTTAGATTGATTTGACTGGTTTTTAGGTTAAAATAAAGATATTTGATAAAAGAGACATGTGAGGTGTATGCTCCTCTGTATGTATGCAGAGCTCTATGGGATTTGTTTTAAAATGTTCAGTTACCAAGCGTAAACGTGCGTAGTTCCAATTTGTCCCTAAAATGTTGTCATTTTACATAATTCTCCACATGGTTTAGCCAATTCCTTTTCAATATTCTTATTCTCCAAGAATATTAAAGCCACTGCCTGTCCGTGATGGCATTATCTAAGATTATATTGCTTTGGCTTTTTATAATGACTGCATAGTGCTGTAGGCACAGTACCAAGCTATAGCCTTGGTAAGGCACGTCCAGGTAGATTTTAATATCACTTGAAGCACTAATGAATTCCTTAAGTAGTTTGGAAAACAATTGGTAAGCAGTCTTTCCTACATTTGAACGAGAGCCAGAAGCTGTACTATCCTGGCGCATAGCTATAGGCTGTCCATGATGGGCCCAGAAGGTGCTGTATTTGCCAATGTAAGTTTGGCTGTAATTACAAACGTTAAAAGGAGTACAGAAAGAATTAGGTTTTGGCAAGCGATGCCCAGTTTTTTTTTCTTCCTGTCAGATTTTCTTTTGTTGCCCTTCTTGATGCTGGTGTACGATGAATAATATGTTCTGCCAGTTTATGGTCTCAATCTCTTCCTGCTTTTATACAGTAATATTAATTTATACTAAGAAGAGCAAACTTAAACTCAGTTTGTTACATTACTTGAATCTTCAGGCTGCATCGACATTAACCTGATGAAGGCTCGGACCTTTGGGAGCTCTGACAAGCTGTGGAGACATCCCTGTCAAAGCCCCATTGCCGTCAATTCCAATGGGTCTTATCGACATCAGGCATCAACATATAAAACAGTTAACTCCTTAAAAAAAAAAAAAAATGTCCCATAAATTCTTTTGCTTCATGACCTATTCTTCCAATTATCAACTTCAGTCCAACCTGGTTTCAATATGTCAAGCTATCTTGTGCACTCCGTTAAAATCCCTGCGCTCAATGCAGGGATTTAACAGATAGTGGAGCCCTAGCCTTACTGTGTTTTTATACTGATGTAATAGTTCTTAATAGTGGCAGTTTGAGTTGTAGTTTGAAATCCATGAATGTCGCTCCATTTTCTGATGTTAATGACTCTGATGTAGCAAGAGTGCATGGCAAATTATCAGTTTTGACTTGTACCATGTCAGTTAGTGCACAAACATTTTAAAGTAAAGCAGCCCATACACAGGTCAGATTTTCAATCAATCGACTTAAAACGATAAATTTTTTAGTCAATTGATTGAGAATTGTGTTTTGCCCACCTGGTTAAATCGGCTTAATCCAATCAAAATTGAGTGAAAATTCAGTCGTTTTTTGATCGGACTGGATGGTAAATTTTGATCGGTCGATTGAAAATTGGTTCGGTATTTTGAGAACCAAGTGTGGTCAACCAATTTTTGATTGATTTTTTTTTTTTTTCCTACCTAACTTCTGATTGAAATTTCAATCTGACTATTTTGGATCGATTGTTATGTGAAAAACAAAAAAAAATCTTGTACTACATATGGGGCATGATACAATCGACATACAATTTTATACCAACTTAAACATTTATCGTTTTAAGTTGATTGATTGAAAATCTGACCCGTGTATGGCCTGCTTAAGTGTGTTTGTGTCTGGTGACCTTCTGTTTCATTTCTGATAAGTATCTGTGAGTCTAAATTGGAATATCTTTTTCACAACTATAGATGGAATAAGATGTTCTAAATTGTCAGAGGAAGAATACAAACCAAGATTTTTTTTTTTATGTTTGTTCTACAAGTTACTGAGTTGCATTGTAGTTTTTTTTTCAGCTGTCATAATATTTTTCCCAGCACTTAAAAAATGTAAACATTTTATTTTCTGGATAGATATGATATATATGATATATATGGTCTCTACAGGCTTTCACTTAAAAGTGGATTTTTTAAAATGTAAATACCTGATGATCCTGACAATCCCTTGGTTTGCCTCTTTTTTTTTTTGTTTTTGTTTTTGTTTTTTTTTGTTTTTGGTTATACTGCTCAGAATATATAGTTGTAATGGACTACTCAGTCTATATGGAAAAAAGGTGACTGATGGTTTGACATATTGAAACTAGGTTGGTCCGAGGTTGATAATTGGAAGTATAGGCCATGCAGCAAAATAATCTATGGGGCAAAGCAAGCATGATTTATCTCTTTTTTTTTTAGGAGTTGTGTTGATGCCTGATGTCGATGAGATTCATTGGAATAGACAGATAATGTTCTTACCTGAAGGTTTATTAGTTTAAAATTTAGATTCCAAAATAACAGGCAAATACAAACCTCACTCTTATTATGTCTAATCTCCACTGCTTCAAATGTGGTAATGTGAACATGTAGACAACGTGACGATTAATGTGGTTTGCTGCAATTTGTTAGGAGAGGGGCACCTCTGAGGCATGACCTTATATTCAATTGCCCTTTAAGGACTCGTTTACACGGTCAATGAGCGCAACCGATTGGCGGATTTTTATAAATTTAGCCTTAATGATATTGTAGAGAAATCTTCAGAGAAACCCTGAGCAACAACAGAATGAAAAACTGGAAAGCTACTTTTTTCTTGGGGGTGTTGGGGTTGACAGGTGGGTAGTAAAATAGGTGCTGATACGCACAAATATACACGTCTTCACACTTCGTTTTGCTCAAATGTCATAGCTTCTCAGTAGTTTTTTTGTTCTTTTTTTAATTGGATTTAATTGGAAGCAAAAAAAGTGTGGATACTGAGTGAAAATTCAATGACTTTTGCATGAAAACATTAATATGTAGACGTATTGGTGTCCTTGATGGTTAACATTAATGTTCTGTTTGACAGTGTAATTTTTTAATCATGTTCACACTTTAATAATTTTGCAGGTTTAGTTGTTGCTGTATCTGAACATCAGTTACTCTTTGGCCCTTTGAGCTCTGTTAGTAGTTTTGTAAATACATATTATATATACATGATGTACTGCATTATACTCACTGACACTTTGACACTGCTGAATTATTGTCCTCTTGTTACTATTAGATGCAGCAGGTTTTGAGGTTATGGCTCTTTCGTCTTAACTCTTCTTAAGTTAAACCTTTTCTTATGTGGTAGTCCTGTAGTTTGGTCTACCCCATTATATTGTATAGAGCATTGAAAAAATAGCAATTTGTGGTCTGTGCAGGTGATACAGTCTTTACATTAAACCAGGGAAACTGCAGAGTTGCTATTTCACCGTCCTAAGGAAGCTTTTTCTCCACAGTAAGGTTATCTCAGTAGATTGTGCCAGTTTTATTTGTAAGTCAGATAACGATCCTCCTGCTATGATATTAATGAAGTGATTAAGATTTGTGATGTGGAACCATAGGCAACACTTTACCTAAACTGCTCTGTTGCATTAAGTGGTTGTAACGTTTTGATTAAGAAAATATTAGTCTTTTTATTGGCCACTCGGTGTGCAAAATATTCATGGGCTCTGGAAAATTACTTTTAAATATCTAGGAACTGACCAGAATAGAAATAAAATTCCCTCTCAAAGGTCAGTGCTAACAGCCGTGTCATTACATAACTAACCCAGTCTATTCAGATACAGAGAAACTCAGATGTTAATAATCAATGGTAAATCTGCACTTTTGGCACACAGCGTTTATGATGATTAAATAAAGATGAATTTGCCTTGTGAACTTGGCTTAAAATTTATACTAGCAAGAAACCACCTATTCAGCAGGCCCTCGAGTATTGGATTTGGATCTTTTTTCTTGATTTTCTAATAACTTTTGTACAATGCTCAATACAGAGAGGGGATCCGTTGTTGATTTAGAGTTTTTTTTTTTTTTTTTAGTTTTTCAAATATGATCACTTTAAAATGTTTATAACACATTTGAGTTTAGTCAAATGATCGAGGGTTTACCACAAAAAATATATTGGGGATTTTTTATTTAGACATTTAGAACTATTTTCCACAATTAATGCTTAATTGTACAATCCTATAAATAAGTATGTGGCCAAGTGATAGAAAAACTTCTGTTGGAAGCAAGAATTTTTGCCCCACATATGATTGTTAAATTGGATAATTGTGCAAGCTCTGCATATATGTCAGGAGTTTATTGGTGGGTCTATTAACCAAAATCTTTCATCTGCAAAAATTCTACAAGCAAATGTCCACTTATTTGTCTTGCCCTGAAAAAAACGACCATTGTGCCTGATCTAATATGCACTTAGGTTAAACAGTTAAAAAAAAAATTATATTCTTAGAAGCATTGTTAGCCAAATGCCAATGAAGCTCATTGACTGGAGATTTGAGGCATTGAATGGCACCCTGTGGAGATTCTGAAGACATAATATTGGCTATGCTCAGCTTAAACCAGAAAAAGGATTCTTAAGTTGTTCATAAGAAAGGCAGGTCCTGGGTCTTTTGTCATAACTCATGAAAAAAGTCCTGATCTCTAGCTGGCTTTAGGCAGGATCGGTAGTTTTAAATGCCACCACTATCTCTTTATCTTCTTGAGGTGTTAGTAACTGTATATATTCTTTTAAATCTTGAGGTTAGGGATTATACATGTGAGAGGAATAATAGTCTTGTAAAGCACATCTCCGCATAGCACAGGGGACATGATCTATGGTGTAATTCACCGCAAGTCATATGCCCTGTGGGACACACATCCCAAGGGTCATTAATCCCGCCTGTCTGTGTGGCATCCAGATAAACTCCAATGTGTTACTCATTTATTTTCTTCTGCATCACCTCTTGTTCCATTCTCACTGAAAAGTAACTTTAGAAGGTTATGCTTAAGAAACATTCTGGGATGGTTGCTTAAGACACAACTTTGGAGCAAAACAACTGGTTGAATTACATATACTCCCTGTACTCTTATACCTTTCAAAAAGGTGGCATTTTGTTAACTCACCATTGTATTTGGCATTCGTGCTTCCTAGAAAGTCATTCTGCTACAGTTCTACTATACTGTTTTTTTTTTTATTAACACTTCCCACTCAGATTTAAAGAGCTACCTACCCTAATTTACCTAGGCTGAAATCCTGGGTCCTCCATTTATTCTCTAGCTCCTATCCCTCCAGCGTATTAAAGCAATCAGATCAACTGTTCAATTTAAACATTGAAAGTAAATTGATCATACTACTGCACACTAACCAATGCATGTTCCACAAATTGGATTTCTTTAAAATTGGGGTTTCGTTTGCAAAACAACCCCCACCCCACTTGACTGCCATGCTCCACAAACCGATTAGAAAACAGTTAAAAAAATTCCTTACTTGTAAGATCTAAAGACAGTTTCCAACTTGACTGGCCTAGGTTCCTTCCATTAACAGACTTATTACTTTTGGTTGATCAAATTAAAAAAGTACTGTATTTTCTGGCGTATACGACTAATTTTGAACCCAGGAAAATCTTCTCAAAAGTTGGGGGTCGTCTTATACGCCGAGTGCAGAAACGTCTGAGCCAGAGGAGTCTGCCTGTCAGACATCGGAAGCACCCCCTTATCCCCCCTCCCTCTCTCCCTCCTCGATGTGTAAGACGAAGCCAACGTGCTTGATCTATTGTATAGATCTCCTGGTCCCCAACCTTTAGATTGTAAGCCTGTCCGGGCTGTGTCATAACCTGTTCATGTGTGTACTATATTGTGTTGTATCTCCTATGTAATGTATTGTGCAGCGCTGCGTAAATAAATGATTATAAAAATAATAATCCTCATCAGAGGCTATTGAAGCAAGATGGATGGTTAGGGTAAGTTGGTGTTCAGTACAATACTTCTATTTAAGATGTTTTGATTGATTACATGGAGGTGAAGGCACACCATTTCATGTTTCTGGAATGTGGTGTCCAGATCATACTGTTGAGGAAGTCTGTTTGAAGACAGTAAAGCAGGGTACAGATGGCTCGATATTCGAGCCGTCCGATGTACCCTGCAGCAGCGTGATGACGTCAGATATCGGCTGGCTGGGGAGAGGCGGCTCTGCTCTCTCCCTGGCTCAGCTTTGCCTGGAGACCAGCAGTCTCTATGCAATGCATCGGACATCAGCCGTCTGTTTTCGAGCGGGATTGATCTGTCCCACTAGAATACAGTGATGGGGGCATATTATATGGGCCAGATAGATGGCCATGAGTGCGCACAGCGCTCGAAGCAGTCATCGATGTGGTCCATATCTGCACATATGTACCCTGCTTTAGTGTGGGCATTTATTTTGATAAGGTGACAGAAAAACATGGTCAAGGGTTTTTTTAAAGAGAAAAAGACTTTTGGGATAAGTTTGAGAGTATTGAAGGGAAGGGTAATGAAAATGTAAAATATACATTTATTTTAGTATTTGATAAATTAACCTTTAAGAAAAAAATATGGCCAGCCAGACTGTATAGGACTATTTAGATTAAAGCAGAGCACAGATGTCATTAATCCGTTGAGCTTGATTTGATTCCAGAACACCCTAACCATAATGTGAGTAATGACATTTTTACATTATCTGTTCATTCTTCGGTAAAACAGAGTTGTCTTCCTGGACGATTAAGAAGGTAATAATAAAAGCAGCTTTTTACTATAACAGGGTAACAGTGCAGAATAGGCGTATAATTTGCGTCTCCCATCAGTACCTACAGATGAATGGAAGTATTCCACCTTTAAGTTGGTCTGCTCTGTAGTGAAGTCACATCCAGTGTGCTGCCTGCTGATTGATGTCATAAGGAAAGTTCATGCAGGTTGCTCATGTTAGCTTTGGAAACTGCCAAGCTGCCTAGATTGATGTGCAGAGAGAGTAATTGCTCCTGCCTCTTGTCACAGCAGAAACCTATTTAGAAGTCATTCTTTCCATCTTTATTTATTTATTTTTTAATCTCAGAGAAGATCAACTCTAATGGGCCACTTGCATTTTTCTTGTTTATTTTTTATTAGATGTAATTGTTATTTCAATTTACCCAAGGTGCAAGTAATATTAACATTTCTCACTTGCAGATTGAACATTTCTAAAATAAGTAGTGAAAATTAGATAAAATTAGTTGTTTGTATGTGTAGTGTACACGGAAAGAACATTTCACTTGAATGAGAGTACTGATTGTTGGCATTTTTATTACAATAATCCGCTTTCTGATGTGTGATCCTGATGGTATTTGTGGCCATGAGTTGTTTTAGTGCTCTCATAATATGAAGATTGAATGATGGAAAGTTGGTGTTTCTTTACCTTTCTTCTCTGTTAGTATTCATGTGAATTATCTTTGCATGTGATGCCAAGAGTTTAAATGACACCAGTGGACCGTTTTTTTAAGAGCAGTAGCATTGATTAAATACTCAATCCATCTTAGTACCTTCATCTTCCAAGTGCTGATTAATGCTCGCCATACACATGCCGATAAGCGGACGATTTTTAACCTGACCGACGGGCGTGCGCGCTTGCGCCGTCGGTCAGGTTAAAAATCGGCCGCTTATCGGCATGTACCCACTTGGGGCGACAGATCCCTGTCGCCCAACAGCTCGGCCGGCCAGAGAACGGACATGTCTGATATTCTCTGGCCGATGCAATCCGATGCCATAAGCTTCAATGAAGACGGCGTCTTCATTGCAGCTTATGGCCAGCACACAAAGGGTGCTGCCCGACTGAAGGGGCCCCAGAATGCATCGGGGTGCAAACGTGATGACGTCATCACGTTTGCATTCCGGTGAATATCGGAGTAGGTCTGTAGACATGAGTCCTGAGTATTTCATGGCAGCTATTCATAAACTGTTTTTATTTCCATTATTTCTCAATGTTATGAGTTAACACAATGGCGTTAGTTATTGTAAACTCCCTGCTGCACACAGTTTTCCAGACACAGCACAAGTATCTTCCATGCAAGTGTGGTGCAGTGCGAAATGCAGGTTTTTTGCTGCTTATGGATGTGGTTAAGGAACACGTTGGTGTTAGGCATACCGCATCCATTACTGGCAGAAATCCGCACCGCAGTCCTAGAACTCGTAGTGTGAAAGTGCCCTTAGGGCTTGTCCCTGGCCGGCTGTGGGGCAGCACAGTTTTGAACCATGCCGCGTCTACCATGGGCGGCCGCCTCCATTCATGTCTATGGCCTTGTCCCCACTCCGGCAGGACCGTGCCACCCCACAGCCAGCAGCCAATGTTGGGACAAGCCCTTTTTCATAGTTTTTCTCACCTACTTAATCACTAAAGATGGTCGTGAAATTTTGGCTAGGTGATTGGTCAGTCAATTGTAATATTGCTCTAGCATATTATTTTTGTATTACTAGCAATGTCTAGGGGTTTTGCTATTAACTTACAAACTCCGCTAGTTGAAAGTTTGTGTTCATCTCCCACTGGTCAGAATGTTTCTAACTCTACCATCAAGATTCTCTGCTCAATTTTAGATGAGATTATGTATACTTTATAATTGGCCAGTACAATAAATTTAGTGGACTGGTTTGTCAGCTTTAGGGGCGGTTTACAAAACGTTATCCTTTTTATATGCAAAAACATATTTTCTTTGAAATAGGGTATAGCTTGGTGAAATGAACCTAATGCAGACAAAAATATCATTTTAATGTGTTACAGAGGATCAAGACACAGAAGACCATTTGTTTGCTTTTCTTTTATCTGGCACACTTTGGCTAGGTTCTACAAACATGGTGCTCATTTATCTTTGTCTGAACCTGGAATGGTTTTGCTAAAGGTGGGTTTACACGTCAAGATTTTTTCGGCCGACAGATGGACGATGAACGATTTTTTTGTTCGTTGTACAAAAATCTGAAATGGTCATTTGCTCCGATGGATTTTTTTTTTCAGATATCTGACAAATACTCGTCCATAAGGTGATCGGACATGTTGGTAAACTTTCATCTGTCGTTTATTTTCCGTGTAAAAAACGAACGTACTTGTTTCACTCGATATTTTTTTCCTATCACTTCCTAAAAAAAAAAAAATCTAAAAGATTTTTCATTCATGTTTCCAACGATTATTTTCATTCGATATTTGCGTCGGCTGTACAAAAAAAAAAAAAATCTAATTACCTTCGATAAATGGACGAACGAAATCTGATAAAAAAAAAAAAAAAAATCGAATCTGAAGTTGAACGAAACAAAAATCTTGACGTGTAAACCCACCTTTAATGGCAGCCAATCTTATTCAGCCTGGATACGGAGTTAAAAACTGAACGGAAGAACCTGGCTGGTTGCTACTGACCAGACAGTTGGTATCATTAACTCCAAATGTAGTGTTGAGTTACTTTAGAATTGGTGTATTCTAGGTGAAAAAAAATCAGTTGTCTGTAGAACTGTCAAGTGTTCGAGAATATTGAATGTCAGCCAGTGGCAGGCAGAGCACTTCTCCCACCTCCTGTGTCAGTTTATTCTAAGAAATCTGAAAATACTGCCTCAGTATGCTCACAAAAATAATATGGTCTATCTGGCACTAATAGGGTTATTCTATATGTCCATAGAGAATGTATAACATTAGTCATAGATTAACACACACTTTTATTAAACAATCTATGTTAAATATATGCCAATGAAAAAGCTGCTCATTTATATTACCTTATTTTCCGTTTGCGGTATCAGCTGTTTACAAGCCTTCTCATGCTGTTATTTTGTAAGGTGCTAAGTACCGTAAGTGTTATTAATGTGCCATCACTAGCAGAGTGCTATTAACATGTTTGCAGAACTGAGATACAGCAATAAGAGAGATGGACCAAACAGACTTATAGAGCTAGTAAGCCAGAGGCAGGAGGCAGTAAAATGTTTAGGGACAAGGAAATATGTAAAACTTGGAACGTCATTTACTAGTTTATACATTAAACATTTATTTAGCACAGTACTACAGTCTTACCCTCTTTAACGGATAAAGAAATCTGACTTTAGAGGATGAATGGATATGTATTTTTTCATAATTGACCTTATTGCTGCATTAATACCTGCAGTTTGAACTATAGCACTCCACATCATTATACACACACCCCATCAGTTTTGGTCAGGGGTGGGCAAACCTTTTGATTCGTGGGCGACATTGGCTTCTTAAAGGGCTGAATTAGAGCCTGTAATGGCCTTACCCGCCAAAGGTGTGGGTCAATGCCATGCATCACTTATGATGGAAATCATGTGTAATAGGCAACGTGTGACATGGACATTATGTTTTTTTTTTTATTGCAATGAGCAGAGAGAATTCCTAGAGGCTGGCTTATGTCGCCATGAGGATGCTCCCACCATGCCCTGATCAATTTACTGCATTGTTCCCAAGGCAACGTTTGGATAGCTCTAGGCATTATGTGCACGAATTGCAGAGAACAAACTGAGGGGAGAATCTTTTTAACAAGTGACAAAGGGCCAGAAAAGAGTGCTAAACGGGCCTTAGTTTGTGACCTGTTCTTCCAGGCTACCTGTTCTTTGTGTCTTTTATTCATGTCTGGGCAACCCCCAACAGCAAAACCCCCTCACTACCACCAACACACCTTGGCTATCCTTGGTTGCAAGTGAGGAGGAACGTGTCCTGAAAGCAGTAGAGATCTGTGAAGGACAGAACATACAGTGAGAGGAGGTCTGTGGCTGCCAATAAAGGGGGCTTTTGTGATTACTGATATGTGGGGGCTCTCTGTTTAACATAAAGTTAGGGGCTCTATGGCTACCTACAGGGGGCTTTGTTGCTCCAAATAAGTGTGGGTCATTTTGTCTACCATTAAGGGAGGGGCTCTATGGCTATATATAAAATAAAAACTACCATACAAACCTGACTTACCCAAACTTTCCCAGGAGATGCAATGCCATTGTTCACATTAGTGGTTGTGGGTCATTGTCACAGTAAATTGTAATCTTTTCAATAAATAATAATTACGGACCTTATCAAGTTTTATAAGTTTCAAATTTAACTAAGACTTATTACGTTTATTAGGTAAATTTTAGGGAATGTTTTAGAGAAACATTGGCTGTGGTTTTCCATATATTAATGGAAAACAGCAAGGGTTAAAGGAAGGAAGTTGGGGGGGGGGGGGGGGGGGGGGGGGGGGTAGCTGTCAGAAGCTGCTTATGACCGCTTTGCCTACAAGTTGTGAAAAATATGGTATTCCATCTATACATTAAAAACCGTTTGGAAAATGTATTCTTTTTAATAGACTCTGTAGTCAGTATAGAAGTATTATTTGGGCTAAGGGTGTGTTAACATGAAGCTTAACTGATGAACAAATTGTTTATTTCCAGCAAATTTCCAGCAAATAACTACTATTGAAACCAAGCGTGTCTGCTTCCTACCCTTGAAACTATAGATACAGCTTGGAAATGAGGTGCTCAGTTACAGCACGCTGGTTTTACTCAAGGCACTTTATCATGAAGAATTGCTTAACAAGTTGTAATAGCTGTATTGTTCAGTGGGGCATGCCAGCTGCAGTGGAGCAGCGCTGACTGTATTGTTAGAGCGTCTACAACACGGAAATCCCAGAGCTTGGTTGTTTTACCACCCATTGCCATGTTACACTCACCGAGTATTTGTTCCCACCAGGCAGCGGAATCGCAATATGCTTTGAGATTCCAGATTTTGTTTCTTTTACCACCTCCTCCTTTACATTGTTTTATTGAAGATTAAGTCTAGTGTTATGGGATTTTGAAAAATAATTGCCCTTACTGCAGTGTTACTCGCAAAATGTTCTCCCAACTTAAGTTTGTATTCTTTTTGCTTTGGACACACAGGTGGGTTTGGTTTGACAGCAAACCTATTGCAGCACAAGTTCAGGTATCTGCAAAATGGTGGTAAGGCTTTCATGGGAAACACAGTGACCGTTTTTAGATTTAAATTTTTTTTACATTTGAGCAGGTTGGCTGAAAACTCAACTATTGTCAGCATATCATTTTTAAAGATGTGTATTCTCCCCTGTTCCTTTTTCCAAACCAAGTTATTGTTGTTCACTCTCTGTGTTGCTATTTAAATGTAGAGCAACAAACCATTTGGAAAGATTTCCATATTAAAGTAAAAAACAGTGGCATTGAAACTGTACTCCTTGTTTAATCCAAGCTGGAATGTTCTGCACATATCTTGGGCCTGAGAAACCTCAGTGAAATCTAGAGTTTGAAATAATGTTAAGTGTTTTAAAGTGTTAATTTATGTAAGAATATTAATATTCTTACACATCTTGACATATTTTCATTCCATATGCTATTTTGGCCAACGTCTGTGTATCCTTTTCGTATTTTTTCTTAATGACCACTGACCACATCTCATAGGAGGACCAAGCAGAGTGCTAGAGTGCTTCTTGAAAACAGAAAGCCATGATTGAAGGCACTGAAATCCACCAAGAGAAAGGTGTGGGCCACGGGAAGTTCTGTTGAAGGGAGGTGGGGGTGGGGGGTGGTGGTAGATCACAGGTGTTGAACTGCAGTCCTGGGTGGCCACACACAAGGGTGGTTTTGGTATCAACAGTGACTTTAAAAAACAGAAAAAAAACACATTTATAACATAAATTTATGAACTGGTATTTATGGTGTCAAACAGCAGTCCTCAAGGGACAGTCTGTAAAATCATTGTATATTTATCTATACATTTTAATAAAAACCTTTACATTGGTAGAGAAAAAGAAATGTATTTTTTAAAGTACCTGCATATTTATTTAAAGCTGGCCTTCCTTCTAGTTGTACCCAGTTTTGGCTTTTGGTTTTACAATGTTTAACTCTAAGCAGTCTCTTTTACATGCCAACTTTCCCATCCATCCCAAGTTGTGTCTACCCCAGAATCTCTGCCATCCAACAAGTGGAAGGGAGTAAACATCAGATAATAGTACATGTCACTGAATTTTAGCAACAGGAGATATTTATCAACTCCACTTTAAATAACTCTGCAAAGCAGAGCTTAGCTGTTGTGTTTTGTAAACTTCAAAAAATATCTCTTAAATGTCACATAAAGGTAGAAGTAATAAATAAAAGAATGTTCTTCAGATATTTCATATTAATGTCACAAGTCTGATTCCTGGACGAAGCCTCCTAATCTGTTCAATATTACAGCAGCCTTCAAACTTTGTACGGACTTCATAGGAAGAAGGTTTGGGAGGATTATGTGTAAAGTACAATTGGCTTTATGTCAAGAACTTTGTTGGCTCATATTTAGTGATATGTTTTCACTGGTTCCTGATGTCTTATTCTGGCTACCTTGCTTATATTTTCTGGCATGTGGAATCTTTCCAGAATTTTATATAACAAAGTGGTTTTTAAAGGAACTGTTAAGGTGGAACTGACCTGCCTTGTCATGATTTTTTTGTTCTGTTCTGTGGATCTGACTGTACATGTACTGCATGTTGTGCTAAAATGTGAAAAAAATTTACATTGCTTACGCTAAATCATTTAGGTATCGCCCCCTTTTGTACCCAACGGTAGCCTTTTTTTTTTATCATCTTCTAGAAATTGAAATGTTCAGAGAGGCATTTGGGCTACTATTGGTCAACTGCTTTTAGGTTTCCTAGCTGTTGGTTCTATTTAAATTAGATCTGTATAAATCATGACGGTGTTAATAAATTTCAAGAAAAATCAGAATTCATAATCTTCATACCCTGTCTGGGTCAGTTACATAGAAAGTATAATGGAATTTGATCTATTTTCCAGTTTAAAACAAGTTCAGCAATTGCATCCTGATCATGATTAACCATCCAAGTTTTCGGATTATGCACATACAGTTCTATATCTTTCAAATGTAGAGGCATTGTGTAGACGCGCCCCTTACAATCTGCTTATATTGTCCTAATTACCTGAATTTTGTAAGGGAATACTGTATATGCAATTGTATATGTATGTATTGTAGTTCAGATTGTATAGTAGTATGTACCTAATATAAAGTCCCAAAACTTTGTTGCTTTCTGTTATTTGCAGCATTTTCCCCCCACTAATTTCAGCGAGAATTTATAGCACAGTTAAGCCTTCTGAAAACCAGAATAAATTTACATGCCACAATCAATCCTTTACCCTAATCAGCCAAATGCACACCCAGAACCACTGGTGTACAGTGCAGATATAGTCTTATGGTACAGAGTCATTTATTCCAAACTGCATACAGCTGTTTCAGGCTCCTTGGCCATCATCCGTGCAGTGCATGGACACCATGGCTCTATGGAGTAGCGCTTGGGAGCCAAACATAGAGAAACAACCATGAAGGTAATAAGAATTAATATAATATTGTAAAATTAGGTGTGAATGGGATGGTGATAAACAACTACTGCTTGTTGTAAAGTGCTGGATATAGCCCATAATACTTTATGAAATAGAATATGTTGTCTCTGCACATGAGGACCATTCATAATACAATAAACAGCTGTGAACTGATGTTACTGGAACTTTCCTGAGGCTCCAGAAAGCAGAATTTCATGAATTACCTTATCTAAAATAGATCTGACTTGGGTATCCTGACCAATTCATTTGGCCAGCAAGATAAAAAGCCAGATACTTTCTTGTACATCACTGAGATTATTTGGAACAAAGTTCTAAATCATATTTATAGCATCCCTTTGTGTATTTCTGCATTTCAGGTGCATGGTGTTTTTGTGCTTGTTGCAGTAATTTTAGAGCTGTTAATATGCTTTGCTTTACTTTACAATGTGTAAATTGAGGGCTAGCAACATTACGTTTGTGTTGGAGAAATAATTAAACTTTGTAAATTTGATTTTCTTGTTGCTGTAAAATAATTGCTGTAGGGTCACTTAGGGATTACATGGAGCAAGCCTGGGCTGTTTTGTTTATAAATATGCCTGTAGCTATTCATTTAAATGTAGTTTTACAATTATTAATGTAAAAAAAAAATAATAGCTGTAAGCCGATTAGTGTGATGAGTATAGTGTATGGATTCTAATGCAACTAAATTATCTAGGTTAGCAAGTCTGGTTAAAGTGGGCTGACATGTTTGTATTAGAATAAATGGGGATAGAATACAACTATGTGGAAGTTTTTTGTGTTTTTATGACATTTTGCATTTGTATGCCGTTGATAAAAAAAAAATTGTTTTTGATTATAATAGTGTTTAAATATTCAGACCATTTTAAAATCAATGTGATGATGTAAAAGACCCAGGGTGTGTCTTAATGTGGTTAATTAAATATGTACTCTAATGTTTAGGATGTTGGCACCAGTTGTACGCTGGAAATCCCCTATGAACTAATCTTTATACAAAAAAATGTGTGAATGGTAGCATTCTATGTTGTTAATTCACTGGCCTAACTCAAAGGTTAGTAGTATAGTTTTATTATATTTTAATTTTTGTCTAGAGATTACAGTACAATGTTCTGTGAAATAAATTGATTGGTAATTAACACGCTCCAGAATGTCTAGGTTAATTGTTGTTAATGGTCAAGCATTAAAATGTATGTGGCCCATGCCGTTTAGTGTTTATGCATTTCAGTGCTTGATAATGTACGTAATTATAAAGCCAAAACACACAATGTTGGAAAATGCTTGTCACCAAGAGTAAAATAAAAAAGTTTACATAAAATGTAATGCACTGTAATGGATAGATTTGAACCTTGCACAACTGAGTGTATACAGTTGATTTTTTTCTCCTTAGATTTACATTTAGAGTTACAGGTGATATTTTAAACCAGGGAGATCTTTGAATTAGAAATTGGTCTGAAAAGCATGTGTTAACTTTTTGCTCTTCTAAAAGAAACAACTGTTTTATGTCAAGAGATGAGTAGTAATGAAATGGCAGTACAGTAGCTCAAGACTCTGACCATCCCTAGGGCCATGAAATGGCAGTACAGTAGCTCAAGACTCTGACCATCCCTAGGGCCCAGGTTTGAATCTCAGTCTGGCCACTATCTGCAATGAGTTTTATGTATATTCTCCCTATGTCTGTATGGGTTTACATTGGGTACTGAAGTTGACTTGATCATTTGGAAAGTCCAACTTTAGTGATTGATCCCACTCAAACAAAATGTGGATTGAACAGGGATCTGACATGTCAGTATATGCCTTTTTGATCGCCATTACCTTGTGTCTGCCAGGGGTTGTTCACCCAAAGTGGTGCACATTAATTCGCCCAGCGATTGTTGAGTGATTGTCGTTTTGTTTGTTTGTTTGTTTTTTTTTTTTGCGTTAGCACGTCGTGATCAATAGGAACATCGTTTGGGAATCAATGCATGTATGGCTAGCTTTAGACTATGACCTAAATTGCATCCTAAACTAGAGGACTAGAGTAAAGACAGGTGTTGGTGATAAGACTATATACTCTGAAAAGCCTTCCTAATACATATGCGCTATATAAATACAAGTTAATATTAATACAATGGATTAGGATCACTAAGTTGCCATTTATGTCTAAAACGTAAATTTTAAGGTGTTGATGAATACCTTAAAAAAAAAAAAAAAAAAGAGAATGAACAGTTTATTAGATAAGCATGTTTAGTTGTGGTTATTGTCTAAGAGTAAACAAATATAACGTTGTAGATAACTAGGTGGTTCTGCACATTAGGTGCATTTTCTGTTTCCAGAATTGTGGTTGGTATCCTGACTAACGTTGTTCTCAGAGGGAAGTATCATCACGAGCTGTCTGATGGCAGCGGAGGTTACATATTGCTCAGTTTGCTGGAAGCATTTCATTGAGCAGTCTTCCCAGTCCATCTGTGCCTGCTGAAGAATAATGTGACAGAATTTGTAGGATGTCTGCTTGATGTTAAATATGAATGGAAGCAAAGAAGGAGAACTGCGACCAGATTGTTCCATGAGATAGCATAAGAGAAAACAAGGTTATTTCCAATGTGCTTTGAAATTCTGAATAACAAGGCATGGATAAAAATTGGTTTGTTTACAAGCCAGCGCCAACTAAAGTGCACGTGCTAATGCACCTCTCAAATGATCAGATATCTTTCATTAGGCAAGGAAGTCGTTGGTATTAAAGCCATGTCTATAGGTACCTTCAGTCTTCTCTAGAATAATTGTTCTAAGGGAGTAAGGTGTAAGGTCTGTAAAGATGTAACATAGAGAATAGCTTACTAGTAGTGAACAACTTGAAAGACATGTTTGTTACCAGCAAAACCTCTCATTACAGCATTGCGCTGCTCTTGCAGCTTGCCCTAAACACAAACATGGGGCAAGTGTGAAAGCTCTTGTGTTTACGCTAGCCATACTGCATCGCTGCTAGTGTGAAATGGTCCTTAGGTTAGGGTTCGACTATGCGCTGGCATCTGCTGATGTCAGCGCAAGCCTCAGTTATGTTGCTCTGGACACAGATGGGCTGCGTCGACATCACCGTGACAGAGGCTCGGACCAAAGAAACGGGAGCTCTGACAGGCTATGGCAACAGCCCTGTCAAAGTCCCATTGCCATCAATGGGAGGCTTGTGCAACTATTAATATCCCTGTGTTCAATGCAGGGTTTTAACACATAGTAGAGCCCTAGTTGAGGTTGTTTTGGCACACTAAAGTCTTAGAATCTTCTTGGGGTTTGTCACCAGTATGTTGTCCTACAGAGGTTATTAGATGTGATTTTTGTGGTGCTCTTATGGGTTAATGACACCCCAAACATAAAGAGTTTTCATTAAAGCACAGCTTGTGCTTTATTCTAAATGTATCTTGCAGTAAACTGATGGCCAGTTCCCCTTCCATTTAATTCAGTAGACATGAAGCCACAAGTCACCCTTGAGATTCTATTGTGGAATAAATGTCCTTTGGACATAAAAGAAAGGGCAAGTTTTTTATTTTTTTGCTGTGTAGTCTGACCGTAGTTTGTCATTCACTTTGCCAGAATTTTTTGTATTCCTAGTGGGCTTCCTTTTAGCAATTAGCAT
>CM070035.1:99293863-99308622 GCA_036250615.1 Ptychadena robeensis | reverse complement strand
CCCCCCCCCCCCATTAAGTAATCAATGGTGCACCACTGTAATAGGGGCATTTTTATTCATTGACGGTCAATAAAAGGTGCATTATTGTATCAAATAAGCAAAATTCCCTCTTTGTAGATGCTTAGGGGGTCTATTCACACTATACGCTATGCATTAGCACATGAAAAATAGATTTCCATCAGAAATGTATTCTTTATTGTTTTGCACTACACTATGCATACATAAACACACTTCATTTTTATTTAGCGTTGTCATGAACAAAATCATCTTTCAGGTTTATGCATGTGGGTAGTTTGTGTAAATTGTTTTCGTTAGCATCCCTTTCACTACAAGATTTGGCCTTTTTGTATTTCTGTTGTATAAGGAGAGCTTGTTTCAGTTCATTCATATTCTTTTTTCAGCTGATGAGTTATGCAAACCATGTTCTGCATGTTTATAAGTCCAGTCTTTCCCAGACTGCTCTTTCAGCACATGTACTTGTGAAAATCCTTCCTTCGGGGTTTAAGAGATTGAAAGGTGGGGGGATGAACAGCAGAACAAAAAGCTCATTCAGTCGTTCATTCAGCATAACTTTATACTGTCATTATTCACAAGCACAGTCATTTATTTGTAATGGTGTTTTGTTTAAAGTTATTTTCAGTATAGCTATTGACTTACACTGTTAAATATCAACTATATCATAGAGTCCTTACATCCTTTACAGTTTGTGGCAGAGGACATATAGGGGTTCAGAAAGTTACAAGAGTAATTTTTATTTTACTGAAGTAGAACAATTTAGTGTTTATAAGGAGATTTATATAGTTGCTAGACTGTATAACATGAACCCTGTGGCGAGACTGTCCATATCAACAACAATCTGAAAGAATGTGTGCAACCCCTTGAGCGGTGACTAAGTGACACCTTTATAGCATATCCTAAAGCTCTCACACTGGCTGCCAAACAAGTTTTTAAGGGGAGGGTGGAAGAGTTGAATGACCTAAGCAGCTTGAGCCCAACTCACATACAGTGCAGCTGGAATAGTCGCCAGTGCCTGCCACTCTATGCAAATTGGGTTAAAGCTTCCCAGCTCACAGAGCGTAAACACAGAGCTGTAGGCAAGATCTGTACGTGGGCGTCTCCTCCACCTCCCCAGTTGGGGTGGTCATGCCTTTTGAACCATAAGATACAGATTTTAAGGGGGTGGAAAGTGCTTCTTATGGTGTGAAAAATACAGTAAATTTTTTAACAACTTGTTTAGGAGTTGACTATCCAAGATAATAACCTAATAGGTAACAATGGATTAATCTAGCAGGCAGTTTTAGTTTATGGTATTAAGTGGTCTCATTAAAGGTCTTAGTCAGTCACAAAAAAAAAAAAAAAAAAAAAAAGACATAATAAAGTTATTTTGGTTCAGAGTCTCGTATACTTCAATGTATCCTTTCTGCCTTTGTTAGTTATACTTCTTGTATACCTTGAGAATAATTTATTTCATTCTATAATATAAAAATTGGTGTGAGCTCTCTTTGGTCATGTTTGAACCAAACATAATCCTAATGGTATAGCGAATGATGCCACACTTGCAAGTCTTGACACAACTGTCAATTTGTAGGGTTGTTAAAAAATGGGAAATTGTATTTGTTGTTCTGCTTTCATTACACCAATTACACATTTGTATAAATTTTCTACTTTGTTATGCATGAAAAGGTATGTTTAGTACAACATCAATTTAGCTGCTTACTAGGAGACAAAATTGTAGTAATAATGTAAAGTTTTCATTATAATGTTCTCAAAGAAGAGAAATAAATGAGTATATTATACTGGTTTTTGTTAATTGCTGTAAAGTCTTACAGTTCCTGCGGATAGGTTCATAGGAATGTTATTAATGATGCTTTTATTCCTTGTGTTTTGACAGGTTATCTTTGAAGCTGAAGCCTCTGGTGGAAGGGGTGGATACATTGCCATAGATGATATACAAGTTTTGAGTTACCCCTGTGGTAAGGAATAATTTAACAAAAAACTTAATTTCTCTTTTGTGTTTTGGAGTGCGTATACCCCAACAGATATTTATCCCCTCCTCAAGTCAGTGGCTCATGTGCAGCTGGTGTATGTATTATTTACAGTGCCTCTTCTCAAAAGACAATGCCTCAAAATCAACAATGGTTAAACCTCTTTTGTTTGTTACTCCATGTGGAAAATTATGTGCTTGCTACATTAATTACTGTCTAATCTGAACTGTGAAAAAGGCTATAGTAAATGGAAGCTAATCCTTAATTGAAAGAATAAATGCATTATTTGTGCTGTGTCTTAATTGGTTAGTTTCATTTGTAGCTCTGTTGTTAGACACCCTAATGAAGAGGCAACATGCACTTTTCTTAATATGACCCAAGGGATGAAATATTTCTGTCATATAAATCCAGCTCCAGTTGAATTCGTTTGTAGTTAGGGTCTTCATTGTTACTTGGTAGATGTAATGTATTTCTTTTAAATGGAGAGGAAGGGGTAATTATCTTACCTCTACCAACACATACCATCCCTTCAATAACCCACCCTTTCTACAGAGCTAAGTTTGCTCAGGTCCAGAGCAATTAACAATGGTTTTCACCTCACATGGTTGGTGCCGGGTAGGAGATTTATTTTGATTTGTAATGAAGTTGGTCTGCCATTGAGTCTTCTGATGTAAATGTGAAAACAGGGCACAGTAGACCTATAATGCAAAAGGGAGGCAGATGCATTTACTGACAAAAATATGAGCTTTATTTGATATACCATTAAAATGTTTCTGATGCACGCAGCTTTACCCTTCACCATCATATGGGGCAACATTCATGAATTTAAATAGTGTAAATATGTAATTTGCTTTGACCAGTAAACTCAGTGCTCTTTCCACTATCAAAAATGGTGATCGGCCCCTGTCATAATCTATATGTAGCAAAATAATCCCCCAAAACATTATACTAAACTCATTTTACCCGTTATCTTCTTCATCCCTGGATTTGACATCTTCCTCATTCCAGGGAGTCCTGTGGGATACAGATCAGGTGAAATTGAAACTAACTGCATTGGCCAGAGATTATCGGACATGTCTGTTCTTTGGCCGACCGAACTTTGGGGCGACAGGGTGATTTTGCCGCCGACCGATGTGCGTGGCGGCCTTTAGATCTGTAAACATCAGATTGTTGTAAACTAAATTGATTAATCTAATTTAGAAATCACATTACATGAACATGGTAAAATCAACAGACACAGAGGAGAAAGTCTCATTGTAAAAAGAGTTACAGGTGTCTGTTAACTAATGCGTACCAACAAACCTCCTTTATTTCAAGCATTGTCCGGGTTTACCTCACCATCACCCTACCGAGGCTTTATCCTTCAGAACTAAACTTACCAGCCAGTTCTCTTCCCACAACCACTGAAATGAGTGGTATGCCTAGCTATTTATTAATGGCCGCATTCAACTACTTTTAAATGTGGGTCATGCTTACATTTACTGTGAATGATAATTGAATTGATCTCTAACAGTAACAAGGACAAAATGGTAAACTAATGAAATCTATTTAATCACTTTCTTTGCTGAAAGTCAACCAGGCTTTAAACACTCATCGCTTTAGTCATCTCATATAAGAAAAGAAAAAACTGTCACATCTGTAGTACAAGCCAAAGACAAACATTGCCATGCAGGGAAGGTTTAATTTGCACAATGTTATTAAATAAACCCAACTATGCACATTAAACTATGGCAACCAAACAGCTTTTTGTTTTACATGAATCTAGCTGCAACTGGAAAGTCTTAAACGATTGCTATGGGTTATAGCCTGTTTGTGCCAAGCTATGTAATTGTCAGCCGAATTGGGATAATGGTGCTTCGTCAGGGCATGTCAGCATGCATACTTGCATCTTGTTCCAAACAGAAGACATTTCTGGCTGTATTCCTGTTAACCCTGTGGCATTATTCTCCGATCAATCCACCTGCATATGACTTAGCATTTACATATGGACATCATGCGTTAATGAGAAATGTTGAAAAGCACTTCAGATGGCTTTGTGAACATAGTATCATCACCAAATTGTTGTAGGGAATAGGTATTGCTTTAGCACATACTATAATCTTTAAATAAACATTGTTCAATGTTAAACTTTGATTTAAACAGAAAATTCAACTTGAAAAAAAGACATGTGCTAGAACAGTGGTCCCCTTTGGGGTTGCCCAGATCTCTGGAGGCATCAGAGCTGCTTCTAACAAGCGGGTGTTAAGTTAGGAGGGAAAAGGGCATTACACTCCCTCATAACTTCCCACCACTTACATCATTTGCACAAGTGGGAAAATATAAGGGAGGGGACATTACACTTACCTGATTGTGCCAGAAGTGACGTCGCGGAGTGTGACTTCCAGTATTTGGAATGCGGAAGTGACACTCTAGACCTGCACTTACATGTTCCAAAAACAGAAAGTCACACTTACTAGTTTCACTCTTGATGCACCCCTCAATGCTCAAAATCCAATAAAAAGGGAACCATGTTATAGACCATTTTTGTTTTCTTTAGAACAGACATAATTTCATCTGACATGCACTTTTACTGCAACTGAGACAGTAATTGGGAGCACTTCTCTGCATGATCAGTGTACCAGAACTTCCAAGCCTTAACATGGAATAATCATCAAGTTTGCTGCAGACGTTGAAAACGGTTGCAGGAGCATTTGATACACACAGGGGTGCACATAACTTTTTTAGTGAGCTCCTCAGATGAGTACCAGGAGATGGTGTATGGTATTCTGCTGCAGATAGACCTCCCTGTTCCTGATTTTTCCTCTGATTAGCTGTCTCCATCCACAGGCCACCAGCTGGCTTTGGGCCACGTGTAACTCTCACCAACACTGTTTGATCCCCCTGATCTCATATCTATGTAGTACAATCCTGAAATATTCTGGCTTAGTAACTAACCCCTGAGACTACCAGCAGTCCAAATGCCAACCTTTTCATAGTCATATTCCAGCTGTCACACAGTGCTTTTCTCTTGGCAGCTTTTACCCTTACATATGCCTATGCTAACTTTTATCCCCCAGATCTCCAACACCCTTAGAGGAGCGCGCCACAGCCACTGAAAGACTCCGGCCCGCGGCACACTACCGGAGCCGCGGGCTGGAGTCTTTCAGTGGCTGCGGCGCGCTCCTGAAGAATGGGGAGGCGCCGCCTGTCAGAGGACTTGTGTGCTGCCGCTGGCCGGCAGCCTATCAGAGAGGCCACCGGACCGGTGCAGGCGGCGCGATGACGTCATCGCGCCGCCCGGCTGAAAAAAATTTCTGGGGAGAACTCTGGTCCCACAACTCTACTGTTCATCTCCAGAAATTTTGGTCATGATACCATGGAATTCATAAAATCATCTAAAATTTCACAATCATCTCTAATAATGACCTCCCGAAATGAAGGCCCATTGGCTGTGTTTGTCTCTTTCCTACCTTAGGCTATACCTGCTTTACTTGAGGTATTCAGTTTTGTGTAACCAGAGATACCCAAAGCTATGGGCAAAACTATATTCTGTATGTAGAACATCAGTGTAATGTTTTTTAAAACATCCAATTATATTTGTGTCTTTTCCTCTACAGATAAATCCCCCCACTTCTTGAGACTTGGCGATGTTGAGGTGAACGCGGGGCAGAATGCTACATTTCAGTGTATTGCCACAGGCCGAGATGCAGTAAACAACAAACTTTGGCTTCAGGTACAAGGTTTTTATTCTCATTGTTTTCTTCCTTTCTGGATAAGATTACTATTTGTCATCAGGAAAGAGTGCAGTCTAAAATAACCTTTACAGAAGGAGACCCAAAATGGAAATAACAAATATAGAAAGTGTTAAGGGAAATAGCCGAGCTTCCGTTGCAGACTTGAAATCCTGCCAGGTTGGAGTTCTTTGCCAGCCTAATGCCTGGGCATGATATTTCTACAAATGTGGACTTGTATCCCTTCTTGTTAATTTTGTGGCCTGCAATGAACACGGTTCTATGTTTTGTTTACCCTTCTTTTATTGTGTATATATAGTATATATAGTATAGAGAAAGCTGAACCATTTAGGTGTGAGAGGCCAACATCCCAAATAATATAGATAAGGGTTAGTCAAACTGGAGAAGGGGACCAAAACAGGAGTCTTTTACCAGAGACTGAGTTTCCCCCTGAGAGAAATATCTCAAGGGCGTGGGGACTTTAACGGCCTGGGTGAGAATAGTACATCAGAAACAGGTAAATATGTACACAAAATTTTAAAGAAGCAAAAAGAAATAATTCATAAGGATAAAAACCGCACAAATTGACCTTGCATAGCTGATCATTTTCAAATTCGTATTAAACATACACATATCGTAAGGTGGATATCAGTAGTCCATAAAAATTGTTAGGATAAGATCCCGCCAAAACGCAGGAGCGTGCCCCAACGCGCGTTTCGTTGTTTCACTTCCTCAGGGGGTAAGCTTTATCCATGTATTAGGTAAGTAATGATAAACTGCGAACGAGCAGCGAGCCAGACAAAACGGCGGAAGGCGACGGGGCAAGTAACGAGAGGCCACAAAACAGTCGCCCAAAAAAGCAGAGGGCCCAGACCAGCAACAGCCTGAACGTATTACGATTGTTAAACACAGTAATGGAGGTAGAAGGTATAGGGTCTTGGTTAGCTGAGGTAGTCTCCAAACATAGAAGTGGTCCTTGGGTCGCAGGTTAGCTGGGCTACGCAGCTGGGCTACAAAAGGAAAACCAAACTTCAAGCAGCAAAGTAAGGTCAGCTTGACTCAAATGTAAGTTTAATTTTACCCATGGAGGTATCGCAATATGAAGAACTCTGCAGTGTACAGCAGTTTTACTGATTTCATCAGCCTCCAAATGTGGTCCCATGCCTTAAATGGGTAATAGTGTAATTTTTTATGGTCACTCTATAAGACACACTTTGATTGTGATGCTACTTATACAGTGAAAATTCATTTTTATCCAGAATGTATGTTGGTTAAATGTAGATACTGTAACAGCAGTACAGCCCTTAATGAACACCATTAAAGCTAGTATGTATATGTTTCTTAATAGGCATAGACTGAGGCTCATAATGAAGAAAATAAGAAAAAATTAGCTGTACTAATAATGTCTCTGGTTGTCACCGTTCATCTCTAGTTTCTCTTAAAGACACAATCCCTCTTTAAGAATTTCGGATGTGGACAATGTTTTAAACATTCCCCTCGGGCAGAACAGATAGTAATTCTACATTTATCTAACTGAATACGTGACATGGCAGCCCTGTATTCTAAATGACTAGCAAGTGTGTTAACAAGTTGTCACCAGGCAGCAGATTGGAGCAGTTCATCATGTTGCACATGTCAGTCCACATGTAGTATTTGTAACACACATTATTGTAAATGAACAATTCCCAGTGTTCATTTTATGAGTAATATTCCCTTTTTTCCCTGCTCTTGACAGCTTACAGTAAAACATAGGCTTGTAATCTGTGCATCCATGTGTGTTGCACTATAATTACTGGGCTTGGAAAGGGTAAGACTGTAGACTAGGAGAGAGATGATCGGTCCCGACTACACCTTCATCAGCAACTGCGATCTGTATATAGTGGATTTCCTTCCCCTTGTGGGGATATACTGTATACAGTGCTTCTGTTCTTTACTTAGCATGCCTTTTCTTGTTTTATTATCTGCTTTGTGATCCTGTGCTGTGTGTAAAATTATATTTTAGTAAAATTTAAGGAAAAGGAGGCTTGGACTACGCTGTTATGAAGTTATGGGTGGTCCTGTTTGCGATCAAACATGGCACTGTTTTCCATTGCATGTTATTATCACCAGTAGTGATCATTATTATTTTGTAGAATAATTTATACTATCACTTTAGCTGGCCATAGACGTCTAAATTTTTATGCGATTCTTGTGTGATCGACCATAGTAATCATATGCAGAAATCAATGTATTCACAAAGTGTGCGATCAATCAAAAACTTCTGGAATCGCGCAAAAAATCGATCGCTCAAGTATCGGGCCTGGCTGTAAAATTTAGTTGATAGATCGCAGGAAAATCGAGATGTCTATGGCCAGCTTTTGTAATATCCCTTTTTAGTTGTTCTTATGTTAACTAAAAGTCAATATCACAGTATAGAGGACTTCTCTTCATTGAAGCAGATGTTTGGAGTGCTGCTTACATTTGTTAAGTCTTCCGTTATATCTTCTTATGATCATGTTTAACTACAGTTAGAAGATGAAAGGTAAAACTTTAGGTTTTGTTTTTTTTTACCTTACCTTTTTTGTAAACTCTGGAGCCCCTTACATAAAGATACATTTCCTGGGCCATGCTTGAATGTCTTGCCCCTCTTGGGAGTCTCCTGTCTGCTTGTTCCTATTTCAGATGCAATGAAATCATCCTGTTAGTCTGCACATCTCAAGGGAAGGCAGGCATATGGTAATAGATTCTGTAGTACTATCCCTAATGCAAACATCTTACTGTATCAGCCTGTTCAGTCATCCATCCTTCTCTTCTCAAAGGTTTGCTTTAATGTACCTGAATCATATCATATATCTGGTACCCATGCAGAAGCAATCTGCTATGTTCAGTTTAGCCACAGAAAGATCCCTGGTGGATGATTTGAAATGTGATTGCTCAGTACACAAGGGCTCTCAGTCTGTTGAAGGAGCAGAATAGAATTCATCCTGTTTGACAGCTGTGAAGTGCATCAGGTTTCTGCAATTAAAGTGGGTATATGTAGTATGCTTTTCACACTGAAACAGCGATCATATTCAAACAAACAATTCCAGAAAAAGGTTTGTGAGAAACATGTGAATGTATTTATTCATGACAAAAAATACATATTTGTACTTAACTACCATTATCACTAATTATAGTTATTGCATCACTAGATTTTAAATTCAGGGTAAAAGTTTTAGGTTTTGCAAAATGCTGGGTTCTTATTACAGAAATGTATAATAAAGGGAAATGGTTAACATAATGTAAACTTTACATCCCTGTCAGGATGGGTATTCCCAATTTTTAGTTTTTCAAGTGAAATATATATACATCTTGTAATCTTTTTATATTTCCTGTTCATGTTGTCCAGGAGCTATACATCACCCCCACCCCACATATACACACACATACAAACTCATCTGCATCATCAATCAGATGCCAGGGATGTAAGAACCAAAGATGCCTATACCTGCCATATGGTTAGTGCACCCCCCAACTCCTCCACATAATCACTTCCATTGGAGAGTAGAGATGGTCGAATTTTGTTTTCAAAATGTTGACGATTTCAAGTTAATTGCAAAGCCTCTGAACATGGTATCATCACTAAACTTGCAGGAGATGTAGAGAAGTGTCGGAGATGTACTACAAAAAAAAAGTATGGCTCTAACACACAGTTTTTGCACAAATTAAGTTTAAAGTGGAAAAATCTGAATTTTGACATTGATTTTGAACTTAATTTATGCAAAAACCACATGTGCTTGAGCAAAACGTGTTTTTCCAAATGTTCCCACAACCCTTCTCTACATCACCAGCAATTTTGGTGATTGTACCATTATCAGAGGCTTTGCAGTCAGCTCACAAAGTCAGCTAGCTAAAAATTCGACCATCTCTATTGGAGAGTTGGATCCAAGAGGAGCAGAGGGTGTTATTGCTGGAGGACCGTGAGGGATTGCCTGCAGCAAATAAGCTACCCTGAATGTAGCTCTATACCAATTTTTGTAACTAAAATCTACCCTGAGCTACACTCAGATTTAAGGGCTCTTTCACACTAAATGCATTGCGTCACGTTTAAAAATACATGCCTTGCTGTATTCATTTTTGATGCATTTTTCATTGCTTTTTAAAAAACTCAAGTGCAAAATGCAGATGTAATGTGCAAAACGCATGCGTTTTTGTATATATGCAGAAATGCATGCATTTAAAAAAGGCATATAGTGTGAAAGGGCCCTAAGACAAAAGGCACTAACAATATTTTCCAAGTTATATGAACTGACATTGTCACCCTGGTTCTAAGAAACACTGGGTGGGGCTCTGTTTTGAAAACTTTCTGGAGTGAACTTCATCCTTGCTTCACATGTGGAACTAAAACTACAGAAGTTAGAATAACAGAATTAATTTGGGCTGAAGTCAAATGGCTTTTGACGGACCTCTTAGAGACGGATATTTCCCTAGACCTTTCTACTTACCTGCTAGGCCTCCCGGTAGGGGGTCTTTGCAAACCCTGCCGTAGGCTTTTGGCTCATGTGCTTACTGCAGCTCGCTGTGTGATCTTGCGCAGGTGGAAGCAGGTTCTTCCGCCTTCCTATGGAGATCTCATAGAGAGGATTCATGGTGTTCGCCTTATGGAGAAGCTTACGGCCGGCCTTCATAACACCTTACCTCGCTTTGAGGAGGTCTGGTCTCGGTGGGACGACCGCTTTCCTTCAGGCCATTCCTGGGGGCAGCAGTGATTTCACATGCCCCAAATACTCTCCTTTCTAGAAGTTTGCCTGCATGTCCCCTCTAATATTGGATATTTTCAGGTAAGGAAATCAGTGTCTCTAAATCCACAAATGTGTTCCCTTGGTGGGACTTGAGGTCAATGTTGTCAAACATTGCTCTTAATCATATATTCCAAATGCGGTAGTAGGATAAAAAAAATAGTTGAATTCATCCAGAAGTTATTTCAGAACTTTTTTTTTATTTCATTAACTTTTTCTTTTTTTAGTTCACATACTTTTTCATTAATTAGAACATTTTCATGAATCTGTTATATTTCTTATATCTGAAAAACCTGAGGGCCCGCAGTACAGGGTCTTTGATCCTACTTTATTCTTTGGTTGTCTGGTTTCTTCACTTCACTTGATGCATGCTGATCATTCCCCCAGCAGACCTTTGGGTAAAAACAAGGAACAGGTCTCACCTGTTGACCCAAAGCCCTGTTTTTGGTTTATCAAGATGGCTGCCTCCAGCAGGGGCATCAGATGTAGAAATTCAGTCCTGGATAGTAGCATAAATATTGATAACTAGTCTTGCTAATAGTTTAGTTGCCAGAATGTACAATTCGTATTCTTCAAAAGTCCTTTAAACCATCATTACAGAGGCAAGGATGATATCCATTTTTATTTAAGCTACATCCAGGTACTGACAAGGTAGTATTATCCCTTTAACAAGTATTGTTCCATTTAATTAGGGTACTTCTGCCTTAAGCAGATCAGGAATTCAAAGCATCATTTTCAATAAAGAATTTTAATTATGTTTCGTTAATATTTTAAAGGGCATCCGACTGATGCAAAATGCTGCAGGGCTATCTGGAATGAGTATAGTCTTCTTGAACTATTTTACAAATGGAAGAATGAAGGATCTGATACCAGTGCAGGGACTGTAAATTATTCACACACAACTAAAAGTTCAACACACAGTAGGAAAAATATAATTCCAATAAGAAGACGACACAACCCTGACAATTGGGATTGATTTAACAAATCTAAAAAAACATGGACAATATGATAGAAGCCTCTAGGATTGCCATTCAGGGAAAGTCAAACATATAGTAGTCGTGAACATTTTAGTCAAACACAAAACTGATTTGAAACCTATTTTTATTAAAATGAGAACAATTCCTTCTAACAGAGCTGACGGACTTTAAAAAAAAACCTCCACTGCTGTGGTTATAAGATCTACCTAGGCAATCCAGAATAATGCAGTCTTTATGATGGATATCAACATACAGGCAGAGTCATTGTTCCAATCTTAAGAGGATTTAGTGAATATTTATATTTGTTGTCAAAATGTAGAAGAAATATATTAACACAAGCAATAGCATCCTAAGATAGTGTAAGGCCCCGGCCCTGTGTCCCCCAGTCTCTTCCATACTATATAGATGCAAACCCAATCCACAGTGGGGTCCCATGGCCCTAAAGGTAGCCATACACAGGTTGATTTGTCAGCGATCAATTGCCGATTCAATCTTTCCAGGCGATCAGGAATCTGCAATTGATCGGATCAGGAATCGATGCAACACCACCTTGGGAATCCAATTTGTGGCCGATTTGGACATGAGCCGATTCCACAAAATCCATTGATCGAAAAGGCTGCTGCATAGGGCTATGGGTTCATCAATGTACTCCGATTGCCAAACAATCGACCCAGAAAACCAACATGTCGGTTAATTGTCAGATTCGATTTTTAATTGATTCCAATTATTTTGGGTCGATCGGGCAGGGTGAGCAAAACCCGATTGATTGCCGATCAAAAGCATAAACGCACACATTGATCAATCGGTCAAAAATCTAGTGGAGAATCGGCCTGTGTATGGCTACCTTTACAGATCGGATATTTTACAAAAATTAGTTAAGGGGAATTTCCAACTTTTTAGATTATTATATTTTAAAAAATAACATTGATCATTCATGACAGGAGGAACATTGCTTCAGTGTGTTTGCAGCTTCTAATATCCAAAAAGGCAAGGCTGTGCTAATGGACAGCCTGGTTTGCATCATGTGACCCTGAATGCAGCAGTTCCTGACACCCGTGTTAATACACCCGTACTTCACATTTGGCGATTCTTTCAGAAACCCAACCTTGCCTCACCTTACCTCTCCTCTACTAATATTGCTTTATTTGTTTTGTCATCTTTCACCTGCACACAGAAGCATCACGTCAATAGGAGCCCACCTAATTTCCTTGCCAATAAACAAATCGCATCATCTAGTCCTTTCCTTCCCAGCCTTGCTTTTCCTTGTCCACTCTTCTTATTCACTGGTTTTCACCTCTTTTAATGATGGAGGCTCAACAATATCTATTTATATAAAGTTATGTGTAGCACCCTGCCGGATTTCCCCCAACATTCCATGACCTTCCTAAAGTGCACACACCGTAATGATGTCACTGGTTGCAAAATTTGTTGTGTCATTGAAATTAAAGGCATTTATTGTAATGTTCCTTGAGCATGTTGATGAGTTGGGTTGGAACCAGATGAGGCAAAATATTATCCATTTAATTTCAGCAATAACTCGCTATCCAGTAAACCTTGGTAACTGTATGTTTTAAATAAAAAAAAATAAAAAAATAATAAAATGTTTATGATATATGTTTGTGATATGTGTATTTCACAGTGTGTATAAAAGAATACCTGTTGATCGCACTCAGATCCAGTGAAATACAAAGATGTTGTTTGAAGCTGGACATACACGGTTCAATATTTCTATTCGATCTAAATTATCGTATTAAGTCGATCATTTGAAAATCTATTACATTATGTGGTGATAGAAACTATTAAAATGTAATACGATTGACTTTAATACAACTGGATTTTTTAATTGAACCGTGTATGCCCAGCCTTACACTGAAATCTCAAACAGCCTGATAACAATGAGGCATTGGATTTTTAGTTAAACTGGAAAGTTGGGAGAAATCAAAATTTCCAGCAAATTAACTGAACTTCTATATATGCAGCTTTTTACTCTTTTTTTAAGTTTTTTAGCGTAAAGGTACCCATAGATGTTCAGATCCCCATTCGTTTTGCCGGCAATCGATCACTCTGGTCCCTATACAAAGTATTTGGATTGAACAGGGATTTATTATCTTGGCGGGTCCGTTCCTTGCACCTTTTTGGTCGATCACTCAAGGTTTGATTCTTTGGGGAATCAATGGCATATCTATATGTGTATAGGGGACTTAAGCTGACCGATGCCAACATTTTTAAAAGAAACAGTTCATCTCTGATCTCTGGCCACAAAAGAGTTTTGATCTGACATCTTGAGTGCTCAGTAAAGGTTAAGGGCCCCAAATGTGCAAATAGTGTAATAGAATTACAAATCAAATACAGAAGCATTTGTAGGCAATGCAGATAGACGCAAGTATGATCATTTGGAATAACCATGTAGGAGGGAACGATAAATAACAAAGCACAGGGACAGAATGCTGTGCAGATGGAATGAAAGGCTATGGTAAGTTATTGTTAAAAACTGTGATCTTCCATGAGCACCATCCGTTTAATTTAGAGGGTGATGAAAATCTTGTATCTTAAGGGGGCTATTTTTAAAAGACGAATCTCTGTTCCAGTAAATCCCTCTGTGTGAAAATAACATTTCTATGTCTCCAGGGAAAATAGTCATCAAATGCAAATGAGCCTTATGTCACTGGAGGGCGATGATACAGCTATTAACACTATAACCTTTCTTACCATCTACTGGGCTGAAAAATAAATTCACATTCCCTACGCACTGACACAAATTAGACAAGAAAGGAAAGCACACAAGCCCAGTTTACAAAGGGCCTGAAAAATTAATAAGAGTGTATACTGCACTCCCACTAGAATAGGGTTTTATATAAAACCAGTACATCGAAGGCTTGTGGGTCTTGGCGAGATCTTTAAATATAAAAGGCACTTATATGTGAAAATCTGTGTCTGAATTTCAGACTTAAAGTCAAAGTACTGTACACCCCGTATATCTAAATTCATGCTTTCATAAGCCCTTAAAATGACCTTTTTGAAATCGATTGATCTGTAAGTCGATGTCTTTTGCAGAAAACGTTTTGAAAGAATTACATGGTTTGTAAATTTGTGGATGATTTCATTAAAAGCAGGATTATCTACCTTTCTCTGTCATTAACTTGGTATGGATGCAAATGATCAAAGTGTACTACCCTGTTTCCCAGAAAATAAGACTTTTATATATTTTTGCTCTCAAAAATGTGCTATGTCTTACTTTTAGGCGATGTCTTATTTTTCCATGAAGAAGGTTACGGTACACATTTATTAATAACCTTTCATGGTTCAATTCCATGGTTCAATATTGCAACA
>CM070035.1:99260645-99283496 GCA_036250615.1 Ptychadena robeensis | reverse complement strand
GTCCATTTTAAACAGGGACATACGCCCAAACCACGAGTGTTTGAGGGCAGCCCAGGACTTAAGTTTCTGAAGGGTAGAATGGAGCAAGGGCAGGTAATTCAAAGTGTAGAGTTGCGAGAGATTGCTCGGGATACGGAGGCCAAGGTAAGAAATGGCCGATGGGGACCACGTGAAGGGAAAGGAGGCAACCAGCAAGGGAGGCACGGTGCAGGGTACCTTTTGATGATACTGGTTTCTTGCTTTTTTCATTTTAGTTACATTTTCCATAGATGGGCTGGTATCTTTTTGGTAATTACTGGATAAGCCCTTATTCTTGTTCATGCATTGTTCCTGTTTATTAGAATAAAATTGAAATGACATTATATTATGGATAGAGCATAAAAGTGTTAAAGTGTCAGTGAAGTTGGCTCTTAGTAGTTCTCATTTCTGGTAAAATGGTTGTTCTCATTCTGGTGGCAGAAGCAAGTTTATGATAAAATCTTAGTTGTTATATGTGTCATAGGCGAATGTTTACCGCTTTTATATTTAATTAGATCTTTTGTTGAAATACAGATTCTGGGTCAACCTGAGACACACAAGTCTCTGAATGGTTTGGAAAGCTGCAAAGTTCATTATGAATCATTATTAAAAACAAAACAAGAATCACACTTTAGCATAAATGAAGCCTCAGAAGGTTTTGTGTGTGTCTTCACCCAAGTTGGATGATGTAAAAATAAAGCATTCAATTACTGGAAATAATAAGATAGGCCCCTTTTAGTAGTTTTGTTTTGTGTGGTCTATGAATAAAAATTTTACATCCGTAAACAGCAATTCCCTTATCGCTGATGTTTATTTTTTAAATTCAAGGAATGCAATGTCTTGATTTCTCGATGTCTCAGAGCTAGGTTGTTATGGTAATGTATTTCTTGATGTTTGTCAGGGATTTTGCTGATTTAGACAGAGATCTATTTAATTTTACTATTGTTAATGGGCTTATTCTTTCATTCAGTGAATTTGTTTACTTTAGATAGAATATTGCTTATAACGTATTTTTTATTCACTCGCCATTAGTTTCATTGCATACAGGTTCTTCAAGGCAAACAAAGATTCTCATTATGTATATTCAGTGTCAGGCTTGGTTGGTGCAATAATTTATATACTGTTGCAGGACTAGGAAAATTACAGCAACTTTTCAAAAAAATATAACATTAAACAAATTGGATATTCTGGTACCATTGGCACTTGCTGATGTGATTGCATGTGTATTGCTACAGTTTGCGGGATACATAGAGTAAGATATAAGGCTATTTTATTCCTGTCTAAAATGTTACTTCAGCTGTAGCTTTTTTTTGGTTTTGTTGGGTTAGAACAAGAAGGGTACACTGGAAGTGTAATTTCCCCCTCCTTTGAAATGAAGGGCTCTTTCATACTATACACATAGAAAACTAAGTTTAAGTTTTGCCGTATAATACTTATAATTGTACCAGAAAAGGAAGAACAAATTAAAATTTTATCCATATTTTCCCTCCCCAGCATTAAAATAGATGGCAAACCTTATCAAAAAAGAACATACTGATCGTTCTAATCCTTTTCCAAAAATATACTGTAATCTTTAATGACTAATACAAAAATATATGGTAAATGTTTTGCAATTAAAGCAGGCTTACCACCAGAAATTTCATCCACCAGACATCTCTGAGCACAGTGACAGCCTGGCAAATAATATGATTGCAAGGAACAGCAGGGAAGTATATTATTTTTGGACTGTGGAACACTAAGCCACCATCATACAACCTCAGAGGCAAGTCAAGCTTTAATTTTACATATAAATTTTTATTTTGAGTATACATCCAATTAATTTTTATTATTTATTAGAGAAAGTGCAATCATATGTATGGTTTAGATCTGTACTAAATAATGTACAATGCCAACCTTTCCAAATAAATACCTTTTCCTACATACTATATTTGGACAGCCACCAGAACTTTTTGATGTCCTTGGTTTCTGACTAGAAAGAAAAAAATGGGAAGGTTTTGTTTCTTCCCCTTGTTGATCACATATCGGGTCACCTTGAAATAAATTTTCATGGTGTATGGCCAGTTTTACAAATATAACAGTTTGATTAGTAAGCTGTACTTCGTCCAAGAATATTGTAGGATGGCAAGAGAGGACATTTACTTTTTCTATGAATATTCCCTCTGTAAATCAAACAAAGCACTTTTGATGCTTCATTCTTAAGTCATCGAAGCTATCACAGCTAAGGTAATTTATCAAAGTGGCTGACTATGGTTCTGTCTTGTATTTCGCACACGAAGGGCAAAAATGTTGCTGCTTTCTAGTGAGACCAGCTTTACGTTCTGTGTTGGCTGCCTATGTTTTGTGCTAAACCAACCTTTGTTTTAGGCCTTGAACTTAGTAGCTCTCTTCCTATGAATTAATTCTGAACTGTAGCCCAAATACATAGCTTCACCTGTAGCAGGGCTAGTTCTCCGCTGTGAACAATTTTACTTCATGGCTCACTGCACTCTGGCATGCAAGGCTCCACTCTCAGGGATTCCATGCAGTGGTCAGGCCATCTTGCACTTATACTTACAATGCAGGTCACAGCTTGATTTAGGTTTTCAGGAGAGGCTGCTGAATACTCCAAAGAGGAATATTTAAATTTTTCTTTTAAAGAATAGACTTAAAGAAAAATATCCATTAAATCCCAGGTGCCCAACCTGCGGCCCTTTTGGCGTTCTGTGGTTGCCCACCTCTGTCCTACACTTGCGGCCCCTGCAGCCTAACTGTTAATGCATAAGGCACAGGAGTTCATGTGTCTGCTGTTTCCCGCTGACAGGTCCTCACCTGTGATCTTCTTAGAGCGAGAAGAGAAGAGGCAATAAATGTACATTAGGGGCGTACTTAAATGCCAATTAGCGACCCAGAGGGTGCCTGAGCAAGTCCCTCTCCTCCTCTAGTGTTGGGGGGATCAGCAGACATGTGAGGGCCTGCGCTCCCACTTTTCCACCAATGGACAAGGTGGTAAATCCCTGTTCGATCTTCCAGGGATCGATCACCTAAAGTGGTGCGCATCGATTCCCTGAATGATTTTTGTGTCACCGTGTTGTGAACGTTCGCTTATCTATCACACAGCAATCAACCCATGTATGGGTACCTTAAGAGTGTGCAATTATGTTTTCATTTAGAGATCAGTGACACAACATTGAAAGCAGTATAGTAGCCATATGGATTATATGATTTGGGGTTTTTTATTTGTTTTTGCACAAACACCTTTATGTGCTGTATACTTATTTTCTCAAAAGTGCAGCAATGTTAAAGGCTTGCTTTTACGTAATATCAGGTATATCACATCCTAACAACAAGAGAGACAAAGGAGTAAAATGTATGTAGACAAAGGAGGTATGAACTAAGTTTCATAACCAAAAAAAACATTAAACTCGTAGGTAAACCAACAAATGCTTGTATTAGTACATGATTGGCCTTGCAAATTAATAAACGCAATCCTCTGCCAGCAGAATAAAACCTTGAGAGTAAACCCCTCTCTGAAATGGTGACTTGGTTATGAAAACAAATTTATGGCGATGTAAAGGTTCACCTTGTTGAAGCACAGCTTAAAAATAACTATATCCTTGTTTCAGGTATAAGACTGAATTAGCTATTCATCTAAACAGTTGTTATAGGCACCTTACCCAATCTCTTAGGGCCCTATGCACAGAAATTGCCCACTTTTGTTCAAGTTGCATACTGTGGAAATGAAGAGTTTTACCATCAAGACACAACAGAGTATAAGATGCACCCATTATTTTGGAGAGAAAACTAGGAAAAGAAATAGTGTTATAGATGTCTATTTACATATAAAGTCAATATACAGCATGTTCTAGCAAATGTGGCAGGGCTGCAGTATTTACCCTCTATTTACCCTCTAGGGGGCCAAGCCAAAAGGTCAGGGCCAGGAGCTAGGGCGTAGTTACAGCAGAACTCTGTACCCTAGCATTACCCATTCTCTGAACCTCGCTACATAAAATTTGTGAAGTAGACTCAATCCTCCTCCCACAGGTAAAACATGGCTCATGGTTAAGTTGTCTGTGTCTCTTCAGAAGTTGGTCAGTGGTTTCAGAGAATGGCTGTTGCTAGTGTATAGACACATACTAAAGTTTCAGCCTGGATCCTCTTCAGGAACTAAGCCTCCTTTTGGCTTGGCCAGAGGGAGTGGAACAAAGCCTTGTCTTCTGGCACTTGTCTTAAGGTTTGAGGAAGAGGGGGGGGGGTTTAAGTTTAAAATAAACCGCTTTATAAAACATTTTCTTTCTGGATTTTGAGGGTAAAAAGTGGGTGTATTATAGAATGAAAAAATGCAATATGTTTTAGAATATATTAATTTGGTTTATACGATAACAGAGAACACATTTTTTTCTATTTACCAAAGGTGATGATCATAGTACGGCAGGCCTCTGTTTGTCAAAGTTTGCAGGATACTGCATGGTAATGATTTAAGGAACCTTTATTAGAATTCCTCCTAGCCATAGAATATACAGGGTGTCAGTTTCCAATTCAAATTCTCTGAATATACAGCTGCACTGATTCTTAGACTGCCACTGGGGGCATTTTGATTTATGAAACTTTTATGAGTGCACCCAGATGAAACTGAATTAATGCCGTTAGTTTTGGATATTTTATAGTAAACAGTCTGGATCCTCAGCTGCTATTTGTAGACCATAAACAGAGTTTCTGTAAGTATAATATAAGGAGAACAGGCATCACAATATTCCTATGTCTATGTGTCCTGAGGCTGTTCATGTCACAGGCAAACATGAATAGAGTAAGTCGGGTACACTTGCTGCAGTGACGGTCAATGTACTAAGGTTTCCTTATTTCCAAGACCATTGCATATTTTTTTTATTGCAATGGAAGAAATAAATTAGATACATATGCACAAAATAATCTGAACATGAAGAGTTGCTTTAACATATAAAATTTAGTTTTTAAAGCTAGCCTGAGCGTGTACGTACGTAAGTATGTATGTATATAATTTTTTCAGCTTACTTTTCCCTACAGTATTTTGGAAAGATATGAGTGACTGATGGAATGGCACTGTGGGTTAAAAGGCATTTATGATTTTTTTACCACTAGCTAGCTAGGTGATGCTCAGTCTAGATTGGGCGTAATGCAAACAATGAATGGCACAGAGTTCAAGGATCAGTAGCTTAAAGGCCTAGCTTTATCTATGCAACCTGTCAGGCTTCATATGATGGATGGCTTCGTTATGACTAAACTTAGAGCTGAGAACAGATGACAGATTTATCTGTTCATATGGAGTCTTTGCACATTATCTGCTTAGTACTCTCTGGTAAAACTCCTCCTGATTTGTTATCACGAGTCAGATAATGGAGTTTGAATATATATCAGCCAGTGTGAGATATACAGCAGCCTAGTTTTGGCAGCTGTTTAGGGAAAGCAAGTAGCATGTCAAACCCTCCTGTACAGTCTTGAATTTCCTCATCTTTATGCATAGTGGCTGTTGACAGGAACTTGTAAGCTATGAGTATGCTAATATGGTAGGTAATTTGTTACCTCCAGAAATCACTTTCCTTGTGGTTACTGATCATTAGTGTGAAACGTGATAAATGGTCTAACCCACAAGATGGAAATAAAAATGAAATGGATAATTAGATGTCTAAATTCTGGCTAAGTTGTTTACATTGTATCCAGCATAGTGAAAAAAGCCTGCAGGCAGTCTGGTCTACATTTATATAGAATGCTATATAAAGGCAGTATGCAATAAATATAAAGTTAGTGTTGGTGTACATGTACTGGTAACAATAGTATTCTAATAAGACGGTACCGAACTGATAAAAAATAGATTTGATAGCAAGCTTCAAAATGTAATTTCTGTTTAAAGGCTCTTTCACGTTGAAGATCCTGGAAGTGCGTTGCCGCTCTTTAAATTAAGGAGGTATCAAAGGTCAGCACACTCCGAAATTCATTTTCACACAGTTCTGCAATCCACACAGAACTTTTGGGATACCATTTATTAATACTGACACTGCAAAAAATAAAGCAGACCAACCATGAGCTGTCAAAATGTGATCCCGGTTTCAGTCACCAAGTGTTAAAGAGCCCTAAGCCACATATAGTTTGAATCAGGAACTACATAACAAAATTTTAGTTGAAGGCAAATGGCAACTGTCCATTTTTGAATGCTTCCAGACTGAAACAATTCCTAGAAATGACCTTTTGTCACTAATGTAAGTTGCATTGGCTTGGTGTATCTTGGCCTTGGCCTACTCCATTGCCTTTTATCCCTATTCCTCATATATAAACACACACACTTAATTTCCTGGCTTCTTATAAAGGGGAACCAAATGCTGTGTTTTTTTTATATTGTTGGTGCCTTCTTTATATTCTAACCTGACCATTCTCAGATGTGTATAGAAAAAAGGTTTAGGAAGGTTGCAGAGACAGCCAGTTTGTTGTGATCTGTAAAATGTTTGTCCCTCACCTAGGGGAATACCAGGGCTGTGAAGTCGGTTGATAAATTCCCCAACTCCGACTCCTCAGTTTCAGATTCTTCCGACTCTGACTCCTCGACTCCGACTCCTCTGTATTTAATGCTATTTAACGCTAATGTATTGTATCCATCTATTGAAGGAAAGGAAGGCAACATACATTAACCACAGAACTACTGGCTAGGAAACCAGCACTGGACTGTAATGGCCAATTAAAGAAGAGAAAGGGAGTTAGGCAGAAGATGCTGCTGCATTTTCCTTAAGCTAGGCACCACGCTGTCATTGATCGGGGATCAATTGAACGGATATCAATGTTGCACCACATGGGCACATCGATTTGGGTTCAATGGGGACCCGTTATCCTGAGCTTGCAGTGTGTGATTTACAACACGCCACAAGCTGGGGAGAAGCTTATTTTTGTCATCACGCTGCAGTCTAAGCTCATCTGAGCTGATCTGTCGGCACCCACTCGGTACGTGTGTGGGGACCTTTAGGCAAGGATCACAGTGGGCGCTGTAATGTTATAAGGTAGCCATACACGGGTCGATTTCCCACACGATTCCTGGCCAATCGATCACCGGGCACGTGCACGTGAATCGATCGCCAAGGAATCGCGTGCAGCCCACTTTGCCCGATCGACCCCGCCCGATCAACATGGCCCCCAAATCGGATCGGCCAAGAGAACCAACCTGTTGGTGTGTTCTGATCGATTCAGCACACATCAAGGGGAGTTGCCATTTGTGAAGCGATCGATCGGGCACGGAATCGTCCAGGAATTGGTGGCCTAAGGTGGTAGGCACAGACGTAATTGGGCGATCAATCGCCCATCCGATCGCCTGTGGCATCGCCGGAATCGATCGGATGGGTGATCAATTAGGGAATCGACACATGTATGGCTAGCTATACACTGCATGCATTTATTCTTATAGAAGAGAAGTCGTTCATTATGACTGTTTGTTAATTGCGACATTTGAAGTAAATTATTTTTTTTTTTATTCCCATTTAAATTTAGTCGGCGTCGGTACATTTTTTGCCGACTCAGACTTCAGGTACCCAAAAATGTCTCCGACTCAACACGCCCTGGGGAATACAGTGGTCATATTTACTCTAGATGTCAGGCCCTATGCCTGGAGAAGGTGTGGTTCTATTAGGGGATCCTGATGCCTTTTAGCCTTTATATTTAACTATAAAAATACCATGTACCGCTTTAAGACATCCCTCAATTCAGTTTTTGAAGAATTTGTTTACCCTCTAAACCACTATCCAGCTGTAAGTCAGTTTATGAATGAAAGTGGAAAGTTGTATTACAAGACAGTCATTTTGATGAAGCTGAGTCCTGGGCCACCCGTCACCAATGAGAAAGAAGCAGTTCTGCTTTTACTTGTGCTATAGACACTAGAGAAAAGAAGTTGGTAACTGATTATACAGAGTAATATGAACCTTTTAATGCAATATTCTGCTTTGGAACTACCCTACAGATCCCCAGATCTATCTTCTGTAGTTTTGTAACCGCTGCCTTCTTCAAAACCTGGTCTTGTTTACAGCTTGTGCTGACCACAGTAAAGGCTGTCTACAGTTTTGCTTATTACATGAAGAGGGATAATAAAATGATTGCTTCAGTGTTTCAAATCAAGGTGAACAAGATGCCACCGTGATGCATAGTATAGGAAATTCAGTATGCAGAAGCTAGCAGTTTTTGATGTGAAATAATTCCAATTTCAGCACTTCAAGCAGCCGGTAAGTGGCATGTCACAAAGATTAAATGCTTCCAGCAGCACTATGCATGGAAAGACAGTGAATTTGTAGTTGTAGCACTTACACAGTTCAAAGGCTTAACTTTCCACTTAACCTTTTGTGTTCCAGAGTGCAAACAAGAGACGTTTCTCCTCGGCTTATAGCTGCATATAAAATCTACCTGTGGTCTAAAAAAATTTACCTGTGTGACCAAATGTTGTCATTTTCAGATCTACTACATGGGGATTTCATGAGCTTCTTTAGATGCAGTTAAAGTATATAGTGTTTGTGATCCTCCCTACAAATACACGTCAGTATTTTCTTATACATAGTAGGCAGTTGCAAATTACTTCTCTGCTTCTTACAGAAAGATGTCATAAATCATTACTTGCCATGTGCTGACTTAAGTGTTTCTAATGATGTCATTTTGCAGCAGTCATTACAGTAACCTACTTAAAATAATAATAATATATAATATAATAAGCAAGTTTTTAGGGCCAAGGTCTCAAACCTGTAGAGGCATGAAACAATTTTTTGGGGAGTCTACCTAATATGCTGGTCAATACCATTTGCATTTATAGACCAGCCATTCTCCGCCATGCATCCATGTGTATTATATACTTGGGGATTTGCAGGAAGACAGATACTTGTCAGATCTTGTGGGCTTCTTGCCATGGGTCAGAACCATTTTGGGTGGCCTATACAAGATAAGGCTGATGATTTGTAGATATTTAGTACAATGCCCTAAAAAGGTTTCGGGGAAAGAATCGGTGACCCCTTATTCTATTGAGATGTGGATATATAGCTGAACCCTTCAAAAATAAGCTGACCTGAAAACAACTTTTGCTTAAAAAAGAATAATATACTATGCAGTTAGGTGAAACTATATTTTGAAATGTAGCCAAGGGATTTCTTATTTAAAAAGCTGGACTCTCAAAATCCATCCTTAATGATTTGGTTGGAATGTATCTATAAATTGTAATCACATTATAATGTAAAGCACGTATGTATAAATAAAAAGCACGTACAAACTGTTAGAAATAATGTGGCTTTCTCTTTAGATTCAAATCAATGTCCTGTGGACCTAAGGGATTTTTTAACAGTTGGGCTTGTTAGGGCTGATATAAATTTTATGTGTGTTCTAAGGAATATTAAAATTGGTGCTGAACAATTCCTTGTTATATCACCAACTGATTAAAATGTATGCATAATTTATTAGTACATGGAAATTTATGAATAATCACTAGCTTTTCTCCAGGGCCTCTAAACAAAATGCATATGGTAATATTGTGGTACAAGTTACCTTCAACAGCAGAATGTCATAATTATACTAATATTGCAAATTATAGAGAATCCTTGCGTGCTAATTTTTCACATTATATGGAGAGCTTTTAGTGTAGAAAAATACTTTTCAGCTTCATCATTTTGTTGTCCAAAGAGGAGAATGTAGGTAGTAGAACAATTGTTACGTGATATGTCATCGATTTCACTCAGGGGATCATTCACCAATCTTAGAACATAGGCTGTTGATTCAAAAGACCTCAGATGATCAGTGCTTTATCCTTCCAGACATAAATTAGAACTCCTAAACAGGAATGCTCTCAGCTGAGGGTGGTGGTGAGTGGTTATCAGTTTGATAATTTAGATGTTTTAGACCATTTTAAATTTATGTCTTAAAGATGAAAAGGTCTGATCTGCAGATACCTACTAGTCTTTGTAAAATATGGGATTGGTCATCATATTTGTAGATTTTAAAATGATCTGAACATCTGTTCTCTATTGCCACCTTATTAATGGCCATGCAAGCCAAACATTTATACATGTTCATGTGTCGCATGATCTCTTTTTAGCATGTAATCTCTTTGTATATCACTAAATATAGAGCTAAAATACATGACCAGGAGAAGTTTTATTTTCAGACATTTAATGTGCATCCAATCATGTGATTTTACAGTTTTGCTCCTCAGCTCAGTACTGTTTGATTTGGCAAATTACTTGTGAATTCACTCTGCTGCAGTCAGGGCACATAGGACTCTAGTACATGGACAATACAAGCGGAAGCAACCAGCTTAACTCACTATCATGAAGTGAAATTAATACCGTAAGGTGGAAACCCTTTCAGTTTTTTTGCCAATGACAATTTTAGAAATGTTGCCATACAATATTTTGTATGCAAGGGATAAGATAAGTGAGAGCACAGTTATATTTCCTGCATCTTCGCCACAATCAAAAAGACCCCACTAAATTACTCAAAGAAAGTCTCTGACCGACTGGTGGGAAAGTATGCATTCAAAACTTCAAAACTTTCACTTGGAATATGATTACGTGGTCTGTGTTATTTAGAACTGCAGAGAAAAGTATGAAATACTGAGACAACACAGGAAGTGGTTGTGAGACAAGTTTCACCCAATGCTAAGCAATGCAAAGAACTCAAGTTGGAGTGACTGATTTAAGAATTTATATTTTTGGGTATATGGGTTTATTGGTATTCTTGGCAATATTTTAAAGGGGCAGTTTCTTGTTCTAAAAATACCACATCCATAATACTTGAAAGTTCTTAAAACTGTGAAAGTGCCATGCCATGAAAAAATAAGTTTGCAATGGTTTCCTGTCCATGGACAGGAACAGTATCACATAACTTGAATGAGGTTTGTATCCACAAATGAGAAATAAAAAAAAAACTTTTTCTAGGCGCTTGGATTTTGTTTCATTTCTATATAATACCAGCAGGAAAACCTTTGCCTTGTTATGAGGACAAAAAAACCTTGACTAAGACCAGGAGGTCAGGGTTTCTTTGAACTAACTGTTTGAAATTCATTTTCATGGTTGAAAGAGAATCTTGCAGTTTTGTGAGCTTGCTGAAAATCAAAACAATGTTTACTTTACTTGCTAACCTAATATTCATCATGTACATCAGTGTGAAGTAAGGATGCTGCAACAGTTGCCTTTTAGTTCAGAGGGCAATACAGTTTGCTGCTAATGATGAATAGATATCATGGATCCATGCTGTGAATGATTAATGCATCACTCGTAGACTAATTAGAATTTGTGGATGCAGGACTAGCTATACAATCATATCAGTAACCAGCAAATAAGAATCTTTTTACCTCTAACATCTGATTTTTAATACAATATTTCTACATGTTCCGGGTGGAAATGCCTAATTGGCAGCCATGTGTATTAAATCAATGTCTACAGCTCATTGCAAACCTGTGTGTAGGATTTATTAGATGTTAAAGAAAATTATCAACAATACTACTTCTCAAAACATGGAACTTTTGGCTTCGTCTTGCTCGTGGCTACATGAGCTTCTGGTAGACCAACTAAACCCCAAACAAACTCTTCTACTACCACCCACAGCCACGCCTTGGCTTTCCTGGCAGCAGGCGAGGTGGAGGAGCTGTTAGATTGTTTATATTATCTCTGCCGGTCAGGGCTAGAGGTTGGGAATCTGTCAGACACAGCTTCTCCACCTGTTTAACTCACTCTCCCAGTCGGAGCAGAGTAGGAGAAACCAAAGAATATTTTCATGGGCAGTCCGAAGTATAGGGTGCGTCCTATGCAACCCATTTAATGAAAAACGCACAATGGCCCTGCCTAAACCGGAAGAGGGAACCTAGAAAAGTAATCCCTTCTCCAAAGTTTAAGGTACCAACAATTGGTTCACCATAAAAAAACAACATAATTGTATTAACCTCCCTAGCCTGACCCTACCCGACCCTGAACGCCGAACGAACAGGTTTCGTCTCAACAGCTAGGGAGGTTAATTTATAAATATAAATGGATTACTGCCCTCAATAAAAGGCCACAAGTTAGAATCTATTTTGCACAATGTAACATTATATATACAGACAAAAAAATATGCTTGTTTTGGCATGAATTGCCTTTTTTGAGTATTGCACCTAAATAGACATCCACTTATATAATACGTTAATATTACTTTTATAGATTGTGAATATGTATCACTACCAATAGCAAGAACACCCAATACAATATGACTCACAAAGGAGTTCTTCAGGGATGTAACTAGCTTAAAATTATGTAGTAATTTTGGTCAGACCAACAGGGAAAACAAACTCGAGACCTATTTTGCTTGGGTGGTACTTTAAAACATATATGTGTGTCTGTTTACACACTTAATTTCTGCAAAATGGGTCAAAACCAGCTCCTTTATATTTATTCAGTTCTATCTGAAGATAGAATATCTATAGTTTTTTTTATTTTTGTGGGTAAAAGTCAAGTTTGCATTGGGTTTGCCTAAATATGCATATAACTATGACCTTGTGTGTAAATGTTTAAGTAATCAACATTTGCACTATGTTTACACCATGTTCCACTATTAATTTAAAATCTTCCACAAAAAGTCAAGGCCATATGCTGCTCTTTTAGCCCTATTGCTGTTACACCCATAGCAATATTTTTCTAATGTAATCCGCGCCACCCAACCAACCTAACCCCCCCCCACTACCTCGGTTTTTCACCGTCATCTATGACATAAGAGTAGCAGGGACGCCGACACTGGCTACCTCTAAATAGGTATACCAGAGTGTAGTTTGGGGGGAGTATTGTTGGTAAACAAACTCTCCCAAACTCACTTGGGCTAACTGTCCAGAAGGTTAAACATCCATACACCCCATTTTTCATCCAATCAGCTTAATTAGATTTTTTGTTGATTGATTGAAAATCTATGGCAGCCCACATGGTTAGATCAACCTAAAACAATTTAAATTGGAAAAAAAATGGATTGAAAAATTATTGGACTGGTAAATTTTATTTGGTTGTATTGAAATTGATTACACTTTCAGTCGATCCCGAAAAAGTTGATCAAATATCTGTTACTACAGTTGGTAAACAAACAATCAATCACCAATTTCCCTGACCCCAAAAAATTTATCTTTTTAAGTTGATTGAACAGAAAATTTGTACGTGTATGGGGGGCTTTAAGCCCTCTTCCCACCTTTCAATCAATCCTTCTGTACAATTTCTGTTGATCAAGTATGCCCTGCAGGGCCTCCTTTTCTGGATACAGATTGATTACATAATTTGGGTAACACTAAAATCTATTGTACAGTCAAATTGGTAGCATTTATTCAGAAAAATGTTTAATAGGCAGGGTTTGGGCAATAGCTAAAGAAATTTAAGAGCTTAACTAGAATGGTCAAGAAGTGAAAATAACTTAGTTTCCATGTGTTTGTTGGATACAGAATATTGTACAATTGTGCTAATAGGAGTAATAGATATATTTATATTATGTCTTTAATACAGTATATCACCCAGATAGGCATAGCACTTGCAGCCAGGGCTGGACAGCACGGTTCTGTGTAATCTGTGTATTGTATAAGAAAATGTAATTATTAATCATTTGAAAGACAAAAAGACTTAAGCTGGCCTTACATGTAAAGTTTTAGAGGGAATCGATATTTGATTAGATAGTTCGTTTTTTATAAAGAAAATCGATTTGTTGAACCTTGATTTTTGGAACTGTACAACATGATGAGTAATCAATCGATCTCTGTTAATAATCGAATTTGAGCTGAAGTGCTGTTGTGGTAGGCATGCCTTGAATGCTTTCTCGATCTGTTGGTAAAATTCATGTCTTGATTACACTGCAAACGATTAAAATTTACAGAATGTCTGACACAGTTCCGATTGAGATTTAGTCTGATATTGATTACATTAACCTCGATCTTACTAATTACAAATATTCGATCAAGCAGAAAATCTATCATAGAAAAAATCAAGACGTGTCGAAAATCGCACCTTAACTTCCCTGTTCCCATTATTCTCTCTCCGTTGTACAGAAAGATACATCATATTGTGTTTTTCTGCAGTATTTATATGTAATCCAAGATTCTCTGTGGGGTATGGTTTTATATCCTCATTGCCCAGAATAGGTGTTATGTTTTTCATGGTTAAAATCTTGCACAAAATGACCGTTGTTGACTTCTTTGGTTGGATTTATTTTCGTTTGAATCCTTCATCGACCTTAGTTTATTCAGGATGTTTATTTTGGCCAGTAATCATGCTATTGTAGCGTGTTTTGGCAGGCAGGACGCGGTGCTTATTTTTTGTTTTTTTTACTGTTGAATCATGGGTTCACACTGCTGAGCTACTACAATGTATATTATATGTTCTGGTATGATGCATTTTAATTCTCTAAGCTATTAATACTAATTTAATACTATAAGCTATTAATACTCATAACCAAATAGCTATGTCCCTGCAACTAACCTCTGTCTATTAGAACACATCTGACTCTTTACTGTAAACAAGCTTTTTGTGAACCAGTAATATGATTTGAATTATCATAATTTGAAAATGAGGAAAAGTACATTCATTTTACTGTTCAGTCAGTGTACCCTGTAATACTTGTCTTACCACACAGTTGGATGGGTTGTCCTGCATGGGCCTTATATCTATTTTTCCCTCTGAAAATAAATGGTTCAATGATTAACTTTTTAGTTAGTTCCTTTTCACATAAACAAATGAGGATAACCATTCAAAAATGCATAAAGTCTGGGAAAACGCAGAGCTTTTCCTGCAAAACGCAGCTCACTACATGTCTGAACATCTGATTCTGGAAGTTGAAGATGTCCACATAATCTGGAGTAATATGTGCAGAAATATGTTTTTTTCTCCCTCTTTGTCCCAATGCCATTTTCTTTTATTCATGGTATTACTTTTTTTTCTACAGAACCACCACGACCAATTGCTCCGCCACAGCTTCTTGGAGTTGGTCCAACCTACTTACTTATCCAGCTGAATGCCAACTCGATTATTGGAGATGGACCTATCATTTTGAAGGAAGTGGAATATAGGATGACCACTGGAACCTGGACTGAAACCCATGCAGTGAATGCCCCAACATACAAACTATGGCATTTGGACCCAGATACGGAGTATGAGATTCGGGTTCTTTTAACAAGGCCAGGTGAAGGTGGTACAGGGCAACCAGGGCCTCCACTTATTACAAGGACCAAGTGTGCAGGTAAGAAAATTTCAGTATTTTAAACCAGTAATCCTGAATGCCCAATGTCAGACAACACTTATATTCTGATATGCTGTGGAAGTAATTGAAGCCTTTAAAGTTACTGCATTTCTGATCCAAAGTTCCAAAGTGTTCTGTCTGAAATCTCTATGCTCTTAATAGGCTTTGTAAAGGACATAGAATTGTGTATAATAATATACTGTCATGGAATGAAAATTACACACCTGTTGACCACCTCTTTGCCAGGTTAAAAATTCTAGCAGTTATATAGAGGTTTCTCATTCCAGAAACTGTAAGAGCCTGTCATTATTTTCCTGGTTGGTTGTGTAGTCCATGCCTTTGTTTTAATTATAGTAGTATTGTCATTTGCTTTGATTTACTATTCATGGGATAACCTGGCTCTTCCAGCCAAACCAAAACTGTTCTTTGAAAAAACGTGTTAGTACAGAGACAGGATGTTTGGGAAAGCTGAAGAAAATGTTCCTTTCATGCTTTCTAAGAAGTGTATACGAACTATGTTAGCTAAAATATTTACTTGCAACTTGACTTGCAGTCAGATCAGCAATTGAGTGGATTTCCTGCTGCCCATGGATGTTTATGACACCATGTGTAGTTTTTCTCTAGATTATTGAGTGGTTGCCCAGATATTTTTACGATATAAGTAAGGAGAATAAAAATAAGTTGTGATACAGACAAAATAAAAAGACAGTCAATTCAACCTTTAGATAGGAAAGTTTCAGTTCTGTGTCTAAAACCAGATGATGAGCAAAATAGACAGTCTATTAGCTTTTTCCAAAGCAGGTTTTTAGCAAAAGTACTGTTCATGTGTATGTCATAACAGGTTTACTATAACATATCTTCTGATCTATTCTGCAAAGATAGAATGGCTGACTGTTATAATTGTACAAGCTGTGTAGTAGCACATTTTAAGAAAGAGTTTACAGTATAGTCTTTAAGTGGACATACCACTTGGTAGGTCACTTTGTACTGTTGGCACCCTGCTGCTGATAATTAGGGCAATCACTGCTGTGAAATAAAGAAAACATTTCTGACAGCAGAAAGGGCATTTTTTCCAAAGTCTCCCATCCTGTGACGTTGCTCCTAGGCTGTATAACATTGTGCCTGACCAGTCCCATGGGTTTGTGACCAGTCAGCAGCTCTTCTCTCACTGCAACCACAAAAAATCCCCCTGCCCCCCCCCCGTGAGTTGCGGGGGGAGGGTTGTTGTGGTTGCAGTGAGAGAGGAGCTGCTGATAGGGAGCCGTTGTGTTGTGGTGGATGTGTGTTTTACTCGGGGCATCAGGTAAAACAGCTCTACTGGGGGTGGAAGTGGCTTCGGTTTGCCAGTACTTAAGATGCTGCCTCTGGGAATGAGGAAGTGAGGATGGTAAGTACGCTTTTGGTTTTCCCTGATTTGGTTTTCACCTGTTGAGAGGTGAGTAATATGTCTAAGTAATGTGTGTGGTTTTTTTTTAATTTACAACCCCTCTAATTATAAGAATTTTACATATATCTGCTGTTGGTTGTCAGTTTTCTTTTGTAAAAGTATCGCTTGTTGGCTAAGTTCACACAAACAGATCTTTTTGTTGGGATCCATAAACAATCACATGATCCCAACAACTTTTACCTTTCTATGAAGTATGCTAAAATATTATGAGGTTTTCTCAGAAAGTAATTTTGAATTAGGAAGTACAGTTGATACAAGACACATTTACCAATTCATTTAATGCTACTTTATTCTCTTTAGATTTTATTGGATTAGAAGTCTTATCAGAGATCAATATTGGCCCGTGTTGTACCCATCCTCCACTCAATAGTTTTTTTTTATTCCAATTTTTTTTCCACTGTTCTCATTCATTTAAAAAAAGCATGCACATGTTTTTCACTCAATTGTAGTGCATCAACATGTGTCCTCTGTTTGTCCTTGAAGATTGAGCATGCTGTCTACAATGAATTACCAAGACATTCCCATGGAAGCAAAAAATTATAATTATGTTACCGGTTTATGTTACGGAGCCCAAATAATAGTATTAAAGGCAGTGATTTTTCTGGATGTGTTTTAGTATGCCACACACATTGTTAGTAATGAGAGTGCAAGCGCTGAATTATTATAAGATAACCCGACTGCAGTGGGTCAGCCAGACTAAAGCATCTTCCTACTCCTGAGGATGGTTTAAGTGGAATTGGCATTTGAATTTCTGAGTGGAGCGTGGTTGCCTTTAGCTCAGCAGCTATGCTAAACAGTACTTCAAATGCTTGTTTTGTCAGGTCACATCACAGAACTGACAATTAAATGTGGCACTATCAGCATTTAAATCACATAGACTATGGAAATTCTCCGAGATTAAAACAGCTCAGCCAAGTCAGATGGTGAGCTAAACAAAATAATGAACCATCCCCAACCTCCTCCCTTCTCTGCTGCCTTTTCTTTAACATGACAATGTCAAGTAATCTTTTTTTTATGAATTTCTGACTTTATATTCTAAGCCACCTTCCAGAGTGCTCAACTTAATTGAGAAACAACTGTCAGGTCCCTGAGTATTATACACAATAGACCCTGTATTCTTTAGTTAAATTATCTTTTATTTTGAAATCATAGTTTCAGGGATAACGGAAGAGGCAGCCCGATTTGTACTTTCCACAGATCGTATCTATATTTTATAAGTCTTCCTTTCAGCAGTTTACAAGTAGACTTTTATAGTTGTGCTGCCTGTGTTCCTATGCATACCTCTTCGGATCATACCTGACGAGCATCCTGTTCCGACATAAAAACATGACTTTCCCAGCCAAATCCTGATTTCAATAAATCCCGGGTATCGGGGTAATTTAGGAGGGAGGGGCGTTTCTCTACCTTCTAATTTCCCTCCCTGCTTGTGCAGATGATGTGCTGGGTGGGAAGTCTAGAAGGCAGAGTTATCTAGCTAATAAGTGGGTCGGGAGTTAAATCTCACGATGCTGGAAGGGATGTTCGTGACATTACTTCCTGTATTTGGAATGCAGAAGTTCCACATTCTGAATACCGGTGACGTAGGTGACATCACTTCCGGTATCTTTCCTCTTATTCTAGTGGTTCCCCCTCTTCAATTTGGGAACATTATTGAGCCTTCTCATTGAAACACAGGTTAAGAATGAGGGCCAGCGCCCCCCAGGAATACCTTTATGCCCCCCAGTTTGGGAACCACTGCCTTATTCTGTGACAGAAAACTTGACAGGTATGCTTCTAATAATCAGTGAAGACATAGAATTTGGCTCTTTGTAGCATAACAGCAAGCACAATACTATTACATTTCAGATACTTCCTTTTATTCTTGGTTAATATTGTAGTTTTCATCCAGGAGGGCAGGCCAGCATTCTTAAAAAAGCTCTGCATTTATTTCTATAGAAGGGTTATGTATAATATATAACAAAATGAACAGAGTGGTGGCCATTTTCCCAAACTCTAGTGTTTAAAAAACACTTTTTCTCAAACCCTCTGTAATTTTAATTAATTAGCATTGCTTCATGGCATTATAGTGCACCTTATTGCTGTACATTTCATTTTTACCCTCAAAAGTTTTTTTTCTTTCTTTCTAGAGTTCAACTTTTCAATTTTCTTTTCTTTCTTTTAGTAAGAAGAGTTGCTGATGTAAGAAACTTGCCTTGTTAGCATACTGTACTATTTTTGTGTTGTTGCCAGTGTGACATTGTCCTTTTATGCTGTGGATTTCTAGTGCCTGCTGGGCTTCCTCTGTATTTTTGTATTATCACAAAAGCTGGAGGGTCAGTAGTTCACTGCGTCCAGAACTTTAATATATATCTACCCTTTGCCAGAGTTGCTTTCTTCTTCCATCAAAATTCAAAGCATTTTATATTCTCATTGAAAATGATACTTCTGCTTCAATAAGTAGCTTTATGCAGCTTAAAGTGAACCTATCCTAAATATTCAAACTTCACAGAAAACAATAAGGCACATGTCACATAGTGGAAAGACTTATTGCTTGCTGTAAATAGAACGCTGCCCAGGAGCAGTTTAGATCACACGCTCCTGGGTATTCATCATTGGGGACTATAGTGTATGTCTGTCTAGTGAAGGTGTAGTTCTGAAAGGATCCATCTGCAATAAGCAAATATCACTTGTATTTAAAAATGTTAATTTACACAAAGAACATTATAATTATAATATATTTATTTCCCATGAAGAGATTTTTTTCCTGTACTGCTAAATAGAACATTATAACAATAGAACAAATTACTGTCCTCTACGGAAAGGTTACAATGTTATTAACTGTAGGATCAGCTTGGTTCCCCTTATTTCGGAGCATGTGAGCTTATTTTAGCTTTCAACACCATGAGCTTACACTTGTTGCCTGTCAACAGTTCTTTTACTTAATACCACAAACAGTTGCAATCCTATTCAAATATGTAGATAGCTGGCAGCTGCTGTCAAAATGACAGCCAGACATGTAGTACTACAGAATCTGCTGTCAAACATGTACTTTTACAACTGTTGAGACAGTATTCAACAGGTAAACAGTTATAAGTTTAAATTATTTTGTAAGTATTTAGAACCCTTCTCCGATCTGTGTCTGCATATTATACATAATCATTTATGTAAAGATTTAATGAGTTGCAAGTGTTTTATTAAAGTAATAAATTCCAGTTGTTCCCTTTATTGACCCCCTTTTTTGGATTTGTTGTGCCCCACACATTGCACTTCAAATTAAAACCATTAATATCGACTTTACCATGAACAGATCTGGTGTGGTGCCTTTTATATACAATTTTTTACATTCACCCTGGCCAAATTTTATCATTGGTTGGGTGGCAGGAAACTGGCACAATCAATTTTACGGTTGCCTTATTGTCAGTCAACTTCATAAATTGCCAGTGATTGCCATTTATGAGGACAAAATCACATTGCTAGTTTCATGCCGATGACTAGATGAAACGTTAGATTATTTGTTTTGTTGATGTGACTTCCTACTAAAAGATAGCACAGATGTAATTTGCGGTGATCAATTTTTTTTATGTACCATCATGTTCTTGATTATATTAACACACCATTTACAATCATTGTTAAATTCAACAAGCTTTTGTATCTGTACTGCAAATAATTCCTAGACATAGTTTTACAATAATAATCACAGTTTATCTCTATTGAGATTGGGTCAGATATCGGAGGAATGGGATTCTGCTAGACTGTCCTATACATGGAATTTACAACTCACTACTAGCTGGGGTGGGCAAACTAAGGCCCGGGGGCCAGATCCGGCTCGTTTGGTTTCCTTTTTGGCCCTTTGTCACATTGTTGAAATGATGCTCCCTTGCGCTTGTTTTCTGCAATGAGTTGTCCAAACGTTGCCTTGGGGGACGATGCAGTGACGTGATCATGTGATGACACTGTGGGCGTATCCTTATGGAAGCAGTCTCTAGAAATCAGTGCAGGAAATTTTATAAGATAACAATGTCTTTGTCACATGTCACCTATACACATCACCAGCATCATTAGTGATGGCGACGATGCATGGATTGGCACACCGATGGCGGGTCCGCCATTACAGGCTCTAGGTCCAGCCCATTTATAAAATATAAGAAGCTAATGTGGCCCACCAGTCAAAAAGTTTGCCCACCCCTAATCTAGGCTATTTCAGTGGGAATGCTTTGAAGGGACCATTAGACGCTCTGTTGTATAAGACGCACCTTATACATGGGAGCATCTTATCCATGAAAAATACCTGTGAACCAACCGCTCTGCAAGTCAGAGATCTATGCTGTAGTCCTTCAGAAGCCCTGAAACTGGGGTTGGTGCTACAATGTTTGATATTATTAGCCTGGCAATCACTCTATAGAATTCTGCTATGTTCTTTAACCTAGCACTCACCCCCCTGGAACTTAAGAGCTGATAAACTGGTCACCTGAAACATTTCCTCTGCAAAGGAACTTTTCTGCAGGCTTCCCATTATAAGAAATGTATAATGAGCTAGTTAGACCCAGCTCTAATGGTGGGCAGACGTGTTTCTGAGCTGTCACTTGTTACACAGACGAAGTTACTGAAATATGTTCATTTTCCTAGACATCTTATTTTTTTAACCTTTTTTATTTTCTTTCTTAATGACATCTTTAACTGTCTTGAGGTTAAAGCATACCACTGCCTTCCTTTGCCTCTCAATTATTAGTTTTATTTCGACAAGTATAATTATACTGCGCCAGCCTTTTTTCATCTCTCTTATGTTAAATAGCATTTGATTAATGCTCAAAGTGCCACCTTGTTTTCCTGTTTTATGCAAAGCAGGCTTGGTCTGTGCGAAGTACTGCTGGATGTGTGTGTTTGAAGTGCACAGCGCTTTCAAAAGTTTGCTTTGTGTCCCTATTATAAGGATGCAAATAGAGCTTGGAGGAGGTGGAATCATAAGAAATCATTGTCTGATATGAAACCTGAATATGGCATGAAACTATTTTTAGCATTTTACATTTACAAAAGTTTGCCTGACTAAAGCTGACATTTTCAAAAACTAGTACAATTTTGTTTTTAGATGACATAGGGGTGTAGTTGTGGGGATTTGGGCCGAGCTACTTAAGAGGTTTTATTACACTAGATAAATGTTGACTATTATTAGCAGAGTTTTATTTCTTCTAATACATTGGGACCACCACGACCATTTCACAGGGGTCGAGGAGTTCACTGAAAGCATCAGAACTGCTGCCCACAAGCGGGGTGAGAAGTTAGGAGGGAGAGTATAAGCCCCTCCCTCCTTACTTAGGAGGAATTGGGAGTTAAGGTAGGCATACACATAGCAATCACCCCTTGATAGATGAGGTATTGCTGCAGCGGAATGACTGCAGCCAACCCCCTCAGCTTATTGGCAGGCATCCTTTGTGTGCTGGTCATTACTTTGGATGGGCACATGCCTACCTGATTTTTTTTTAAATCAGGTAAAAATCTGCCGCAGATTGCGGACTTTACTCTCCCTTCTTGAGCATGCGTTTCGCTTTCTTCACAAAACTGAAGGGAAAATGCCCCAAGAGCAAGCAGGAACTAAAGACAGTTTTACAAATGGGAGGCACATATGCAAACTGTTGTAATTCCTACAGTGTTCACCTGATTTGGATGTAAACACCCTCAAGTTAAATCAGTCAGTCTGCAGTTTAAGCACATTGTGTTTGTTTCATTCCAGAACCATCATGGTGGTGTATAGAGCCAAAAAATATTAGAATTGAGTCAATATCCCAATATTTATGGACCTGACTGTAATTTGCACAAGTGGGGTTGGAAAAAAAGGGAGGGGACATTACACTTACCTGATCATGGAGGAAGTGATGTAGCAGATTATCACTTCCATTATGTAGTACGCAGAAGTGACGCTCCACACCGACACATTCATGTTCCATATACAGGAAGTGACACTTCAGTGCGTCACTTCTGGGGTCGTGGGTCTAAAAAGGATGAGAACGACCTAATACAAACATGACTTTATTCTAAAGCTAGCCACACATGGTTCGATTTTAGCATTCAATCGACGTTTTTGGATAAAAAAAACGATCGATTATAAAAAAAAAAACGATGTGCCGCCCACATAGTACAATCAACGATCATTGATCGATTCTTGTCAAATCGTCGATTGAAAAGTGATCGGACAGGTTGGAAAATTTAGCTTGATTGGT
>CM070035.1:99232534-99252704 GCA_036250615.1 Ptychadena robeensis | reverse complement strand
TTTCATGATGCATGAAACTCAGCCCGAGTTAACTCGGGCTGGACGCTCAGAAGGTTAAACAACTATTCTCTGTAAACCCTAGAGATGGTTGTGCGTGACAATCCCAGAAGACCAGCCCATCTGGCACTAACAACCATGCCACATTCAAAGCCACTTGATTCACCTTTCTTCTCCATTGTAAAGCTCGGACTGAACTGCAGTGGTTCGTCCTGACCATGTAAAACATGCCTAAATGCATTGAGTTGCCACCATGTGATTGGCTGATCTGTAATTTGCGTCAACCAGCAGTTGGACAGGTGTGCCTAATAAAGTGGCCGGTGAGTGTATGTGGCTGCTTTGTCAAGCTTTTTCTTCTCTTGTTTAAAGCTTTAATGAAGTTTCTTCTGTAGGTTATTAGACGAGCATCACACATTTTGTATGCAATATGTATATTATCAGCATTTTTTTTTACATATCTTTGGATTTTTTATTGGCATAAAAATGTTAGCATTTTCATTGTACATGTAACCAAATCTGCTATCACACTGAAGTTTTGTCTATAGAAACATTTTTTGTAGTATGATCTAGTTGACTCCCTCTCCGCAAAAATTTAGAAATCCTAACTTTGGGCACATGGCTATTTAGTCAACAAGAGAAAAGTGCTCTTCTTCAATGCCTTTTTATCATCTTCATGTATATACAGAATTTGTGCATCATAACGTGTCATTTTTATATTGCCTCATAGATATTCACAAGCAGCTCTGTATTTTGCCAACGTTCATATGAAGAGTTCACTTCACACACTATTTATTTCTTTTACTTCATTACACATAATCCACCTGTGCAAGATCTTAAGGCTGGTGTTGACTTTATAGTCTACCAGCAAGCTTATCAGCTTCTCTGCAGGCAGCTCAATTTGAATTTTAAAGTAAAAGCCAAATGAATTTGTCGCTTGTTGAAAAAGCATGGCTGTTGTCCCTTCATAGTATGGTTTGGCAGGGAAGGCAGGTTTTTGGGAGGCGCTGGTTAACTAAGTTCTGGGGAATGAGGAATCTTCCTTATGTAATTAGAACATGCGTCTTAGTGACAACATAATATGTGTAGTATTTAGTATTTATGCTAAATAAAGATCATAAAAAAATGTCAGACCTTATAATGAATCTTGGGCTGGATTCATTTATATATAGTTGGGTATGCCAATGTCAAGTCCCTGTATGAGGGTACCTTTTATTTTTGTGGTTGGTTGTGTAAATACTACAACAAAGAAAGTAAATTGTATTTGAACTTCACTGTGAACTTAATTTATGCTAACACTACATGTGATAGAAATTTGTATTAGTTTTTTGTTATCTTGTACCCTTTTCTACATCTTTTGCTATTTAGGTGATGATACCTTATTCAGGGACTTTACAATGAGCTCACAAATAAACTATTTGAAATGTTGCAACCTTCTCCAATAGGGACAACAAACTGACCATTTTACTGTAAGAAGATATTTATATATAGGCAGTTGGGAAAATACACAAATATTAGTATTATTTTAGACAGACAACACTTTTATGGTAAAGTCACTGCTCAACAACTCCACCCCACCCCTTCTCCACCAAAACATCGACTGCCAAACATTCTTACCCCAGCAAACCTTTCTCCCCAGACAGCATTACTTCAAGCAAAAGTTTTCAAAGCATATATTCAAAGAGAGGAAAGCTTTATAGCCGTTGTTTTGCCTTAGGTTTTTTTTTATTGTACATGAGTTGCGTTTCTAACTAAATGCTGTCATCTTTTGCCTTGTAAAAAAATGTACTTTCAGATAAACATAAGTGCAATCTATATATGAATGTGTTTGCTATATCTCGCCCTCAACAGAAGAATAGCTCTCAGTAGTAGTTTGTACTAGCCCACACCTCTCTTTGTATAAACTATAATTAAGCAGAGTGTTTCTAGACTTGTGTGGCATTTTGTCCTTTGTCTGAGTTTTACATTCAGATCAGAAATGTCCGAACCACTTTCCAGCAGAATCAGTGGGCAATACCAGTTACTGTTTATTTTTATACATTATTATTAACAATTCTTTTCAATAAGCAGAAAAATAAATCCCAGATAATAGGTTGTTTTCTAGCAGGAACCTAGAAAATGAGAGTCTTCGTTAAATATTCTCAGTTAGAAAACTCTTTTTAATCCCTTTAACACAATCTGTATTGTGTTTTTTCCCCCTCCTATTTATTTTCATAGCCTTTTCTGTAGATGTTGATGGGATATTGTACCAGGTTAGAATGGTGTAATTATTTGGCTGAAAAACCTTTGACCTTTAAAGAAAGAATGCAAGTGCACAAAAGAATCTAATTTATTTTAATATTTCATACACAAACTATTAGGCACAACACATTTTACCCCCGGGAGAAGATTAGACAGGGTTGGAGCTGTTAATAACAGTTTGCTGCTTGTGAATCGCATTATGGGACATTAGACATGCGCTTAATGGCCTCTTTTCTGATATTGTTAAATGTACTTGGACAGAATATCCTTGTGTACATCATTTACTTTAATAAGAGTTTTTGATGGTGTAAAATATTTTTTTTCAATCATTCAATAGGGCTAGCACCTCTTCTGAACAGAAAAGAGCATGTGCCAAATCTTTCTGATGACGGCCTTGGTGTTCTGTTTAATACATAAAGGTGTTTTTAATGGGCGCTGTGTTTTCCCTTTTATTAAATATAAGAGAATAATATACAAGTGGAGTAATGTTTTTCTTTGTAACTGATTTACATCATTAAAAAGTAAAGGTCATTTGCAGTCCATTTCAATGTTTTAATACTAGTAATAAAAGCATTTTGACAGCTTATAAATGTGGAAGCTGATAAAGATCCATTGCTGCTATTAGGGGTTCTTCACACTTGCATCACAGAGGTATGTTGTTATTCCTACCACACATTGTCAATGTACTGCAGGATGCATTTTGCACAGAACTGCCTAGCAATTTGGGGGTGCCATTCAGCTATAATTGCACCCCAAAAGAAAAAACAACATATACCCTGTGGGTTATGCTCCAATGCCAGAACAAAGTGTTTTCATATCACGTGTTAAGGGGACCATACACACATCAACTTTTGCTTGATCGATACTAGATTCGATTGGTTTGTGTAATTCAGGTAACGATTGTCAGTTTAACTTTGATCATGCGTACCATCACACAGTGTGATTCAAAACTGATCTATTCCTTTCCAAAGGCCAATGCCCATGCTCCATAGTACAAATGGTGAAAATCGAAATACCTAGAAAACACATCCAATAATTAAACAATCTATTAAAATCTATTAACACAGATGATCACAGCTTTTTTTGTTTGATTTTTATGTTTGATTTTGATCGCTTGATAGATTCTAGTAAAAAGGATTCGATTTTCAAACGATCAATCAAGCAATATAAATGAGCTCAAAATCTCTGATAGTTATGCAGTTGTTTAAATGGTACTCCTCCATCATTCAAAAGGTGGTAAAATATCTGACAAGATACTCAATAGGCATATGCATTAATGCTAAAAATATTGACCACTTACCTCTAGTGCAAGTTTGAATACCTTTGTATACCCATGTGAGATTGAATCACTTTATGTATAGAAAAAAAAAATTCATCTCACATTTTCGTTACTGGCTCTTCTCATTTCCCTTCAGCCTTTTTTGCCCACCACAGTGAAATTTTGGAAAGCTGCCCAATTCGTAACTGTTCATTTGAATTGTAAAGTTCTGAACTTCAGCCAGGGTTCACAAGATGATTGGCAAGGCACTAGCTTCAAGCATCACACATCCTCTGTGTATTGCTTCACTTGTAGGTTTTCTATTAATTATGCCTTAGATTTTCAAACTCTTGAAGCATTCATCAAGTTTGACCTTGAGCTTATTTTGAAACACGTTTAAATTTCTGCTGTGGGGAATTGTGTAGAATTAGGCAGAGAGAAGCATGTTTATTTTACATTTAAATCATTATCAGCCTATTTTTTTATTTGCAGTATATTTAGAATTGGACAAAAAGTGCAACTTTAAGCATAAAACATTGTGGGAAATAGTAGTAAAGTTAGGCCATGGACAATATTTACTGTATGATGGCCATCTGTGTCAAAATGTAACTTGAACTATAGCTTCATACAACATGTAGAACCATCAGCACTTTGCAAGCAACATCATTCACTGGTAATTTGATAGACTTCATATTGGTCCCTACGTTTTTTTTAGTTATGCTAGCTTTACCAGCACTGGCGCTATGGGCAGGCCCACCCAATCATGTTGGTGTGCCCACTTAACTGAAAGCAGCAGCGCTTCTGCTAGAGCTCACTTAGGAGGGGAGGGTGCATTGCTTTGCCTCCTAACTTCCCACCCGCTTATCTGAACAATATGCAGGGAGGGAGTTTTGCTTACCTGTACTGTATTCTAAAAGCCTGGACGGCATCCTCCCTCCCCACTCATGCATTTCCATTCCAAATTCTTTGGCGCCGACCCTGAGCCTTACCCTACAGTACTAATGTCCTTGAAGGTGTAAGGTTTCTTTAGATTATTGGGTTTGTAAAGCTAGCCACACATGGTTCGATTGACTGTACAATCGATGTAATTCGATCGATTTTTAGTCGGGTCGATTTGAAAATTGAAGCTGTTCCACAGGTGTCCGATGCGTCTGAATTCGATTTTTCATTGTCATTTTGCTCGATCGAAATTGATCGGTCCCATGTTTGGAAATTTTTGATTGATTGTCCCCCACATGGGTATCTCATTTTTGTTTACTGTTTGTTTGTGACCGCCTTCCAATTGAGATTCGATGCAATCAATGAACTCGTGTACTTCTGGGAGGAGGGAAATGCAATACATGTCATTTTAACCATGCAAGCATGCATTGTAATGGCGTACTGACACCCAGCATGGCAATGGCGATCTTGCTGTGAATACATCTCCTAATGTAATGTGTTGTCCCCCAGTGTCCCTTTTTGACACGATTATAATGTACTGGATAAATGCAAGATTTATGACCCTATGGGTTTTTTGATCACTCCTGTGACCATCATTGGTCACTCTTTTTTGATCACTCTGTGACACATCAATGGTCCCTTTTTGATCACTCTGACCATCGCTTTTGATTCCTCTCTACGTTTAAAAACGAGTTTAAATTTCATCGGAGTTAGTCGGGCTTTGATTGCATACTCAATGTGGTGTGTCTTCGATTCAATTACCTCCCATATCGTTTTAATGATCGAAACACTTCGATTCGGAATGATTGATGTCAATTGAACCATGTATGGCTAGCTTTAAAGGAACTTGTAAAGGGTTAGTAGGTGATTTTTTCCTTTTTACCTAGCACTCACGGAATAAGTATGAGGGCCCCGATTTCATAACATATAAGTAAATGTTTAGTGTCATATCCTTGAAATCTCAATATGTAGATTGATGTTAATACTTGATATTTCAAGTTAACAAGGACTTCAATACATTATCCTTAGATATGCTTAAAGGCCAGCATATTCCTTACAATCTCACCATACAATTTCTGTACAATCATCCTTTCTTCTACCAAAACATGTATAATGAGGACCTTTTGTAAGCCTTTCAATCACTATGTATTCTATCAGGGAGCTCACTATACTACATAATTATAGTGATCTAAAGGTGTAGGGGGGGGGGCTCATTTTGATTTTTGGAGAAAAGTATTTCAACTAGTTATAGGTTTTTCTCTCCATTGCATAATTTATGTGTAATTCTTTTCTAAAGGATGATCTTTGGTTATGGACAGGTCTATGGTGCTCTCACACAGAGCAGAGCTGTGACTAGTATAGCAGCAAAGGGAAAATGCTTAAGGGGAATAATGGCATGAAGAAAAGAAAGCCTGCATGAGCAAGGGATAGTCATCCCCTAGGCAAATTAATTATATTGTGGGGACGGCACAAGAATGTATGTAGAGACAGTGATAGGTTAAAATTGAAGATATTACAGGATAACAAACATTCTAGCACATAATGCAAATACTTTGTTAAATGTACCTTTTTATTGCAGCACTTGTATGACAATAATATACTTTGTGTGCCTGTAAAAAAGATGCATGGTTTTATACACTTAGTTTTATTTGATTTGTTGAGCAGTAATCTTGTATATTCTGAGGGCTTTTGTTCTATTTTATTCTTTATTATATTGTGAGTAGGAAGGCATTCCAAGTGTCATGACTGCAATTGTAAATTTGCTTGATCCCAGCCAATGTTTCTTTGCCTTCCTGCACCTTTATGCTTAGAAGACAGTTAGATTGTCACGACCTAGAGAGCAGGGGCTCATGAGTCCAATTTATGTATGTTGAGTGTATGTTGTGCACAAATCAGTCTGCCTCCGTACTGTTTTATTTCAAACGGTTCTGTATCAGTGCTCATCTTATTATCTCTTGTCAGAGTGTCAGTTCTTGAAGTCTACTGAAAACTATTTTAAATCTGGAACCTTCAATACCCAGAGGATTGCTGGGCTTCAAGCCTTCTGTACATTATATGGGTTAATTTTATTCTATTTTTTTTAATTTGTTCCTTTGGCTCTGTCTTACCAGACGATGTAGTGAGGTTGGTGCCTCTGGTTTCGGTAATGCAGGAATTAGCAAACCTACAAAACCACTTTAGGGACGTAGCCTCTGCATACCATCTGTCTGTTGTTTTTCTGTTTACCAGCCAGTTTGAAAATTGAACTGCAGCTGTAATCAGAACAGAATCAAAGACTAGTTTGCACTGAAATATTTGGGTTTGAACAAGATATAAACAGATTAAGAAAAATAGTGATTGCTCTTGGATGGAAAAAATATACTTTGCTATAACAGGTGAAAAAGTGAAACTCAAGACAACATATGCAACAAATCCAGTAATGCTGTAATTCCTGCATTACCGAAACCAGAGGCACCAACCACACTACATCGTCTGCAGTTGCATGTTCAATTGGGTTCAGATAAGGTAACTGTTGGCCATTCAAGAATATCACACTTCTTTACTTTGATATACTCCTGGGTTGCTTTGGCTTATTGCTCATCTGTATTATGAAACTCCTCCCAATCGAAGTGACTGCATTCAGCTCGATTTGTCCGATCATTCACTGGCAGCCATGCATGCCCAAGCAATCACACTGCCTCCGCCATGTTTTACAGATGATGTGCTGTGCTATGGATCATGAGCTGTTTCACATCTTCTTCATACTTTTTTCTTGCCATCAGTTTAGTAGAGGTTAATCTTGGTTTTATCTTTCTAAAAAATTAAAAATTATCTTTCTAAACATTAGTCCAATCTAGACTCTCTATTCTTGAGGCTTATGATTGACTTGCACATTTCCAGTGTTCCCTCTGTATTTACTTTCATGCAGTCTTCTCTCTATGGAAGACATTGATATCAATACGCCTACCTCCTGGAGAGTGTTGTTCACTTGCTTGGCTATTGTAATGGGGTTTCTTTTCTTGTTCTTGGCGATCATCCACCAAGGTTGTCTTGCATGGAAGTTCAGGGCTTTCTGCATTGCTCACCAATTCACTAATGCTTTATTTCTTTAAAAGGATGTACCAAGCTGTAGATTTTGCCACTCATAATACTGTAGCAATTTCTTGTTTTTTATTTTTGGTTTGCAGCTTAAGGATGGCTTGATTCACCTGCATGGAGAGCTCCTTTGACCACATGTTTTCTACGACCACATGCTTTCTACAACCACATCTCTCTCATATAAACTCCAGGCCTTATATCTGTTTAATTGATAATCACAAATGAATTGCCCACACCTGCCCATGAAAAGTCAAAAGAGCACAATTCAAGTAAATTGCTAAGTTAATTAATAATTCAACCCCTGAAAAAAAGTGATAGTGAAAAAAATTCTTTACTTCCTAAAGCACCACATACACCTTTAGATCACTCCATACAATTTTCATTAGCTCTACCAACAACTATGTAGTATAGTGGCCTCCCTGATAGAATACATAGTGATTGGAAGGTATATATCACTGCTATGTAGTGCCGGGTCCTCCCTGATAGAATACATAGTGATTGGGAGAAATATATCACTGCTATGTAGTGCCGGGTCCTCCCTGATAGAATACATAGTAATTGGAAGGTATATATCCCTGCTATGAAGTGCCGGGTCCTCCCTGATAGCAAACATAGTGATTGGAAGGTTTAGAAAGGTCCTTATATCACAGGGTTTGGTAGAACAAAAGTTGATTGTACAGAAATTGTATAGTAAGATTGTAAGGTGTATGGGGGCCTTTACATATTATGCAATCTTTTTGTTCAACCCTCTCAATAAATGTGAAAGTCTGCTGTTCAACTGGATCTGAGTTTTTTTTATTAAATTATTTTGTTAATGTACTGTGAGAATATTCATGGACCTAGCTCTATATTTACATATAAGTATAACCCATTATTATTATTATTATTATCATTTATTTATATAGCACCAACATATTACGCAGCGCTGTACAATAATAATATTCTCTCTTACCTTACCCCATGGCTTTAAATGAATGATATAATAGCTGCAATTTGAGTTTATTTGAACATGGGAAGTGGATGCACTTGGTATTCATGACCAATGCCTTCATGTAATGAGTTTTACATTTGATCTTCTGCTTGTGCACAGCCCTTTACCCATAGGTTTAAGCTGTGTAGGTGTTAATCAAGAACTCTCATCCTTTATATTTTAAGAGTATGCATTGGAGGCAGTTGGCTTAGAAACAACTTGCAATATTTCCTTTACATTATGTGTAGTGAATACGAACTGAGCTATGAAGCAAAACTTTTCTTCTGCCCCATTACTGAGTTAGAATTGGCTGCACAATGAACATGAAGTCTAGTACAGGTTTTCAGTTTCATAAACCGCAACGACTTGTTCCTCAATGAACTGAAGTCAATGTCAGAAGTGACAATAGCAGTGATTTTGTGGTAAGTCATCATAACAATACATGTTGAATAATGTAATTCTAGACCTGGGTGTATGAACATACTAATGGCCCCTCAGCCAGCAATGGTGTGTTGCCGAACCAGACTTGGCGCTCTTTGATCCAGCTCACAAATAGAGACTGTGATTCACATCACCCATTCTTAGCATTGACGCAACATACTATGTGTCATGGATTAAGGCTGCCAGGGTGGCATACAACTATACAGTCTACAACAGTCTATGCATTGCATACATATATAAATATATAGTGTACAACTGAACACTTCAGACTCCAAGGGTTTAAATAAATTGAACTTGACAGTTCTAAACTTTTTTATTTTAGCTTAGTTTATATAAATTGTAATAAGAATTATGGATTATTTATTATTTATTATAATTTTTGCACAAGATGCACAAAAATATACATGAGATATACTATAAAATACTTTAATTTGGCTCCGATTGTTATAAGACATTTAACCCGCTCTCCCGTCTTGCTGCTTGTTAATGTGCAAGGTAGTCGCAAGAGAAGATTTAACTTCTTCATTCCTTTGCTGGCCTCTGATTTCACTTCCAGTGCTACCTAACCTGTCCTCCCAGTAGACCTGGGTTGTGTTATTGACCAATATATGGTCTTTGGTTGGCCATTAATTAGTGGACCAACGATACTGGAAGTACAGAATTACTCAAATCTTCAATAACTTAAATTTCTTTTTAATTATTTATACATTATATTTTGTATCTCTGTTAAAATTTAGATTGGGGGGAATATTTTAAGGTTTCAGTTGAAGGTCAGATGATTAAATATATTTTATCATGTCAGGAGAAAAGCAAATGAATTTCAAGCTATTTGGCTTCAGCTGAACAAACATGTTGTACTAAATTATGTCAAATGGTAGATGGGCCGCACCTTTCAGCGCCTGGCATTTAGGAGCTTGAAAGTTAAAAATGTACATTAAGGGCAATTTGGTGAAAATTGCATGTCTTCACCCTATGTTTAAAGATCATTATCGCTAGCACCATTTTAAATAAAATGTATCTACTGCATTTATATCTCAGTTCATGAAAACTAAAACCAAGTTTTTAGAGAAACTTTTTTTAAGGGCTAATTAAAAGGATGTTCGAGGTGAATATGACCATTCCTTTCCATCCAAAAACAGTTGGGTATGTTAATGCTTTAATTGTCTTTTAATATCACTGTGTGTGTTTGTTGGCTTTATTTATTACAGTATGTGTGGCTGTTATTGGTGAAATAACTGGTAAATTGAGTTTTGAATTGGTCAGGTATCATCTGCTTATATCAACCATGCAGTCATAAAAGCATATCTAGGTCAGTTACGCTTTTGGGTGTTCTATAACCTCAATTTGCATGACTTCCTTAGTATTTCCCCATTCAATATCTTCAGCAATGCATAGAAACACCACACCCTCTAATGTGTCACCTTTTTGAGGGGGTCATAGGTAATAAAGTCCATAGTCGGATGTATGCTTAGTAGACAAGCAATCAATGAAAACATTAGAACAACAAGACTTTTTTGTGAGAAGACACAATATAAACAAAGTATTACTTGCCTTTGTCCAGCAGCAGCTGTTCGCCTCCAGCTTCTTTCTCTTCTCGATCCGGGGTGACGTCCCAGTGCCGAGAACAGGAAGGGGCAGGAACTTAAAAAAGCGAACAAAAAAAAAAGATTTTTACCTTGCAATTTCACCATTGAATAAAGGTATAACGAGTGGTCAATTCTAATTTTTACAAAGTTAATATTTCTGTTTATATTGGTACACACAGTTAAACCTAGGAGATTTATAGTCTACTGTGTTTGTTAGTGAGCATTGTGTAATGGAGAAATAATCCAGCTGCCTTAGTGTGCCCTCATACATATAAAATTTTTGAGTGACTCATTTATTGATTCTCTGTGTTAAGGTAGCCATACACAGGTCAATTTTCCACTTGATTTTTGACAGATTGATCATTGCGCGCGTTCACAAGTTCGATTGGCAATCGATCGTCAGTCAATCTGTTTTTTATCACCCTGAACGATCGATCCAAAAAATCTGAATCGACTAAAAATCTGATTGGACAATGAACCGACATGTTGGTTTTTTGGTCGATCGTTTGGCAATCGGAGTACATTGATGGACCCATAGTACTATGCAGCAGCCTTTCTGATCAATGTATTTTGTGGAATCGGCCATTTTGGAGATTGGCTCATGTCCAAATCAGCCACAAATCAGATTCCTAAGGTGGTGTTGCATCTATTCCCGATCTGATCAATTTATGATTCCTGATCGCCTGGAAAGATTGAATCAGCAATCGATCGACATTTGATCTCTGACAAATCGACCTGCCTTTAAAAAAACTTTTACTTTGAGGAGGAATGTTCAGTATGCTGTATAATATGTGTTGGGAAAACTAGGAATTAAAATGATACCTACCTTGGAAAATGAGTATGGCTCCCAGCATTATGATGTTTAGTAACATGAATAGTTTATTATATCCTTGCTGACTGGATTAGGTTTAGACAGTCCAGCACATGACAAACCTAACATCCATATTGCCTTTTAAATGCTTGGTGGAGTGTTGTTGTATAGAGAGTCATATAAAGAGCATTTGAAGTGTCTCATATCTGGTACTGAATTATACATATCCTTTTTGTCAAGTATACAGTGCAGATGTGAGCTATAATATGTGTTTGAGCACTAGTCATGCTATCCATTTTATAATCACATTTTCTACAACTCTTCATCTTATTTAACCATGTTATTTTACAAGTATTTGACTTGAGATATGAAAGGAAACTAGTCTGGCAAATTTGAAATGGACCTCACTGTTAATCCTACATATTGGCTTAAAAATGGAAGCTGGCATGTGTATGGCATCTATCATGTATTTTCTTAGCTCTTAAAAAAATTTGATTTTCTCTTCTACACTATATACAATAGAAGCTTGCGTATTTTACAGCCTTAAATCCCCCATACACGCTTAGATTTCCACCCAATTTTTCGGCCAGTCGACCACTGTGAGATGATCAACTGAAAAATTGGGTGCAGATCTAAAACTTAAAGGGCAAAAAGGGTCCGCCATGTCTGTTATTCTTAGATTGAATTACATACTTTGGATGGGAGCAGCTAGGATGACCAGGCGGATATGCCCTAATCCGGTTACAATCTGTATATCTGTATGGGGCTTTACATATACCATTACAGATCAGTCATGACTCTAAATGATCTTCCAAATACTCAAAACTAGAACAGTACAATTAACTTTATTTTTTATTAAAAATAAAGATAGGATAGGAAATATGTGGTTAAAAGCTGTTTATGATCATTTTGGAAGACATTAGGTTTGTGCAGACTCTAGATAATTGTTTCCCCAGGCAATCACCATAGATTATCTCAGGCAACATTTATCAGTTGATTAGCGTCTTTTTCTGTGGAACAAGAACAAGCAGCATCGGTACATCACTTGTTCATACTTTTTGTTTTTGGGGATGATAGCAAAATATAGTTCCTATTGACAATTACTCCATATACAATTAGGTACATAAATATTGGGACACAGGCAAGTTTTTTTATTTCTAATTTTGGTTCTCTACATTATCACAATTAAGTTTAAATTAACCAACTCTGTCCAAATATTTATGGAGCTAACTGTGTGTACAAGTGTGTGAAGTGAATGATGTATGGCCGTACTCTTTAGCATTATGGCAGGGTGGGCACTGACCACCGTACATCTAAAGCTAGCCATACACGGGTCGAATTATGCACAATCAATCTTAGATTCGAACGTCTAGTGCTTCTGTCTAACATTGATTGTACCACCACACTGTGTGACCGATTTTAAAGAAGATCAAATTCTTTACTTGGATCGGTGCACATGCTCCATAGTCGATTGACCTACCTAAAAAAACTGAAATACTTGAACGATCAACTAAAATTTACCAACATGTCCAATCACTGCTTGATCGATTTTATGTTTGACTTTTGGTTGAACGTACTAAAACAGGAAGCAATTTCCCGTACTTTTGTCAATCTTATGAAGGTAAGAAATTATTAGATATTTCTGTCAACTTTTAAGTCGATTGTACGGAAATAGTGTATGGCCCCCTTAAAATGAATGTCTGTGCAGTTGTTTTGTAAATTCCTCCAAATGTAAGATTAATTCCTACTTTGACTATTATGATAAAGAGGTATATTAATATATAATAATATATGTGAATATATAGTGTTGTGTCCACTTTGGAATCATTTAATATAAAATATTGATTAGCCCTTAGAGTGGAGCATATAAATTGTGACCCATGATATTGAATTTTTTTATCATAAGTACTGCTTGTTGAAAGGAATGAAGATAAAATATCACTATTTCACTTGTTGGAGTACTGCGTTTCATTAGTTATATCTGTGTCAATGTTCTAATTTTACAAATTGATTCCGATAATTAATCTCCCTCTCTGTGCCTGTTTTAATTATAGTCTGTGTTGGATCCATTTTGCTTGCTTGGTAATGTGCTCTGACATTCTTATTCGCCTGCGTATATTTTGATTCTTGTTGACACGGCCAGTTCATTTCAGATGATCTAGGGGTTGGGGGCTGGGGGCATAAACTCCAGTCCAAAAGGACTCTGAAGAGGTCACACCTTCTAATCACTCTGGCATTTCTTCCCTGTACAGCCATATATCTGCTTTTAATTTAAAACACTAAGAAATGTACTGAGATTTTTGCAGTGCAGTGTCCAGAATCGATGAAATTTATTATCGTAGGACATCTAATCTGAAAAGCTATTACTAAGCTTCCCAGATATTGATTACACTTGAAGGATACACAAATAGTTAATCATTCATGGAGGCGGGGAAAAAAACATTGTATCAAAGCAAATGGACAGGTAATTGTCAGTGGAGCATTTATTAATGTCTCCAGTTCACACTTTCAGCTAGGAGCGGAGCATCACCATTATTTTATTACTGCTGCGTGTCAGCCGAACCCAGAAAAATGTGCTGAATCTTGGATAGAGTTTCACTTATTGTTCTGATGGTCTTCATCTTTGAGAAGTCAAGTCTTTGGTGCTCCTCTCTGGTGTTTTATTGAGTGCAGATAAAGCTATGAAACTGGCTCACTCCCAATTTTAGTCATTTTTTTCTGCAGCCTGACCCCAAGCATTGTTTGTCTTTCTATATACAACTGCACTACATTCCATTTTGCTTCACAATTTGAAAACTCAGTAATGTAATCATGCCTTTAAGTATTTTATTTTTTCATGGTTTTGTTATTATTTTTTTTCTGGAATTTTTTCAGCATTTAAGTTTTTCTGAATAATGATTAGTCAACAGCTATGGATGTGATGTTGACCAAACTCTGTTACTTGTTATGCCTAAGTAGAATCACTCAAGTAGTTTACGAATGGTGACCAACCATTTGGAATTTCTGCAGAAATAACTCTCTATGTAGTGCAAAAACTACCTAAAATATCAAAGCAACCAATTTACTTGGTGGCAACAGCATTCTTACAACCTGAAAGAGGCAGAAAATTGGACATCTGGAACAAAGGAAACTGGAAGACATTAAATAGCCTTAAGATGGCCATACACCTTGCAATTCCCCTGAGATAGTTGTGCGATCGTTCGCAACAGACAATCGCACAAAATTGCATGCACACCGCCTTTGGTGTATCATCACCAAGAACAGTGATCTAGCTATGTGGTCTGAAAGGGGTGTCAGACGTGGTGCACAGAAATAGACTCTTTGCCAGCTAAAATTTTGTCTGATATATTTTTAAACTATGTGCTTAAATGTCATAAGCAACAAACAAAACTCCAGACATATAAAAATAAATGGCTTTCACTTTAGTATCTTGTTGTTCAGCACCACGTTTCTACTGGTAACATTCAACCCATTGAGGTCAAGATGCCATTGACATACACACACTGTGTAAATTGCAAATTCGCATAATGTTTATAAAAAAAATTGCAGGTATAAATGTCCCAAATTAAGTGCATTTATTCATGTGGCATCTCTAATTATAACCACAAATAGGACCCATGGAGAATTAACACAATGATGCATGCATTTCTCTGAAAACGAAAGGGCCTTTCACACTAGCCGCATTTGGTTTGTTTTGCAGTACTGCAAGGTACACTGGTTTGCATTTGTGTTTATGGTAACGCACAATGGCGCACGTTACTAGGCCCATACACTTGTATGGGAGATGCAAGCAAAGTGCAGTGCAAACCGCGGGGCTATCTGTTACCAGTCAAAAAATGCACCTTAGCCGCATCGGCATTGGTCAATAAATTTTCTTTTTTGGGGAATCACTGTTTAGGTTTATTTTTAAGAGTGAGACATCAGCACTAGAAGAAATGTGCACACATACATGTACAATCCTCAACAATTCTTGTTCAAAGGGTCATTATTTGTGATCCCGAGAATGATGCAGTTTTAGCATGTATCCACTGGATGTGATTTTTCCAGATGGCGGTAGGCTTTCTCCAGCATTGAAAGGTTTAATATCGGGTGATAGCCAGAATGCCAGGATATGTCATTGCATCCAATTTCATGCTGACAAGTGTGTTTTCCCAAGAGGTCAAGGAACTGATGCTCTCGTTCTCAAAGACGGGTTAAATTGAAGCGGGCATTGCAATCTATGCTTCTAGCTGTTGCTGAAAGACAGCAACGAAACAGATTGTCATTCTGCAAAGTTCTCATTGAAGTTCCATCTTTGGAAATAGCTTTATGTCAAAAGCTTTTGGGGCATCTCTCTAGATTTCCCTGTATCTGACAGTCTGATAATATGTTTTATTATTAAGATGTGCTCTGAGGGAAACGTTTGTTCGGCTATTGTTTTGCTATGCAGTTTTGAAGGCTAAAGCTTTCACTTATTCGAGGGCATATTATTCGAGGGTCAATATCAATAATAAGTGTTCCTTTAGCTAATGAGATGTATTCTACTGGAATATATAACAAACTTATATCTTTGCTTATCTGAGTAGTCTGCAGCTGGCCAAAGACCAACCTTTTGACTCCTTAAATAAGGTACAGATCAAAGTGCATACCATACCAACCAGTTGGCATTTAACTTTTCTTTTTCTGATTGTACCAGATAGATATAATCTATAGTTAGGTCAAATATTTCATTTAGCAGATGAGAAAACATTTGAAACAGGGAAACATTTTATTTACCGGTAGTTGATCTACAGAAGTAGACAACTAGTAAGGAATTACTAGAATGTGAAGTCTTTACTTTTTTTTTTTGATATGTTAGGTGTTCAGGGGAAAAAAATATTCAGTACATTATCTCAGCATGCCTTACAAATTCATTTACGCTATGATGTTCTTTCCAAATTAAAAAGGAGAGTATTTTTCAAGGCTTTTCTTTTCAGTTTTTAGGACAGACATAAGAGAACAATCGCAGCAGTGATAATAGCATAGGGACATTATTGTACACATGTACTTCTTGTGTATCTATTTGATCTATAAATCTCAACAATTTTCACAGCTTCTGCCCACTGACAGCAGCCTTGAAAGCAACTATATAAATATAGCCCAAATAAAAGGAATTGGGTGATTACCTGGGTATTTGTTTGTTCCTTTTAGGTTCTTTGAAAGTGATGATAAACATACAGTGTTTTAACTATTTACTTACAAAGGTGAGCTATGTATGTTGCGTTGGCTAAAGTTGGCACGAAAATTCGAGTAGTTCATTTAGTTTGTTCCATTCAGTTGGAAAACACCATTCGAAAACGCACACAATCTCTTTTTCTCCCTAGTGGCATCATCATTGAGGCGAGAATAATTCTAGCATAATTAAATTATTACACAAACAAAATCAACAGCCATGATCATGGGTATCAGACTTTAAAATGGCACAGTGCCAGGCCACTTCTAGGGGCCATGCATGACTTTAAATTTACATGAAAGAATAATAATAAAAATGATGACAGGATTTGCATATAAAAAACGTAACTGAAATAAAAGAAAAAACACAGATAATTATCACAATTAATAAGCCACATTACTTTAAGATTAATTTATTGATTATGATGCCATGTTGAGGGGTTGTAGTCGAGCCACAATCTTTCCAGGACTTTGCTATTGCTATACATTCTGAAGTATTTTCAGATTATCTTTCAGTAATATCTTATTAATTGGAATAAGTTTTTTTTTTATTTCAATTTTTTTGTTTTACAAAGGATAGATTCTTGACATGATTTTTTTAATTCTTATAAATATAAAGTGATGCTTGGCCCATAGAAGTGTCCTGGCGCTGTGCCAATTTAAAGTCTGATACCCATGGTCATGGCTGCTGATTTTCATTGTGTAATAATTTAATTATGCTAGATTGAGCAAATTATTCTTGCCTCAATGATAATGCCACTAGGGAGAAAAAGAGATTGATGGCAGCCTTGGGAGTATGATATGTTCTACTGGTGTTTTCCAGCTGACTGGACATCCATTGCATCAACTAATTGAACTTTTAGTGGCAAAAATAGACAGAGGGGAAAAAGTGTCACAAAGTTAAAATATGATATGTATGTATGTACTATAAAATAATGATACATTTGGATAGTGGAGATTAACTACTTTTTGTTTTAACTCTTTAACCATATATTTTTATTTTTATTTTTATTTATTTTATTTTTTTTTCACATAAGAATTTCTCTTGATTATTTTTTTGTGTAATTTTTTTGTTAATGCTTACTGGGTCATGTGATTCTTTGGAAAATGGATATGGAACACATCATCTACCCTTTCACATTGCAGTCCCCTTTTTTTTCTTATTGGCTAATTGCTAGAGCAAATTGTTGCCATGTGGGTTTGTGGCTTGTTTATATTCAAGATATAGGGTAAAAGTGTATTAGTGAGTTAGGTTGGAAACCAGTTTATTTGAAAGTTTGGTGAATGGAGACAAATTGTAGTATTTTCCCCCAAAACTGTGGGGAAAAAACCCTGGCAAATCTTTCCTCTGACTATCTACCTTGTGTATGTAATCTGGGCAGCGTGAGCCCGGATCACATACAAACTGTAGAGGCAGGGCCACCCGTGAGTGAATCTTCTCTGTGCTGTGTGCATATGAGCTGGGCCCAAGCTGCCTAGTGGAGATACACAGCTCTGAGGGTCAGAGACAGCTTCCCCATCTCTTTTCAGGGGGCATCCACATCTTAAAATGGCACATTTCCAGTGCCCGTACAGCTAAAAACCATGAGGGAAATAATTAAGTGAAGTGTTTGCTTTGGATCAATTGAGAATAGGTTAAAACCTCTGGGTGGGTTAAATTTGTGTTCTCAGTGGATATCTTAAGTTTAAATCACTAAAGCAAGCCTTACTAAAGGTTCTTTTATGTGCGCTGTCCAATTTGTACTGTAACATTTGAATTTCTTATTAGAAATGGCTGAAATGCACACAACGCAATGCATTACTGTGAATTATACCATGTGGTAAAGTAGTAAGCAAGTGGCCTTTTTATCCCCCAGCCATGGGTGCACTTTTACATTGGTTTCAAGGGGGCCCAGTCTACTTCTCCTTGATGAACATTGCATCAACTTTTTGTTTCTAACACTTTACACTGCATCCCACTCTAACCCATTGAATTCCCAAGCCACACATCAACAGCATCCCTAAAGATCTCACACAATTAACACTTCTTCTTTTAGAGAAAATGAGAAAAATATATTTTATTTTGTTTTTCATAATATACATTTGTAATACTCATCCAGTGTTCATATTCAATGTAGTTCCTTCATACACACCTGAATTGGAAAGTTTATGTATAAACTGTCTTTATCCAGCAGTAATACTAACTATGAACAACAGTAACTGGCAATTAAAATGTGCGTCATCCCTTAGACTGCTGTTTTAACGGAGCAATTAGTTCATTTAGCAGATTGCATCAAAATGCAAGTGGATTCATCACAATCCAGGGGATATTGATGCTCTCCTAGTATGATATATTGGCTAATTTACTTCCCAAGAAAGAGAAAAAAAATTAAAAGCGACAGCTGCCTGGACTTCTCATTGAATCCCTATGCATCTGCTCCAAGCACTATTAAAATGGATCGTGCTATTAATTAACATTTCCTCTTTAATGTCTTTCAGTCTTAAACATTGATTAAGAACCCACAGGGAAGATCTCAGAACGGCAGGGGAGGATACAAAACCGCTATGGTGGTCTACCTTTAGGGGGCATCTTGTCTGGGCTGCAGCTGTGAATGATTGTTCTTCACCTGCAAGAAGCCTTCAGTTCTCTATCCACTGACTATTCAAATGATTTTTTAGACTCATTTGTTATTTAATCTTTTACTGGTTTAACGTTGATATAAACCAAATACGCTAAAATAATTTATAACTTATGATATGCTGTCATTTTAAATAGTTTATCATTGAAACAATACTGTGATCATTAACAATACTGTTATCATTAAAACAATAGTGATTCTTCTGTGAAGGTCCCCTAGCAGGTCCTTAGTTTTATATAGCGACTGATTTGTTCATATCCTAGTGGTCATCTGTTTTTACCATATCTGACCATTTTAATGCAGACTACAAGCGGATGTATTTTCTGGACTGTAAGACTTTTTACCATTAAAATGAATGGGAAAGTGTCCCTGTGCCTTATGGTCCAAATATGTAAACTAGAATATGTATTTTTTTTTTTAGTCCAAACTATCCTGGGAGCAACAGCTATGCATCCCAAGATGCAGAAATGTGTTCCATTCTCTCCAGCCAAACACTCATATTTCCCCCCATATGTAAATAGCTGCTCATGGGTAAGTTGTCCAGTGCCAGATTGTAAAATATGTCTCTTTATAAGTCGGTCAGTGTGTTCAGAGTACACACTGGGTACTGCTAGTGTATAGACACATGCTAAAGTTTCGGCACTGCACACTCTGCTGCAGTGAAGACCTCCCTCTTGGCACTGGCCTTTTGGCTGGAGGAATATAGAGTGAATACTGCATGATCCAGTCCTGCCTTTGTTGCTGGAACATTCTGTATATTCACTTGATATCTGAATGGTCATATGCATGTTATGGTCCAGTGTGTCTTATTGTGCAAAAATTATGGTACATTATTCAAATGTAGTATACTGTTATCAACATCCGGAAAACCCACCCTAAGAAACCCCATTTAACTATGGCTACAGTTTAGGGATAAAAGCATAGACTAGGCTACTTAAGATAATCATGGTTTCATCTGCAATATCATACAACAAAGGTTATCCAGAAATCGAAGTGTTGGTCATTAATGATACATGGTGCTTATGCCTTGGGGGGGGGGGGGGG
>CM070035.1:99221307-99232523 GCA_036250615.1 Ptychadena robeensis | reverse complement strand
TCAGTGCCTTGTCACACTATTGTGTTGCAGTAGGATCTTATGTGAATTTGTGTAATGATGTTCATACAGTGTGTTGACCTTAACAGAACATACAAAAGCAGACCATGTTTTCAGCTTTAAAAAAAAGATAAATAGGTTACTACTTGTTAAATGTGATCATGGTATTTTTAGATCTGAAATAAGTCTGGCAATCACATTTGAAGATGAGATGGTTGAAAGCTTTTCTTATTCAATATATGTTGCATGTATTACTTGTTATGCCATTTCTTCAGTAGGAATATTTTATTGTAATGCACTGACACTGTAGATTGCAACAATCTGCCCAGAATTCTATTCAGGATAAGTAAACTTTTATACACTACACACTTTACTGTAGATGCTGCAAAACTTTCATCTTTATTTTAGAATAACAGTAGATTTCTATGTGGCTGATGAATAAGCATGCAGAAGTCATAGACAGAGAGTTGAAATATCTATAATGATAAATACCTTGTTCTCATTGTATAATAAGATGTTTTCCTGGCGTGTTCCTTATATTATATACTGTCTTTTGTTTCTCTAGAACCCATGAGGACTCCAAAAACTCTAAAGATTGCAGAGATACAGTCCAGACGCATTGCTGTGGATTGGGAGTCTCTGGGCTACAATATTACTCGCTGCCATACCTTCAATGTTACCATTTGTTATCACTACTACAAAGGCCATGGTGTGAACAAGGCTGACTGTCTAGATATGGACCCTAAAGCTCCGCAGCATGTAGTGGACCGTCTCCCACCTTACACAAATGTTAGCCTGAAGATGATTTTAACCAATCCAGAGGGAAGGAAGGAAAGTGAAGAGACCATTATTCAAACAGATGAAGATGGTAAGTCTTCAGTGTTGAAAAGCAAACACTAAACAATGTCGGTCTACTGGGACTACTGACATTATCTTTAACATAAGGCCTTAGGATGGTTACACAAATTAGGGCTCCCATACACCTTTAGATTTCTCTGTCAGATTTCCTTTAGATCTCCTTTTGTTTTACCAAAACCATGTAATATGAGGGACTTTCTAAACAATCAAGTCTACATGTATTCAATTGCAGAGGACCCTATACTACATAGTTGTTGGTAGATCTAAAGGATATCTGACAGGGTGATCTAAAGGTGTATGCCCAGCTTTAGGCTTTTAACCTTACATTACACAGAAAATAATATGGAACAATTTTTGTACAATTTATGTATGTTGACGAGCGCCTAGTAAACGGCCGATAAGTACAGCCACCTGGCATTCAATGGACGGTTTTCTGGCTTTTGAAAAGTGTTTTTTCTGGTGTCACCCCCCCAAGAACCTTGAACAACTGTGGTAGCCAGGATCACCCGGTCGCTTTCCAAGTGCCAGTGTAAACAGAGCCTGAAGTCTGGTGACTTAAGGCTGCCATACACCCACAGACGGGTGCAGACAGACGAGCTCTGAAATGAAGTGTGATGACGTCATCACGTTGCATTCTGGGGCTGACTCCATCGGCCGGGCACCCATTGTGTGCCGTCCATTAGCTTCAATGAAGACGCTGGTCTCCATTGAGGTTAATGGCATCGGCCAGAGAACATTGAACATGTCCTTTCTCTGGCCGGCCGAGCTGTGGGGCAACAGGGATCTGTCGCCCCATGTGGGCACACGCCGATTGGCGGCCGATTTTGCTGCTGATCGACGGCACAAGCGCGCACGCCTGTCGGTCAGCGTCAAAATTGGCCGCTAATCGGCGTGTCTATGCCAGGCTTTAACTTCGGAGTACTGGTGCTGAAGATTTATTTAAGAGCAAGATGGAAAGGTCCTTATACATGGCTCGATTTTGCGTTCCAGAATTGAACACTGCCCACTTTGAGTGTTCTATCCCACTCAAATGAAATGTTGATCAAACAGGCATCTGACATGTTGGCAAATCAACTTTTCTTCTACCAAAACCATGTAATATGAGGACCTTTCTAAACCTTCCAATAACTAAGTATTCTATCAGTGAGGCCACTATACTACATAGTTGTTGGTAGATCTAATGGAAATTGTATGGAGTGATCTAGGTGTATTGGGGGGCTTTAGTCTTTTACTATTCCGGCACCCAAACACCACCATTTACTATAGAATCATGAGCTTAGAAGATTTAAGGTCATGTAAACATTGTGTAGTGAGTTGGTAAGTCTTAATTTAGCCATACATGGGTAGACTTTTGCATGATCAATCTTAGATTTTATGATCATGCGTCAGTCTAACATCGATCGTAACACCACCACCACCACGTAACACTGCGATCAGGTTAAATGAGATTGATAGGTCAATCGTACCAGGTGTACAGGAATCGATTTCTGTATGATGGACCAAAAAAATCCATGGTTTTAAGTTAATCAAATGTAATTATCAACACCTTTAGACCCCATGTGTCAGCATTGACACTATTTTTGTGAACACTTCACTATGTTGGGAGTTGGTGTCCAGGCACAAAGCACTAACCCAAATATAATACTCAATAATTGCAGAAAATATAAATCCTAAGGGCCCTTTCTCACTGTACAAGTTGCTTTTTTACAGTACAGTGTTTTCTCATAGGAAACCAATGTTACCATTCACACTGCATGTGTTGAGTTTCTGCATGCCTTTAAAAAGCACATAGAGTGTGAAAGGGGTTATAAGGCATTATATGTGTGTGAAAAAAAATAAACAAACGGTTATTAAATTGCATACGTGCAAGACCAGTAACCCTGCACAAGAAGAAAGCCCAACACTGACAGAGGCAAATCTTTACATTAGAATACTACAAAGATTTTGAAGATATATATACTTATCACAACAGGACTTGATTTGGAATATACTTACCTCCTGTATTCAGACCATGATTGCTTATTTCACAGTTCAATTTATAAAGACCATGGAAATTGATAGAGATCTGTAGTACTAAATCAGTTCTCAGTTTATGTTCAGGATTACCGTAGTTTTTAAAAGAAAAGCAATGTTCTGATTTATACAACGCTAGAAAATAGTTTTGTCGAACTGTTGATATTTTAAAGCAGGACGACAAATTTCTTTTTTTGCTATTTAGTTTCTTTATTTGTTTTTAATAGCATAGTTTATACTTGCTCTAAGCATGGTAAGTTTGACCTCCAACATGCTAATTTTGATGTCTGTAATGCTAAAAGGTTTCCTTTTATCAAATATCCTGGTAGTGAGGAAGTTAATAAATAGCCACAGGTGAAACTTTCCTATTTACAATTTTATTCTGTTAATATATTGCATTTGGCTTGAGGAAGCCCGTAATTATGTGAGCTTCCCATAACTTTGTGTAAGATGGAGAGAGTACCCCATCAAGACAGAACAGCCCATGGCAGCGAGTCTCTCCAGTGTCTTGACACGCACAGCCTGTCATTTTGCATTGCCCTCTAGGTCTCTACACTCACATGTTAGACAGTGAAGGGACAAGGCCGTGCTTTTCTTCTCCACACCAAGAGACTCATCTGTCTAAAGGAAGAGGCATGTCACATGTCCTACTCTAGTTTAGGAAAGCTTTAATCTCTCCTGTCACCTCCCTTATTTCCGGACAGAATGTGTTGAGGAAGCTTTAGATGTACCAAGTCTATTAACCAGACTGTACAAAAAAATGGCCCAGTGACCTCCACCGACTGGATTTCTTCCTTTGTCTAAAAGAATTTTATGAACTGTTATAACTCATTTATAAAATTTAGTTTGGTGGGAAAAATAACACTGGTGTCATTTTCATTTAATTTAAATAAGATCCAATTGTCCTGTCTGCTGTAAGATGAGGTATAGTCCAATGACTCCTGTTACTAACCCACTTTCTGGCCTTATTTCTAGAAGTCTTTTTAAAGTTTGTTTGTTTTTAAAGATACATGTCTTTTTATGCTTTTCTTCAGTTGCGCATTTCCAGTAGGATAAAATGTTTTGTTAAGAGATATGTGACATGTTGACCATAGCAAATAATTTTGGGAGGGACTTTGTTAAAATGAGGCTAAAGTTGGCTCCTGTTAATTTGCTAGAACTTTTTCATTTGCCTAGATATTGCTGCTGATCTTGTCAGGGGAATTTGCTTAATGACTGGAGAGCATATAAGATATAGGAGCTATTCGAGGTTCCCTGCAGCAGATATCGTCGGAGCTGGAGACACAGCACTTTTGTGTCTCCCGCTTCGATGATGCTGTGCATAGAGACTCCACAGTCCCCATGCAAAGCAATGGACATCGACCATGGTTTATGGTCATGTCCGATATCCCTGTTTTTCCCAGCCGGAATCAATCAATCCAAAAACAGGGATGGCCACATTAGATATGGGCCAGATAGATGGCCATGAGCGTGCACAGTGCTCGAAGCGCCCATCAATCTGGCCCAAATCTATACATGTGTTCCCTGCTTTAGGCTGAGGCTCCACTAGGGCACTTTGGGAGCGTCGAACCGCTCCCATTGTCCCCGATATGTCAGTCTCCACAGGTGCGGAAATATAACAATTAAAGGATGTGGATTGGAAGCAGTTTTGAAATCAATGGATGTGGATCAGACGTGGTTTTGCCTTTAGCGGACACCCGCTGTTTCAGGGAGTATAGGGAGTGGTATTTGTCATGTTGGCAATACTGTGTCCTATACTTACTATTAGCAAACCACAGCACGCTTTGGGCACATTATGTGTTTCTCGTGTGTTTGCGGGACGCCACCGTATCCATAACACCAGGCCAGGCTTGTCAATCTGCCACATATGCCGCACCGCCACCCAGCATAGACTGGAACTTCATTTCCCATAGGGGAATAAAGGGGACGGCTGCAGTACAAAAAAACATAGTGTAGACCCAGCCTTACAGAGAAGGGTTCTTCTGAGCCCGATGCCATTCTATATAGGATATAATACATCCATATCTAAAGTTGGCTATGAGCACTAACTGAGAAGCACTAGCTTACTCCTGTTTCTGAAATAATTCTAATATAAATAACTTTCTCTAGAACATAGGTGTCCAACCTGCGGCCGGTTTGGTGTTAATTGGTGGCCCCTGATCTAGTGCCGAAGAACTCACCTGTTCGCCGATGCATCCTCGCTGTTGCCCACAGCTGCTCTAAAACATAGTTAAAGGGAGAATATTCCGATCTAGATAGAACAGAAATAGGAAAAACAACAATATTTCTATTACAAAATAGTCAGTTATGCTGTTCTGTGGCCCGCTATAAGAGTTTTCTTTCTTTGAGCCTACACACAGGGCAGTATGAATCATCACATACCTGGTATAATTTTGAAAGTATATTTGTACTCTTTCATTTTGTTTCCTTTTAGTTCAAACCTTGCTTGGATTCACTGAATTTTAAGCACAATATTTAAATGTTAAAATTGTAACACTTTAAATAAAAAATATGTTTACTCTGCAGTACCTGGACATGTCCCATTCGGCTCTCTGAAAGGCACTCCATTTGAAGACAAGATCTTTTTGAACTGGAAGGAACCTATGGAGCCAAATGGCATTCTCACTCAATATGAGGTACCACTGCTCACATCTGCTGAAATGTCTTTGTTAAAATAATGGCCGTAATTAATCATGTTGGATTATACAGATTGTTGTTTGAAAGTTCCTAGCAGCTTGAGGTTATTGGACCGCCATGAAGGGCACGGTAGTGATGAGAATAGTGAAACCCATGGACAGGTGCGGAACAGTCTGTGCTGGTCACGTTGTGGATTGTTGTAATAAATTACTAAACACAGGGATCATTAGCACAAAACAAAACTAAGCACACTTTGTTGATTCGCTATTATGTAAGAAATCTATATGTTTTAGTTTTTTGTAAATGTAATTGGCTGCCATGGCTTAGTTTTGTAACAATGTATTTCTCTCCACAGGTGAAATACAACAGTATACGGTCATTTGATCCAGCAGTGCCTGTTGCCGGTCCTCCTCAAACAGTTACTAAACTTTGGAATAGTACACACCATGTTTTCTCTCAACTTCATCCAGGCACTACTTACCAGTTTCTTATAAGAGCTAGTACTGTCAAAGGCTTTGGTCCAGCTACAGCCATAAATGTTACCACCAACATATCAGGTAATATAGTTTAGATGCACACCAGCTTTAGTTAAGTCATTGGGTGGGATACAAGTTTAAATATTGGCTTATTTTCACTTCCAACTTCCAGGTGTGTCTTTGGGACAGAGATTGAAAGGAAATCTCCATAAGGTGATAGGGTCAGCAAAAAATAAACGCCATGCGTTTTTTGATTTTTTCACAATTAAATAATACTGGCAATGTATGCATTTGCAGTCAAGTGGGAAAAAAGATAGAATGCGTGTATTGTCAGTTCATTGCCTCAGCAAGTCAAAGTTGTCAGTATTGTGTCACTATGCAGGTACAGTATGACTTCCATATCCATATTCCATATTGACTCAATTGAGATACTGAAGTGTATAAGGGCAGTTGCATAGAATTCCTAACATTGCTGCTGTCTTGGCAACTGAGATGAGTAGTTAAAAAAAATTTTTTTCACTCTTTCTATAAATTCTGTAAAGTAACAAATCCTAGAACATGCTTTCAGAAGTCAAATTGCTTGGGTAATACCACATTATAAGGGGGTTTGGTGGTTGTTAAAACTTTTCAGTACTTAAATTGCCAATAACCAATTTCAGGTAACGTATCACTGAAACTTTTGGTTAGAGTCAATATTAAAATATATTTATAAATACATATACCTGGGTATTTGTTCAATGGCTGGAAATTAAAGTTAAATTATATTACCTGTGTGGTCCAAGAGAAAATCTTAAGCCTGCCATACACGTACCGATAATATTTAAGATCAGTAAAACCCAACCAATGTTAGTAGTTCATCAGCATGAAATCTGCGCAGGTCCACATGGTATGACCGATTAAATTTCTATTGAAATTGGTGAAATAGAATTTTTTTTTTATTGGTCTGGGAACATCAGGCAAATGTTTTGTGGCTTCCCGACGGAATTCGAGCAGATGATGCTTATTAGCATATTTAAACTTCCGATGCCGGCATGTTGCAGCTGGTGACCGGATGAATTGATCATAACAACCAAAGTTCTTTTTAAGAACTTTTGTGAAAATAATAGATGAAATAACCATTTGCATTTTTTTTAAATGTATTATAATTATTTAGTAATGGTTTACATTTTGTTAGTTTCTAAATTACTATTGTTATTAACTACCACTGGGCATGATGCAATTCGGGGTGATTTCTAAGCTTTAATCAATGACATGCATTGCCACCACCTATTTATACACTGTTCTATTAGCTTATTTCCATACCCCCATACATCACTTCCCATTGGAAAGCACATCGTCCGATAGAATTAATAATTATTTTCAGTGACGTTTCCGATCAAAAGTGGAAAAATCTATCCAAAATTGGTTTCCCAATGTGGTACCATTTTAGCTAAAATTACGATCGATAAACAATTGCAACATCGGGATTCATCTATCTGTTTTTATCAATCATATTGATGATTATCGGTATGTGCCTCACTTGCCTGGCTTCAGAAGAATAAATTCAGATCTTTTGTTTGTTTTTCTTGCATTTTCGTTTAGCTCCAACATTACCAGACTACGATGGCATTGATGCCTCTCTTAATGAAACTGCCACAACTATCACCGTATTGTTAAGACCTGCACAAGCAAAAGGAGCTCCTATCAGGTAACAGATGCAGCTAGTAATTAAAATATTCAAAATTTGTCAGCTATCAACTATTTATGCATTAAGTGTAGCGTTTCCCCCTAATTGTCCTTTCAACAAGCAATCTATTACAATGTCTTGTTATACCCTGATTTCTTGTTGTGTTTTGAGGCACTGCCTGCCTGATAACTTGCAGATAGTGGTGGAATCACTTTCTGTTGCCATTTTCTACAGGCAAAGTGATGCATCAATGAGCACAGTCTGAATATGCTGACAATGGAGGAGCAATAATGGGGGGGGGGGTGTAAACCCACATGTGTAATTGACAAATGCCTGTCAAACTAAATCTAAGAGTTGCTGAGTTAGTTTTAATAGAGAAGCAAAAGAAACTGCACATGAGGCCAGGCTTTGTTATGCATTAGAAGGACTCCAAGACACACTGCACCAGCAAAAAGGAATTCATCACAATATCTAATGGCAGTCATGGTGGCATCATCTATCCTTTACAGGCCTGTGTGTCCTTCCATGGAAATGCCTCACCAGAGCCACACTGACCCACCACCCAACAGATAATGTGAAACATTGACTTCAGAGGAAATGTGCTGTCGTCTGTGGAAAGCACACAGGCTACATGTGCTGGGCCTTCCAATTTTGGTGTTCTCTACTACCTGTCTCCTTAAACCTCTTCCATGCTTTTGACACTGCACTGGGAGACCAAGCAGGCCTTCTGGCAACTGCACTTCTTGATGTGCCATCCTGGTAGAGTTGGACTGCCTGTGCAACCTCTGCTGGGTTCAGGTATCACCTCATCCTACCAGTAGCGACACTGACTCTCATCAAATGTTAAACTACTGAAAAGCAGTCAAAAAAAGATTGGGAGAGAAAAATTCCTGTTTTTTAGTGTTGTCTCAGTGTTGGCATACTAAAACAGCAGAGACTGATTAACAACCCCCTCTTCTAGTACTTAATGTCGGGGTTTCATAAGCCTGTGAGCAAAAAATAAGTGCTTGAACATCACTGTGTAATGAGGTTATAAGATATACTTGTAAGATATGAGATACACATGATGAATGGAATTACTGAAATAAATCATCTTTTCAATGATATTCTGATTTATTGAGATGCACCTGTTAATGGCCAGTGTGCATATTCTGAACTGAACTGCCTTTCATGTCTCTTTCCAATTATTCTCTGCTTTGTTTGCTCGTGCATATGCTTTTGTGTAGGTTAAGTAATTCAGTACAATAGACATCCACAGAACAATGCTCTGTGGCAATCATCTTTGTGACCTTTATTTCTTTTTTGCTGCTCCTGACAGGTATGTTGGGCAGATTCTCAGTTGGTGAAGGGTTCTATTCCTCATTGCCAAGAGCCCCTTAGCAAACGGAAGGCTCATTACTGAAATCTGTAATTGTAGATATGACAAGGCTTCCTGGAACTTTACAAGTCTCTGCTGTCTCTGTCAATTATGGAATTCCTTTTACCCTCTGTGGTTTGAGTCAGCTGAGCTCCATTTATTATTAAATCTTGATGCCACTGACTGGAAGCTGTGTGCACATGTATTAGACTTGTGTTTCATATGTAGGCAGGGGAAGCTGCTTTGTTGTGTAGAGGAGCTTCACTCCAGTCACATTTCATTCAATTCTATGCTTTTAGGGATGGGAATGTTTGTCTTTGCCATAGCAGCCTTAGAGAACATCAGCACAATTTTATATGACATTCAGCTCATCTCCAAAAATCAACTACATTACTTAGACAGCACCAGCAAAATTGCTGAAATGACTAGGTGGAAGTAATGGCATTCACGCAGCCTTTATATTCATTTAGTTTTGTTTTCTCAACTCTGCTTGTCTAAGGAAAGTGCACATTGTCAGCGGTAATACTTGGTAGTAAGCAGTAATCTGCGACTAATGACATACCGTAGGAAATAGGCAAAAGCATAGGTCAGGTTGATCTAAATTAAATCGATCAGGGTGAGCACAGAACTAGAATATATTAAGCAAATCATATTTTTACATGAGTGGAAAAATATTTTAGTAGTTTGATATGGGTTAATATTATTGTCCAATATGAAGTATTCGCTTATTTAAAAGACGTTCTTAAACTATATTTTAGGTTAATCATGGTCCTTTAAAAAATACATTTAAAATAGGGTCTTGTATGCATTCTGTATTTTTTTGTTATTATAAAATGCTTCCACAAGTCAGTATATATTGAAAATGATTTGTGTGTCCCTTTAGTGGTGCCGAGGGCCGCACACATGGCCCTCCATATCGACTAAGTTGCCCACCACTGCATTTTGAAGCTTAAGTTGGATATACATGCTTTGATTTGTTTATTTAATCAATTAAAAAAACAATTGTATTAAGTCGATCATTTGAAAATCGATTCCTTTTTTTGGATCCAAATTGAACCGGGAAGTGATTGAACATGATGGTAAATTTCAGTCGACTGTACAAGTATCTGTCCGTTGTATTATAGAGCATGCTCACAGAGCTAAGGAAAAAAAATGATCTGTTTTAAATCTATCACATTATGTGGGGGTGAAAACTAATCAAATTGTAATATGATCGACTTTAATACAATCGTTCAATAAAATTCCTTGATGTTGTATATAACATACATTTTCAGGTGCACTTTTAAATGCAGGTCACATGACCTACCGCTATCAAGTTGAGTTTACATAACGTTAAGTAGATGTACATTGAAATGTTTATCTTTTGTGATTACTTTGGGAAAACCATAAGACAATGCAGTGTTATATACCATCTGCGATAAACATTTGTAAAGATCCTGTCTTCAGCAACTGAAAAGATGCAAGGCAGTCTATTTTGGTACAGTGGACAGATTTCTGTCCATCTGTGCCTGTATTACAGTATGTCAGTTATAGTTTAGATCTCTATAGCTGTAAGCCAACATAGCGAAGAAGCTGCAGCAAGGTCAGGAGGTGGAGATGCCTGTCAGCTCTTTCTGTCTCTAATGCAATGACAACTGCAAATTGGTGCCTTAAGCAGAGCCTATAGCCAGTCATTATGTTTGGCCCTAAGTCTGGGGCTCCCATAATATATTTACAAAGGGAAATGCCAACAAAATGGTTTGCAAATATCATACTAAGAACCTAATTTAATTATTTAGGTCTTTTGAGGTTATAGAACGGTAAATATGAAATTGTAAATCATTTATTTAGGTAAATACCTAAACATGCCAAGTACCTTTAGAAAAAACCAATGCCTATTATTCATAATGTCACTCATGTTGGCCTTTTTATTTAGATTATATTTCACATGCACAGTGCCATATAGGTTAGCTCTGACTTCACTGATCCCATCAAGATGATATAGAAGGGCTAATATTTACCCCAGACCAATATATGTACTTATTTGCTTATGTCTTAACTCTAAAATACGCACAATTGCCAAATATGCTACAAATATATGTCAAAGGTTGTTCTCGATCAACGTTGTATTAAACGGAACTCTCTAAACATCCTACTGATATTAGCATGTCAGTTGTGATATACAGTGCTGCTTGAAAGTATGTGAACCCCTCAAGTGGTGTAGATGTTTCTG
>CM070035.1:99207873-99221207 GCA_036250615.1 Ptychadena robeensis | reverse complement strand
CACAAACAGTGACCATGTCTGGAGGGTTCACATACTTTCAAGCAGCACTGTATAGAGATAAGTATACCAGTTAAACAATGTATTTTCTCTATTTCCATAGTGCTTACCAGGTTGTGGTGGAAGAGCTGAACCCTCACCGGACAAAAAGGGAAACCGGAGGAATGGAGTGCTATCAAGTTCCTGTGGCCTACAACAATGCTGGGAGTGGGAGCAACCCATACTACTTTGCTGCAGAGCTTCCACCTTCCAATCTTCCTGAAGCAGCACCTTTTACTGTTGGTGACAATCGGACTTACCAGGGATTTTGGAACCCTCCTCTTGCTCCCCGTAAAGGATATAATATCTACTTTCAAGCTGTGAGCAGTGTTGAGAAGGTAAGGCTTTATATAGTGTTTTAGTTTGTTATATTACTTATGCTCATTAATGCTGTTGTATTAATGTATGTACGCTGCATACAGTCCTAGGAAAGATCGTGTGCACCCTCTTTCATTACCAAGGTTTTAAGTATCTTCTGGTGTAAATTAGCATATAACATATTCATACTGTGGCAATATTCTGACAGAAATAAAGCCAAATCGGAAAGGTACAATCTGATTGCACTCACATCTGCAATGGCCTGATTGGTTTCTTTTTCAGCCACTGTTTTCAAATGCCAGTGTACTTGACATCATTGTTTTGTTGCCTGTCCTAAATTTGGCCAAGCTATCCCAAAGGTGGCCTCCTATTTTGCTGTAGAGTAATTTGCATGTAGGGTGGAGTACATAGTCAAGTCACTTCTAGTTGTTTAGATTTTGTAGCTGCAAAACAAGCCCAAAACCTCACCCCTCCACAGCTGTGCGTTTGGTAAGAGGTATTTAAGGAGAAATTCTTTATGGCTGGACATTTTCACCCTGGTCTGATCTTTGATAAGGATGTTAGTGGGGGGTGTGGAGGTGGTGCTGGTGAGTCACAGATGTATGGACTAACCTGCACTTCACAGAGACGAGCTTCTCTCTCCCCGATAGGCGGGGTGTGCTGGAGGGGGGGCAGACAAATTTCCATGCCTAGATGCCGCCCCTCCCAGCGTGATGCCACCCTGGGAAACCACCCATGTTGCCCCTATCTAAAACTGCCACTGAGGGTGGCGGTCCCAAATAATTGCATGGCTCATACTTTACAACTGATCGTAATTCTGAATTGGGTAACATCAGTACAATAATGATTTTTTCATTATCGGTACTTGTTATAATGCACTCTGACCTACCTGTGTTGGTTAAGAGAAGGCAGTGAGAAATAATCATGTAAATGGAAAGTTCTCTTACCACCTATGTTTTGTAAGAACATTAAAAGTTTTCAGTTATTTTGGAGGGATCAACTTGGTCAATGATAAATATTTGCATGTTAGAATCAGTGAATATTCTTTACTGGTATTTCTTCCTTTGTATTGTCATGTTGGATTACAGCAGGTGAAATCAATAGTCTAAAAGTACCTTGAAGTCTGCTTAAGGCAAAGGCTGGTGTCTGTGAATGATCTCCTTGTTTAAACTGAATAAGAGGAAAGCACAGCACGAAGAGCAATAACACAAGATGCTTTAAAATCCAATTTGAAAATCTTCCTCTAAATAAGAAGGGTTCTACTCGAGATCTCAGCAGCCTTGTTATAGAGTTACCATGCCAGGTATCTGGGGATTAGGTGAAATTGCTAGGATATGCAGCAAGATTGATAGATGGTGATCTGCACCCGAACATGTATAAATTAAAGGAAATTGAAGATTTATTTTCTACTGTTGATGTTTGCGATTTTGATAGTATGGTATCTGTGAAATTATTACTTTGCAGCACTATTGTACTGCCCCTGTGGTAATAGAGGTCAAGTTACTGATGTGAATGATTATGCAACTGCTCGCTGTATGTCAAATAGGTGTGCTGGAATGCATTATTTCTTTGGATTGAGGCTGTGCACTTCCAGTTTACAGCATAAACAGATGCTTTTTATTTATTCATTAACAGCAACCTGTTAGTGACGCTTTTTACAGCAGTGTATGCTGTGATAAAATGGTACCATGATGAAATGACATTCTTACTATGGACCCGAGTTCTCAATTATTGGGACTCTCTGTCTCAGTTGTCACTGTTTTTATAATGAGTCATGTAAATATTGCATGCATATTACTAAAGAATATAGAACTATAACATAATTCAAAAATATGTCAAGCCGTAAAGCATCTACTTCTTTATTAAGTATTTATATTAAAGTCTAAAGCTGATGTGATTCTTACATTCCATTTTTAAGCTAATCTGCTTCTGAATGGACTATAGAGCAACTTTTTCCATTACTATTTATGCATTTAGCACATCTTTTTTTAATACGTGCACATTTCTTGATTTCGTAGCAAAGCAACAACACCTTTGCTGCAGTAAAATCCCAACCAGCATTATCTGCTTTATGTAGAGATTACAGAACTTTGACAACCCACCAATTCCACACACCATATTTTGCAGACTAGAAGATTCACTTTTTTACCATTAAAATCGATGGGAAAGTGTCCCTGCATCTTATGGTCCAAATATTTAAAAAAACACCTTTTTTTTTTTAGTCCCAACAATCCGGGGAGCAATAGCTATGCATCCCAGGAGGTAGAAATGTGCTCCATCCCCTCCAGCCAAGCCAAAAAGCCACTGCCAAAAGAGATCTTATTTGCATTAACACTAGCAGTACACATTCTCTGAACATGCCGGCCAACTTATGGAGAGACACATTTTACATTGAAAAGCATTAGTTATGTACTTACATTAACATTCTGCATTGCAATTAATACATTTTGTAACATAGAATCATATATCCTCCCATATAAATAGCTCCTCATAGGTAAGTTGTTCAGTTCCAGATTGTAAAATATGTCTCTCCATAAGTTAGGCAGTGTGATCAGAGAATGGGTTCTGCTAGTGTATAGACACATGCTAACGTTTAAGCCCTGCAGCCAAAACCTCCCTCATGGCACTGGCCTTTTGGTTGGAACAATATAGAGAAAATTCTGTATATTTACTTGATATCTGAATGGTTGTGTTTCTTTTTGCCTAATTTTCTCTCCAAAACTTTGGTTGTGTCTTATAGTACAAAAAACGTGATACATTGATTTCATTTCACGCTGTATGCAAACTGAAGACTCATGAAAGATGTATTTCTGGGGGGAGGGGGGGGGTGTGACTATGTCAGCAAGAGAACAAATGAAGAGGAGGGAAATTTAAAAAAAGACTTCAGTATATATTTTCATACCCAGTTTCATTTAAACTATAGGTTATGATTAATAAATGCTTGAATAAATAAAGATCAATATTAGTGTGCTGAATATTTTCTTAACTGGTAGGGCATTTATATTTTTACCTAGCCTCGAAAATTTCTCCAGCTCGGTTCCCTATGTGTTTTACCTTTCATTTCACAGAGAATGGAAGCCCTCCATTGGTTGGATGATGGCCTTATAACACAGAAACAGGAGTTTTTCTATTATTGTGAAGATATTTTAAAGCTGTTAACCATATTCCCTCACCATCAATAAGACAGACATTTAAAGTCTGCTCAAAGGGGTTTCTTCATACCTTAATGTGTAATCTGTTAAATTTACATTTGATTAAGTAGCCACAAGTATGTATTATTGTTGGTGTCAAGACTGGCCTGTTCAGACAATTTAGCAAAATGTATAATCTTATTCCATTTTTATTTCCGTTAGGAAACTAAAACACAGTGTGTGAGAATCGCAACTAAAGGTAAGAATGCATTTCCTCACTCACCTGTATTCAGACACACAGCTTTTATTGTGGGAAGGGGGCTAAACCGAGGTGAAATGATAAATTTATCTCTGAAAAGAGTGCTCTGCAGGGGCATGTTCCTAAGAACAGTTGGAGAATTGGTAAAAAGCTGGGGGCATTAGTCACAAAGAAAACATCCTGCTTGTTTAGCAATGATGGAATGGAAGGAAACACACTTATGTGAATATTTTCATTACTTTACAATCATAGCTGAAGTGACCGAAGGATAAGTTATTGTGGGAGAAAACTTTTTTTTATAAGTTTCTGGTCTCTTATTTTTGACTTGGTTGAACTATGTATAGTGTTAAGTGTGTTAACCAAAAAGGTGAGCATAGCTAAGATTTTTTTCTTGTTATTTTGGGTAATTCTGTGGTAGCCTGGAACCTTTATATTTTGTATTCTACTGTTTTTGATTCTTTGACTTATAAGATATTATAGTGTATTATTTAACCCGCATGTTTGTACACTTTTGAGCTAGGTTTTAAAAAGTTATTTGCAAAGTTAAAGCTTTTATAGTTACAGAGAAGGCAAAAGTGTTCCCATGCCTTGGGACAGTAGCGCTCCAGTAATAGGCAGAGGCAACAGCGGTCCCTAACAAAAGATGAAAGTAGTAGAGTAACAATGGTGTCAAGTTCTAGGGGAATCACAATAGTGACAGTAGGTTGAGGTAATAATGATCCTTATGGTAAATGGGGAGGAACAATGGTGTTGGGGAGTGGAGAAGATACATTTGTGCCAAATGGAGAGTGTAAGGTGGTGGATATTTATAATGTCCAATATTCATTCCCTAATTTAAAAAAAAAAAGCAGACACACCTTTCAAAAGTTTTTTTTCTCCAGTTTATCCCCAATAAGCATAAAGCATATACTAAATTAGGGTGAAACATGGTCACAATTAACATCTCAAAATTTTAAACATATTTAGTGAATTTATTTGAAAACAAGGGTTAACAGAATTAACGTGTGTGTGTGTATGTATATATATATATATATATATATATATATATATATATATATATATATATATATAATAGTGTGTGTAGAAATTGGTTAAAGTAAATAGGTAAAATTAAAAAAAAACTAACTAATTATTTTGATGTTTCTGTAGCATGCCTGTCAAGCATCCAGTTTTGGCGGGGAAAGTCACAATATTATGTGATTTACCTGGCCAAATCCAGATTTCAATAAATCACAGATTTTTGCTGGGATTTTGAAATCAGGGTAATTTAGGAGGGATCGGGCGTTCCAACCCTGCTTGTGCAGATGAGGTGCAGGAAGTTAGAAGCAGAGTAACGCCTCTCCCTCCTATGTTAGCCAGCAAGAAGGGACAGGAGGTAAACCACCCGATACCAGAAGTGACACGTGACGTCACTTCCTGTATTTGGAAGTGCATTTTTTGTGTTTCTTGGGTATTTAACTAAAATATATTTAAACATTCAGTAAACAGAGAGGGCTGTGGTGTGTCCTTTATTGTGTGAAAAATAATGGCACTTTTAGATTTCATTTCAACTGTTTTATTGTATCAGCATGTATTCCTTAATATCTCGATAACATAATTTTCCCTCTGTCTTGCCTTTCTGCACAATCCCACCTTGAAGAATTTAGACCAGCACTTTCTGCTTAAAGACCTCTATTCATTCTAGTGAGAAGTGGCTTAATGTGCAGTTAACTATCCATTATCATCTATCCAGGTTAATGGAGGTTACTGGATCATTAGTGCATTTGTTCAATGATATGTCTCTTTCATTCTCCCAGGTGGTGTTTTTCACATCTGTTACAGTCTTTCAGTTGTGTGTGTGTTTTTTTATTTAATAACCTCACTCTGAACACTTTATGCTACTCATCCTCTGCTGAGCTGTTAGTTTTCATCTTTAGTCTGAGCACCTAATTAAGTTATTGCTGAGCCTTCCTTCTGACACAGAAACTGTGGGGTGGCAATAACTGTCACAGCGAAACTTGCCACTTTGATCATTGTCCTACAGTCCTTTGGTCTATGTGCTGTTTATCCTGTCATTCGCAATTCAGATCAGCATTTGCAGTGTTAGAGCTAGGGGTTCACTGTTATCATGGGTTTATGTGTGGATTTGCATGGGAGAACAATTTTAAACCATTTTGCACTGCATGGCATGTGAACTGTGGCCGACAAAACACTTAAAATGGCCAGGGTTTGTTTTTGTTCTGTTTAATCGTCCTGAAAATTGATTCCTTTCTACCTGAATTAATCATCCAAATGTGATGGAAATTCAGTGATTGGTCATATCTGAAAATATCCGTTGATTATTCAGGGTATTTTGATACATTTCTATCTAATTCTACTTTGGAGTATGCACACAGGCATAAGGAAAGGAATACTTTGGTTTTGAATCCATCACACTCTGTGCTGGTACTGTTGATTGATGTTTGACTTTAAAGCCAAAATATTGCACAAGATGAAAATCGAAATTCAGCAATTCCAGATGCCTGTGGGAATGATCCCCTTGAACTAACAGGGCATTTAAGATTAGCTTCCCTCCTGTTTCACTCATTTGCTGGCGGCTTATTTTTAGTGTCTTCACAAATTTAAAACAAAAATCCTTTTTTTTTTGGCTTTGCTTTATTTATGTTGATAAACATTATTTTTGAAAGTCTGAAAAGTGATGCAGGAGTAATGACGTGACTTCTGCCCAACAGGAATTGCATGGGGGTATTTCTGAACTGAGGCCTCCTCCACATAGGCAGGAACTTTTTCAGCAGCCTGGAAATTGCCTGTGTCAATGCCCGCCTTACCACTATCTTTTCTTTTTATTTCTAGGATAATTTATTGGGAGAGGGTTTCTTTTCAATTTGTACCATTAAGACCTTTTTTTTTAATGGTTTTTAATGGAGGTCTATGGCGCCGCTCCCCGCCCCCTTCCGCGTCACCGTGACGCGATCGGGGCAGTGCCGAAACCCCGGAAATGCTGTAGCGTCGGGTCTACCAGATGCCGGCTTCCCCTGCGGTTGAGACGAGCCTGAACAAGCGGACGAGTTGGGCTCGTCTCAACCGCTAGGGAGGTTAAAGATCTTGCAGATTGGTCTCCTGACTTCCCAATTGCACAAAACTGAGGTTTATGTGATGTCACTACTGATAACTATAACTCAAAGGCTGTGCAGTGTCATACAACAGTCACAGTAGTGAAGGACTTGCACCTTCTCATTATTTAATGTCTGCAGCACACAGCAATAGCCGAACATCATCGTAAACAGGTGTCTCATGCTTTTAGAAAAGTCTTATGTTCGCAGGGAATTTGAATCTGAAAAACAGGAAGTGATTTCAGTGACATCACTTCCGGTATCTGGAATGCAGAGTTACTTATTCTGACTACTGGATGTGACTTCACTTCTGCTTTGAATCCAATTTTTTTTTTTCACTAGAGACCGGGATCTCTACCCAGTCTCCTGTGAGCATTTTCTTCCTCTGGCTGGTTGTTGCTGCTCCTGATCCGGGCTGCGGAGTGATAATAATTTTCTTGCCAGCGAATGTGGCAGGTCGAACACCCAAACTGTTCACCGGGATAAAAAACATTGCATGTTTGTGGCCGAACTGTCCACCTTGCAGGCAGTTCAGCCATCACTACAGCCAAGGTGATGAGGATCACCAATCCAGATAGCCATGAAAGAAGAAGCCATGGGCACAGCCTGCAGCAAAAATGCCAGAGGGGAGAATGGACACATTCAAGGAGTAGACTAAAGCAAAACAAATGTATAATCTATAGCACAGTGCCAAAAGGAGAACCACCCAAGGGGTAGGATTGTGGAACACATTGATCCTGTTCCATGTGCATTAGTTGCCTTTTACAATAACCTTAATCACATTCAAAGGAATCAATTGTGAAATTTCTTCTTCGTATACGTATCATGCAGTAAAATGTTTGAGTTTTTGTTGTTGAGGTGTGTAACACTTAGGATAACAATGGACAGGTATTTGCTGCCTGTGTGTAAGAAAACGGCTCATGGCAATACGGAACATCTTTTCTCTTTTCTCTATTATGTGCCAGATAGCTCTAGGTTTTCAGAAGAAGAAATGTAGATTGCATTGTGTCCTTTTTATGATCTCTAACCCTTCTAGTAGCTGATGTCGTTTATCATTAATCAAGAAACTGCCAGGGTCAGGAACTCTTTAGCATTTAATAATTCCGGTGTCATTAAAATAATTTCTTAGAAAAGATTGGATGAATTCATCTTTGTCATTTTGCAGTTGCAGTAACAAGTGATTTGATATTTAATTATCATACTTGCCTCTGATGGCACAGTGTTCTCACCTTGACTTGAGAAATATACCAGACCTCTTTTTATTTAATATAGAAGAGACCTGGGGATAGCCTACAATGGATTTTGCATCTTACTTTTAACACATTTTGTTAACTATTTGGAGTTATGGGATTCAATATTTCAATAAATGGCTAAGTTAACTATACTGCGGATCTACAGACATCATATAAGGGCTCTCCCCACTTGTGTTAGGTCGCAATAACGGACGGACGCAGACACTTTTTTTTTTTTGTATGGCTAGCTGCAACTGCCCGGATCGCGCCCATAGAGAATAAATGGACGCGATCAAAAATCTCATCTACTCGCGATTAAGGACTGCATCTATTCATGTCTTTGGATGCGATCCGGGCCGCCCACGGTCAAAAACGTGGAGCCCACCAACCACCCAAGTAAGGGACAATGCTGTTTTTAATCAATAGAAGCGCCCTGCTACGCTCAACCATGCAAGTGAGGACAAGCCCTTATCCTACAAGTACCTGTGATGATCTTTAAGTCAATTTCTTTTTTATAAACATATACTCTACGCCGAACTTTGGTCTTTGCCCTGATTTTCTTTCTTTTTTGCCAAAATTATTTCAACAAAACTTATTCTAGAAGTTTAAATCAAATCTGCAAGACTTTTTTTCATTTTTTTTGGATATCTTTCAATTCAAAGCTTTGGGCTGTGAATGGGTTTTTGGGGTTCCTTCCTCATAGAGCAGGGCTGTTAGGTATGCATTGTAAGGGATTATATCAGAGGCAAGCCCCCCCCCCCCATTATTGGAATGATCTGTACAGAACAATATAAAAATCATTTATCTATACAAGTCTGTAGACTTACAATGGCTTTCAGTGGAAGAAAATGAATGTTGTGGCCCCTTGCATTATTGCAACTATTAACCCATGTAAGACTGGAAGCTGCAAACCAATCAACGTTGCAGCTTCCACAAATGGGAGCAGAGCGGGTAAATATATTGTTTCAGCACCTGTGGGCCATTGAGATAGGTTAGTGGTATGTAAAAATATAAAGATATTTTTATGTGTTCTCATTTCTGAATTTAGGTGCGTTTTAAGTTGTAAGTAAAAGTACTACTTAGAGTTGAAACTTCTATTCTCATTGGGTTAGCCTAACTGTAATTAAGGGGTAATTTACTCAGTTACATGCCCGGGGAATGCAACACGAGGTGTTCCCTTGTTATGGAGTGCAGAAAGCAACCATATGAATAGCCTTTAAGTTTTCTGCTGCTGTCAATTTTTGACTCTTAGCAGCAGGCCTAATCTCCATCCAGTGTAGTACATTCAAATGATTGGCCAGGATGTCGATGTTATGGCCCGAAATAAAACATTTGCGTTGTTTTGCTTTATGGAAATATGTATGCATGTGTAAATAAATAACGTATTTTTCAAACTATAAGACGCACGTTTTCACCCCCAAAATTGGGGGGGGGGGGGGGGAAGTGCCTGTGTCTTATGGTCCGAATGCGAGCCTTGGCTTCCCCCCAGCTCTCCTGGCAAGGAGATTAGCCGGGGAGCTGGAGGAGCTGTCAAGATCAGAGATGCCAGCCGGTATCTGGCTCTCCCATCTGTACTGTATAATTGCTTATGACAACAGAGCCCAAAGCCCTGCTGGCATAAGCAATGAAGAGAGGCATAGTTGAACTGGCATATATACCTCTCTCCTGTCTGTGGGAACTGCAATCACTCTGTAGCTTCCACAGACACAGGGACAGCAAGATCGGCAGAGGGAGAGCAGAGAAGACTTCCTGCCCCCCTCTTCCAGTTAAGAGGTGACGTGACGTGTGTGTGTGAACTGCTGCTAGTGACATCTACTGGCTGAATTGAATATTGTATTATCCCAATTGATGTGAAAACGTATTAGATAATTTTTTCTGGTTTTCTGCTCTAAAAACTAGGTGCGTCTTCTGGTCCGGTGTATCTTATAGTCTGAAAAATATGGCATATGTATACCATTACAGCTTTATATGATTCTTTCTCACATTTCCAAAAACTACCTGAAACTTTTCATTTCATGTACAAGGAGTCAGTTTAGTAACTTATCTTTTACTTTTGCACTGGAATAAGCTTATTTTAGCCCAGGTATTCTCTGCCATCATCGCCATTTTCAATGTGCTAATAGGTTAATTTAAAAAGAATTCCTTCATGTAACTTGCCACCCTTTTAGCTGTTAAGTTATAAATAAAACAAAATATAAAGGATATATATTAGGTCCTTAACTGTTCAGGGTGACAATTTTATTCATTGCTGCCTATAGTTTATAATATGAGTACTGAATCACATCCCACAGACATTGGTGACGCATAGCGAAAAATAATCCGATAGCTTTAAATCACTTATAATGCCTTTCTTAGGGAAAACTGTTTTATCTATTGCTACCCTGCCAGCCTCACTTGGTAGCCTCCTGCTGAGAGAATGGTTGTAAGCAATGGTCCTTGGCAAGTGCTATTAAGTAAATCACCACTAAGGCAAGATCCGTTTTCTCAAGCTTACACTGTCTATTTGGTGCATAAAGATATAGTTAACTCTGTGTATGCCGTGCTATTGTGCAATAATCATTTCCTTTGAATATTTTCTTGGGAACAAAATTATATGTGGTGCGCTAAGCTTCAGTTTTACCTTCTAACCTGCCTACCATCTTTATAGCTCTATTTTATGTATCTAATCTGCTATGAAAGCTCGGCTCATGCCCACTCAGCGGGGGAATATTTTCATGCTTTCTTAGAAAAACAAGCTTTTTGAAGCTTGAAATCACTCTGTATGAATGTGTGCCTTAAGCCCTCTGCCTTGTTTCACAAGGAAAGGGATTTAAAGGAAACATGTGCTATGATAAGTGTGGACTACCATTGTTCCCAGTATACCGATGAGTTGGCACTGGTACTTTGAGCCCCTGACCCAGCACATTTATGCACATTAGGAATTCTGACTGGCTGCTACAAGAGTCAGCGGCGCTATATGAAGTTTGAGATCGACAACAAGGTTTCTTTTAATTACCTCTGTTGTCTTTTATCTTTTTCATAAACCTCAGGCTATATGATTATTGATGCATGCCTTGTAATTAACAGGTTATCAGTCTAAGCCCAGTTTGTTTTGTGATGTCAACCAGGTTTACTAGGCCTTTTTATGGGTCAACTTAGTCCCTGTACATTTACTCAACAGAACAACCTCTTTTTGCGCTCATCAAGTATAGTCGCTTCCTTAAAAGAAAAATATGAGCCACATCACTACAGTGGCACTGACATCTTCCCTGGTCTTTAGGGTACTGAATCTTTGCCCATCCTAATTACCCAGTCAGAAATTCACACAGCTCCAGTACATACATATTGGAGTTCAATCATTTTGGCTGCAAACTGTGCTAAAAATCTATTTTTAACAGAATTTTCCATTTACAGATGAACCCCTTTAAGGCCTGTAAAAAGGCAAATCTTCAGAATATATGTTATATTTCCTAAACTAACTTTTATGTTAATTAGATCCATGCAGATTTGGAAGGTTATTCACAGCATATTATTATTATTATTGGAAAGCTGATTTAGGAAAGCTGTAGAGATGTGGTAAAAAAATTTCCAGTAGCTGACTTTGTGAGTTGATTGCAAAGATGTAGAGAAGGGTTGTGGGAATGTTATTTGAAAAAATGCCACATTTAGACTTAAAAGCAGTTTTATCTTTTTGTCATATCAGTAGTGTAGAAGTACACCCCATATTGGGGTTGGGTCTACAACAGCTTTATGGGGCATTATACAGAATCTACATGCAGCTTTAACACATCCATCAACAGTTTTATTGAAGAATTTGTGTGTCTTTATTGTTGCCCCCAAAACTGATTGTTTGCCTGACATATTAAGTGTAAAGAATTCAGGAATAGTCATGTATTCGTTGCATAGGTTTTCCAACGTGCTCCATGCCATCATGAATGCCTTTCTACGTGCATGATTTTACCCCCATGTCATTCCTTTTAGAGCTAGGAAGATAGTATTTTAAGTATTAAAAAATAAAAAATATTATTTAAGGTTTTTTGCTTGCAAAGTACAAGGTATATCTTGTCCTTACTCTTGCATCTAACACATTTCCAAACAGAGCCAAAAAAATATCTGTTTACCCTTCTTTCAGTGTGTAATTGCTACATATGTGGACGTTCTAATGTTTTCTGCCGTAATCAAAGGTATAAGTGGGTGATATAAAAAGAGCATGTACTAGAAATTATATAGTGCATACAGCTTTTATTACAGTGAATCGGTTCAAGCTAATTAAGGAGAAATTGCTGGAGTAGTTCAAGATGCAATACTCCGAGCTCATTTATTCCTTGGAATCTCCAGTCATCCGCCCTAGAGACTTCAAACTATTGATTTAAAAGGCACATTAGTACCTAAAATTAAAACTACATATCAAATGAGTTATGCACTTTCACAATCTTTCTTTTAGTGATGGTAAGGAAGAAGGTGATCATAAACCTTAAAACTCTTTTTGGCACTACCAACTTTATAAATGTTTTGCTCTTCTTTTTATTTTTTTTCAAGATGAATTTTTTTCATACACTGTCTCTACGTAGTGTGTTTGTTGTTGGTGGGTGGTCACACTCCAAATTACCTGGGGGTCATCGTGCTAGTAGTGATATTTGTACTAGGGGATAGGTCCCACAGAATAAAGGCTCTTGTAGTACAAGAGCAACAACAGCCTTTTTTTTCAAGTGGGACCTATCCCCTTTTTCCTTATTCAATAGTAGGTTGTGTTGTTTAGGACTGAACAGTGTAAAATTGTGCTTACAGTATGGAATAAAAGACTAACTGTGCTGTTGATGAAAAGCATTGTTGTCTGTTAGCCTTATAATGTGTATGAGAGACAATGTTTCCACTAGAGCGATCGCTCGTGATCCTAATTGCGGGTAGAGATCGTTCACGTTTTTTGCTGTCGCAAACACCCCCAATTTTCGCTCACGATTATCAGCTGCAACTGATCGCGCCCATATGTCATTCATGTCAATGGGAATGATCGATAGCAAGTGGCCGTGATAAGAAAATGTGGTAGGGTGGCGTTCAAAATCTCGCTTGCCGGCGATCAGTTGTGTGGAAATATACTCATTCACGTTTATGGGAGCGATCAGCCGTGGTCACTGCAACGCGATTAAAAAAGCGAGTGATTGTGGCTGATCACTCTAGTGGAAACATAGCTTAAAAACTAAATGTACTACCTGCCTGGGATACAGAGATCAGGTTACTAAAGCTAGCCACACACGGTTCGATTTTGGTTCAATCGATGATTAGATGA
>CM070035.1:99179973-99207773 GCA_036250615.1 Ptychadena robeensis | reverse complement strand
GGTACAGCACAAGGAGGAGGGGGTTGCCTGCTGGGGAGAAGTAAGAGAAGCTGCATGTCGGAAAATCCCGCGGCTGGGACACTGACGTCACGTCACCTTGTGAGGCTGGATGGGCACAACATCATACAGCCCCAGGGGCATCTGGGATAGATTTTCCAGGTACCCTCTTGGCTGTATGATTTAGCAACTCGGCGCTAGATCACAATTTGCTGCTGCTTTCAGATTTTTTTTCATTTAAGGGCAGTCTACTGCCGATAGTGCAAAGTGACCTGTGGTAGGTCCGCTTTAACTTTTGGGATTTTTAATGGATTGGGGCATGTAACTACCTTCTGTTTTAAGAAGGCTTGACTGTGCTACATACTGCTTGAGTTGAGGGCTTTTCAAGTACCAGAGATGATACCCTTATTCTTCTAAATTGAAGGAGGGACATTAGATATTTAGTTCTGGCCAGTGTAGTCTTAACATTGGTAGGGGGGGGGGTATATTTATTATTTTATTGGATTGGAAATAATGTGAAAACATTTGAATGTATTACTGTATCTTTTAACTTAATCTAGCCCACCCACAGCCTCCAGAGATATATATTCATCAATATCCAGTGGCTCTGGTCCTTACTCTTTATTTGTGGCTACATTGAAGCCATGTAAACTTGTTTTATTTTGCATCTTTGACCTTGGCACAGCTGGTATTCAAGCTATTTTCTCATGTATGTTATCAATTCCATGCCTCTTTTGTCTCTGTGCCATTCTAATGGTACAGTGTATAAATCCTTGATGCTGTTAATGCCATCCGTATGTCACATTCAAATCTTACCAAATCTGCAAAAATGAGAATCAAGATGAGAGTTTGTAAGCTTAGAGCGATGAGCTGAATGTTGAGCTGCTTCAGAAGATAAAGATTTGTCAGTTGGATCCCTAATACCGCTAAACCCCTAACATTGCATACCACACTTTTTACCATTTTTCCTATTATGTTTAGCCATTGTGAATCATTTTTGCAAGAAATGAAAGTCCTACTTATAAATTAAAAGCATATCGGCAACATCTGTGTCACTGCCCAAAGCACTCTCCTTATGTGGCACAATCAGCAGAGCTTTTCTTAGATTTGTGCTCAAGGGCACAAAGACGACACATAGTCACTCAGAGATGCTTTCTGTTTATCTGTTCCAGTTCTCTGTCTTATATTCCATAATGCTGTAATATCAGGTTATTGTTGCTCACTCTCATGCTATTGAATCAGGAGTTTCTAATAAAGCCTGCTAACAATGTCGGAAGTGCTTTAACCCATTTCCAAATGAACAAGTTCCTTACCAATAGACCAAGTTATAAACTGAGCTCCCACAGACGTTAGAAAGCCCTACAAAGAAAAATGTTCAAAATAGTTACTGCAGACAATTGTGTATCCTACATATGTCTGGCCGTGATTTAATTACATGTGGTTCCAGTCTGGTGCTTACATTCTCAGTCATGTTAAATGCTCTGAAATGCAGTCATGTAGTACCAAATAATATAATGTTGATCTAATGCCTGTTAATCTGATATGACCATACTGCCATAGAGTGCAGCAGACGGAGTGTGCATAGGCATTATATTTACAAAAATTTTGAAGGAATTGCAAAATTGCTGATCATTGCGATCGTGTCAATCTTTAAATCATAAATTCACATAGATGAAGTGTATCCTTGAGTTACAACCTGCTTGACCAAAAGTTACAACCAAAATTTTATTTTATACAATCAAAGTCTTGACTTACAACCAGAACATGAACCAAAACAAAGGCCCCGGATGTCGGTGAAACAATTGTTAGCTGCACTCTACCTAGCCAGGATACACATGTTTGAGGACTTCATTTCAGATAAAAATGTTTAGTTTTTTGTAAGCTAGGCTATTTTAACTTTATTTAACACATTATGGGTATTTTCTTTTTTTTCACTGTCAACCAGCCCTTGGGAATGAATGAAAGCAGATGTATACTCAAAATTAAAAAATATATATATATGTAAAATGAAAGTTTGGCATACCTTTAAGCTTCATTAAAATCATATGAGAGATTCCGTCTTCATTCACCAGGCTTCCAGGGGTTAACTCGGGGTGCAATTTTGCAGGTGGCCACAGGTAGGGAAGTTATACTTTTTTATGTCTGTATACTTTTAGTGCAGAGCTGGGATTAAGGATTTACCCAGGTTTGCGCTCAGACACTTTGGGATCTTTCAGGGCTGCCGTAGCGCATATCGTCAGAGCCAGGCAGAGAGGAGGGGCTGTGATTTTAAATTACTAATTACAGATACTTTTTAGTTTTCTTGTTTTTTAAATGACATCCTCCCTATTATCAGCACGTCTAATGCCATTCATGTATAGATAAACTGGTGGTAGGTCTACATTTTTTTCCCATAAGGAGGTCCGCATTAAGTTCACAAGTCAAATGTACGATGTACCACAGGTATTTACATAACTTCACTCATTTGTAAATTATTCTTTTCTTCCTCAGAGGTGCAGTTGACAGACATGCACAGTCAGCATTTCTTTAGTCAGACCTTACCAACTGACACATCCAAAGCCCAACCCGACCTGGCATACTTAGCTGCCGATTCCAATTCTATTTTTTTTTTTAAAGAAGTCTAGACTTGAAACAAGGGCACAGATTAGCATATTCTGCATACTTATTCCCAGGTAACTAATTCAGTTTTGGGCAAAATATGACCAAGGAAGTTCCTTCAGTAGGGTCCTCAAAATTTGTTTAACTACATATTTTGTTTTGTTTTTTTTAAAGCATTTTTACATGTAAATGTCTAGATTCATATGCCTTATTTTAAAAAGTTTTATTTGTTTTGATTGCATTATCATGAACTAATGAACACATCCTACCACTGTTCTCCCGTATTTGTGATGTGTGCATTTTCTCGTGGTTTCAGGTATCTGTTGGTATAGCAACCAGAATTAGGTTCCCAGAAGCTCTTCATAAAGTTTATTTTACCAGGTCCGAGTGCCAGAAGTTAACTAGAAACCTCAGTCTGTAACTGTATCTTTGGAAGTGGTTTACAGCTGCTGCCTGCAGCCTAATCTATGAAACAGATGGGGTTGCAGATAAAATATGCCTGCTAAGAAGCCAGGAAGATGGGAACTTTAATTCCAGTACACTATACCATTCAATTTCTCTGTCAACAGGCCAAAATAGCATGCTTGGGTTTGATCATTTTAAGTGCTTTTCATTTGACTTTAAGTACAGTAGTCTGTTCATGCTTGGGATTGCAAGTGATTACAGAATCCTGAGGTCTCTTAGGGACATTTATGTATAAAATGTTTGTTAATATTGACATAACTTGTTGCCCATCAATCAGAATCTGTTTCATTTTTTACCACTACAAAAAATGACATTGCTCTTGGGTTACAAAATTATCAGTCCGAGAGGGTTCTACAGTAGAATAGGTTTTTCCATCGCTTTCCCTAGAACCAAGATCTCACATCTTCCTTCTCTTCCATTGCCTTCCTCAGCAGCAAACTTTTATGATCAGAAATAGTTTATGCAAAGAGTGACTGAATAAGAAGAGAAGGGTAGGGAACCTTTGAAGCTCAACTAATTGCTCTTATTGGAGGACTGGTGTAAATTTTGTGCCAACACCATATTGGGGTATTCCATTGCTTTACAACCTGCTAAGATGGCTTCATTGAAATAAATGACCTTATATTTATTAAACCGTTTTATTGTTTTATTGATTATGCATATGTTGGTAGGTGTTTATAGCTTATCTTTCACTCACCCTGCATTGAATATTTTAATACAGATGAAAAGAAAGTGATTCACTTGTTCAAACATGAAAACTGCAAGGGTGGATTGACTGGGCCAGTGCAGATTATACCAAGCTTTACATTTTAAAACAGTAGCGATGATAGATTTCTGGCTCTTTGAAGCAGAATCTGTGTTGTATAATTCCGTCTGGTTTGTTCCGAATCACAAAACCACTTCAGTACATTATTGTGATAGATACAGCGCATGTTTGTGTGCTGGACATTAGGCAATTTTAAATTAAGTTACATTTCTCTACAAGGCTGTCTGCTTAGTTAGATCTGACTGCTGTGTCAGGATTAGAATCTTTTTGTTATTATCTGAATCATAGCTCAGGGATCAGTGTACTTAATGCCAGTAAGTAACACTGGGGATCTAAATAAAAAAAAAAGTGAAAATTTCCTATCTTGTGAAAATTGTGTTGTGAAACTTTTGTCTCTATCGGGGAAAAACATAAGTGCTTGTCCTGTGCCTACAACCTTATAGCTTTGCATCTGCAGTGAAAGATCTGAAGGAGTGAGATTTAAGGTGCCCATACACATACAGATGGGCGCACAATCTATGACCCGTTTGAGCACTGACGTCACACCATGCACACTCGCCGTCATAGATTGTGTGGCCCACAGACATGGTAACCACTGTCTTCAAGCAGGATCAACTGATCTGGCTCTAAGACAGGTCTGTTGAACAGGTAAAGGAGATGTCTGATCGAATGTCCTTCCTTTAATTCTTTAATAGATATTAACATACTTCCTTCGGTACTCCCTCACATCAAGGTTCTTTGCAAACTTATGTTTTAAAATAGATGTTTTACTTAAAAAGGATGTGTGTTTTGTGTACCCACAAGTAGCAATTTAAATACAGTTATGTTACATACTTCTCATACTTTCCCGTAAAGCGTAGAGGAAGTGACGTCACGGAGTGTCATTTCCTGCATTTGGAAGTGCAGAGGGAGAGTGCCAATTCTGCGTTCCAAATACCGGAAGTGATAGTTAGCGACACCCCTTCCAGCATTGTTAGCTGGTAAACTTAGAAAGGAGGGGACATTACTTCCCACCCTGCACATCATCTGCACAAGCAGGGTGGGTAGGAAGGAGAGTAGTGCCCCCTCCCTCTAAATTTATCAAAAAAACAGGAAATATATTTATTGAAATCGTGATTTGGTCGGAAGAGACACATAAAAACTTGACTGTCCCGGCCAAAACAGGGGGCTTGAAAGGTATGTAAATGTATTTAGAGAAAAATATAAGCTGTTGTTTGTCCTCTTTCTTCTGTATAAGATCTTCCCCTATTTGTAAATGAATCTTCCATACAGTGAATCTCTAAACCATCACAAGTATTTAGTTTGAGAATTGACCTAATTGTATGCTTGTTCCAGGTCTGTAAGTTTGAAAAAAAGGGTGAGCCATGCATCATTTTCACAACCAGATCACTAATAGTTTTCTTCACATTACTCCTAGTTTCTTTTAAATCCGAAAAATCCGAAAAAAAAATATGATGTAGCTTACCAAGTGTTAGATGTTTTTTTTTTTCATTTGTATTTTTCTGTTCAGACTTCTGGTGATTCTGTGGATAACCCATATTCTGTGCTTGGATAGATCATAAGCAGCACCTAAATGGCTTAGGACTACCTGAAATCTTCCTTTTCCTCTTGTCCTCAACATTTATTGGTGGAATCCTTTACCTTAGTTTATTGTTATAGAAAGAGGGGGGGGGGCCTCTGGAGTTGACTATAGGACCCTACTTCCAGACCACCAATAATATTGGACTTTTTAACCTTGTAATTTCTGCTTGTATGTACGGAGGAGCTACCTTCCTATTGTAATTTACTGTAATTCTATTGCACCTTGATTTTTGAATGCCAACTCTTTTGTACCGGTTTAGGTCAGGTTTTTAAATAAAATTGTTAAACGTCAATCCCTCGACTGGAACTCGATTATCACCCACCTTTAGAGTCCGCAGGGCTTGGCCGCCCCTAGGGTTAGTCCCCCCCCCCCCCCCCCCCCCCCCCCCCCCCCCCCCCCCCCCCCCCCCAAAATCCTTTACCTTAGGGATGTCAACCTTGAATACACAATGGCCCATAAACATTTGGACAAAGTTTAAGGGACAACCTTGATATTTATTTTAAATATCTACAATTGTTTTACTTTTTTTTTCTCATTAGATAGGATAATAACTTCTTAAACTTTTCATATAACACAAACAAAAACATTAAGTCTAGAAATTTAATTTAGAACAAGCAAAGCATGATACTATAAATACCACATGTGAAATAAAATGTTAAATAAAAGACATGTTTGGCAATCCTTTAATTTAAATACATTTTCTTTTAAATGTCTCAGGGCCAAGTTTAATTATACTGTGGGCCCCCAACACATACCCCTGCTTTAGCTTCATAAAACTATAAATGACAACCCATTTCTATACCTCTATACCTCTTGCATGAAATAGAGGTTATTGTAAAGGTAAACATTTTCTACTTCAGTCTTTTGTTTTGCATTTTTTTCTTTGCGATTTAGTTTATATTTTGCAATCTTGCATTGTATACGTCCATAAAAATATTCCATAATTTAGTCAAGGACAAGTCGAGTCAAGTTTGAAAATTTCCTCACAGCTGTATAGGTACAAATCTGTATAGGAATCCCATTAATAAATGAAGGTTTTTAGATAGATTCCCTCATGTAGTTATTTCAAATAATAATAAGGGAGGGGATGGTACCCCAGGGCTGGAGCACTGCGCCACTTCTGGGAAACATTCTTTTAATGTTGGGTAGGGAATTTGGGGGTCTGGCTTGTCTTGGCCCCGATACACGTCTAGATTTTTCATCCAATCAACTTAATTCAATCAATTTTGTTGATTGATTGAAAATCTATGGCAGCCCACATGGTTAGATCAACCTAAAACAATTAAAATTGGGAAAAAAATTTATTGAAAAAGGATTGGACGTGTTTTTTTAATTACATTTTAATTGGTTGTATTGAAATGCATTACACTTTCAGTCGATCCCAAAAAAGTTGATCAAATATCTGTTACTACAGTTGGCAAACATACAATCAATCATAGATTTCCCTGACCCCCAAAAATTTTTCTTTTTAAGTTAAACAGAAAATCTAGACGTGTATGGGGGGCTTTAGACAAGGGGGTCCTTAAAGAAAAAAGGCTGGGAACCACTGATCTAAACCATTCTGGATAGAGCACGGTCAATGTTGCATACCGACCCAATGTAAGTTTTATTTGAGGAGAAATTAAAAACATGCAAGCCAAGTGTAGGGCCCACATACCAATTTTCAATCATTGGGCTTGTGGGCTCAATTTACAATCATTGCATGTTTAATTAATATTGACCCTTCATAAGAGAAACAAAGTGGCCGCCATTGCTAAACTCCATGGTGAATACCAAGAAGAGATCATCTTACTACAGCTGAAAAACTGTCTGGAGCAATAGATGTAATTCACAGATAGTTAGGAATGGTCTCAATATGTGTTAGGCCTTTATACCTGATTGGTTGCTTATCCCCCTTATAACTTTTGTAAGTAAAACTGGACAATTGGACATGTAGTGAAATGCTATTACTGTACATTTTTCGTTTGCTTACTGTGCAGTTATCTCAGCTGTAGGCTCCCTATAACAGTTGTCTTTCTGAATCATAAACTTGTAGCACAGTTGCACAGCATACAAATGCTAGGGTAAGTATTGCTATGGCTCATAATCCTTGACCTGCAGCATGTGCTTAGGAAATACCACATTTTATAAATTCCTCTCTTGTGTTGTCTGGCTCAGAAGTGTACATTTGTCTGTGTAACGGCGTCTTCAGACAGCACATTATCTTCTTCTATTTCTAAATAAATAGCAGTGAGGAAGCCTACGGTCACATTGTAAAAATCATCTATTCTTGTCATTTGTAAATTTCATGGAGATGAATATTTTAGCAAGTGATATTAAATGAGCCAAACTTTTCCTTTTAGGTTTCTACGTCCTTGTGTTCACTTTGTTTAGGAAACTGACTTCACATTGGTTTCTTTTTAACAGTGTACATATAGTGCAATTACATAAACAGCAGGTTATGCAAAATGAATGACACTATGAACGAAGTACATAGAATCAAATTTCATTTTACATAGATTTTGTATTATACTTTGTATGAATCTCTTTGACACTGTGACAAAACAATGCTGCAAACATTTGACTGTCTCTAGAGCACAGGGATTAAAGATTGCAAAAGTCATGCTGTTGAAATTTTTTAAATGCTAGTTCAGATAGAAACAATATATACTATAACAACAAACTTATTGGTTCAGGCATGCCCATTCCATCTACAAGAACCTTTGACATAAAATTTTTAATATATAAACATTTTATAGAATGGGCCCCCTTTGCAACTAAAACAGATTCCACTCATCCTAGCTGTGTATGCATTTTGGTCTGCTTCTTTGTGGGTGAGCTGTTGTCTTTTCTAAATGCTTTCTCTATGAAAAGAAAATACAAAAGGTCACAAACCGCAAAAGTGGGATCCTAAACATGGCCGTACATGGTTAGATTTTTGCGTTCGATTTAAAACCCACCTGTGTGATCAGCCAAAAGTAATTGAAATTAAACATAACATCAATCGTAAACTGATCGGACATGTTGGTAAATTTTGGTTGATTGCACAAGTGGAAGTGATTCCTATGAAGGAATTGGTTCCTTGACATGAATCAATCGATTTGAAGAAAGTCGAATTGCAAAATAATGGACCATTGTATGGCTAACCTTAGATTTAGCAAATTCTTCAGAGCAGTGTAGTCTTCCAAAAATGTTTGTAAATGCAAACTGCAAGGCTAGTTGCTTCATTAAATATGCCTGCAGTAATGTGTCTGAAAAGTAATGAAGAAAAGCCACATTAAATGGATAATGTATCAAGGCTTTGTGCTTTGTTTGTTTGGTTTTTTTTTTAATTTAATTTTGCTTGTTTTTCCATTGTAGCTGCTGCAGTTGAAGAACCAGAGGTGATTCCAGATCCTGCCAAGCAAACCGATCGTGTGGTTAAAATAGCTGGCATCAGTGCAGGGATTTTAGTATTCATCTTACTGCTTCTAGTTGTCGTTTTAATTGTCAAAAAAAGGTAAGGAATCAAAATGAATTACTAAATTGTCTTTTATTGTTTGTCACAATCCAAAATAACGAAATAGTAGTCTTGTCAGATTGGTTTTGCTGATCTATAGTATATTCTTGTGTCCTGTAAATGGAGTGAGACTTCATTTTGCTGACACATGAGTATATATATTGTAATTTAACTGAAAAGAATGGCAATTTTCAGCCTGCTCCTCCACTTTTATAACCAATGTGTCCCTTGGACAACTTTCATCATGGTCAGTATGATGGCTGATCCAAAGGACACCTGATAGCATTTGTAGGGAAAAATGCCATAGGTCACAATGAGGATGAGCACTCTTTCCTTCTAAGGCTATGTTCCTACATAGACGATTAATCGCCTCGCGATTCTTGTACGTAAATCAGCGCTGAGCAGGTCCGTTCAGTTGAACGCATCTTTCATTCTCTATGGGCGCGTTTTTTGTTTTTTTAATGGGGGTGAAGATCGCCTGGTCAATCATGCCAGATCGCGTGAGGCGAGGCGATAAATCGCGAGCATGTGGGAACATAGCCTAACACTTTGCCACATTTGCAGCTGTCCACCACTTTGAGCTCAGTGGGAACAGTGATTTTACCAAACAAAGCTGTTCACCACTTTTGCAGCTGTTCACCATGATAGAAAGTGGCAAACAGCTTCTGTATTCAACTTAATGGGGGTTCTGATTGCAACTTTACCTTTGTAGTTCACAGTCTCCAGCTGTTAGCTAATTCAGTAGATAATTCCAAACTTTAGTAAAGGTTATGTAAATCTGTATTGTATGACAATTAACTGGAGGTCAACATTACAGCTTGTTTTCTAAAAACACGGCAGGTCCATGTTTTTCTTGCAGGTTCCGTCTCACTTGTCATGGTACCTTGTAAACTAATTATGAAGAAAGTTAACACCAGGAAATTTAGTATATTTTATTCACTGTGAAGAGCACACCAGTGCACATGTGCTGTGTAAAACAAAGCTGCTGTTTACCACCCAAATAAATACAATCCTTTTTTTGTTTTGTGTATTAAGACTCATTAAAAAACACTAAAAACAGAGTGCCTAAACGTGACATGCACCAGTTCACTAAAATACTACTGGTTAACACATTCTTTCTTTATACCAGTTTGCTGCAAAAAGTTGCCATTTTTTGATGCATTATGTTCACAGCCTACCATTTTATTTGTTTGCATTATTTTCAATTGGTAAATTAAGTTAAAATGTATTTGACTTGGGTAGGAATACTGCATTGGACAAGGTGCTATGACCAAATACATATACCAATACCTCACTGGATCTCCTCTTTTCCTTCTGCTAAATCCCAACCTTAACCTTGGTAAAAGCTAATGGCTACCTTAAGTAGCTATTTCTATTTTTGCTTAATTTCAACTTCAGTAGTGTTTTGGGAAGTGTAAAGGAAAATACAATGATTAGAGGTACTGGAACGGATGTGTTCTTTGGTGAATGATATCCTAAAATGTTTTTAACATCTGTAAAGCGTCAGCTTCCCAGCTCTGGTAAGGTGGAACTCAATCAAACATATGGGTCCATCCTAAATGTGAGGCCTTTGGTTTCTTTTAACCTTTTCTTACTGTAACATTCTAAGCAAAATGTTTTAATTCCAAACCTTACTATGTAGAAAGCCATGATTTCCATACAATGCCCTAATGATGGTCAAAGGGTTTAAAACAGGTGTACAATATTATTACTAGCTTTTATATGTACTATATACTAACATTTCTGGCTGTATAGTTGGCAATTTGGGCAAAACATTTTTTACCTAGCCCCACTATACTAAAATTAGAAATGTTCCTGTTACTATTGTAAATTTGAGGGAATAATATGTGAATACATTAGAAGATGACTGTAATAATCATATGGATGATCAAGTATATAAAACTGTTAGTTCAAGTATGCCCTTGTCAAAAATGTTAGAAAACGTTGATGACAAGACATTTTTTTAATTAGTGAGAAACACAAAACACCCCATTTCTGCTGCTGTTTTTCACTGATCATCCAACACTCTTAGGCTTCTTAAATGTAGTTTACAGATGGTCTTCTTAGCATATACGTTACAGTAAAGAAAGGCAACCTGTATTGACGTGAGGTTCCCAAGGTGTATATTACAGCTAAACTGATATGTGCTTCATTTGTTTCCATGTAAATGGTCACTACTTCTCTTTATGTTGCTGGTATACGTATCTTCTTACTGAGCTGTTATTAATAATAGCTCCACTGTATTCCACTGTTACCTAGGCTAAGTATTTCTGTAAAGCAAGGTGATAGCTGAAAAAAGACCCGTAATGACTGTGCCATTCTTAGTTAACAAACAACAATTCAGGTCACACCCTGTATACAGCCCTGCTGTTGCTACAGTTGTGCAAGATCGTTTTAGGTTTTAAGAAATCCTTTTGGCGTTCCTTGCCCATATCCCTCCTTTCAAGGAATTTAAACTTAAATCATTTTTTTTCTCTCTAATATCCCATATGGTTGGCCTCGGGGGAACCTGCTGTGACAAATTAGTTCTATTGCTGTGTGCCTTGAACAATATTATAGACTTTTTCACGTAAAAGCTATGGATAATCTTTGCATTATTTCAGGCTTGCAGACATGTAAGCTTAAGGAAAGTAGATCGTAAGCAGGGAATACACGTATAGATATGGGCCAGGTCAATGGCCATACGCGTTAAATCATAATGCGGCCATCCCTGTTTTACAGTGGGACCAATCAATCCCCTTTGAAAACAGGGATATTGGACATGACCATAAACCACGGGTCTCCATGCAAAGCATGGTTGGAGCTGGAGCCACAGCAGTGCTGCACCTCCAGCTACTTCAATGTTGGGCAGCAGCCGGGAACCTCAAACGGCTCATATATCAAGCCATGTGTTCCCAGCTTTAATTGCCAAAGTAAAGTCCACTGAACTGGTTGCCTAAAATCAGCAGCTTAAACTGAGCTCATGATGCAATAAATGCATAAGCAGATTCGCCTTTAGTGAATCCTAATCTTGACTATGCAGCAGAAGCTACCTGCTAATATTCTTTCCTTATTATGTTTAAAATATAGTCTTGTCCATCCTTGTCCTTCTGTAATTACAGGCACATTAATCACTATGTAGAATGGCTGTAAAACTTTGTTTGTAAGGCTGATAAACTTTTGAGGAGTAGGCAGTCAAGCAGATAAATTTGTAACAGCCCAAGCAGTTGCTCAATCCATGTGCTGATGAGTTTGTTAATGATAATGCTTCTGCAATCAACAGATTGGAGATGTAGATCGCAATTACATGGATTGATGTGATAAAAAGGGAATTTCTTTTAAGTCTAATATTCACGTTAAAGTTTATTTGACTACATTAATGTTTAACAGATTTTCTGCCCAAAATATAGGCTGTACATAAAATGTAGACAATGTAGTATGACCAGACCTATGTTTACTGATAAGGAAAGCGCAGATTGGAGTACACAGTCTGCTCACAGTGATTACTTCCCATAAAATCTTAATGCATTCTACATAAGCACTAGCTGTTTATATTTAATGATGATTGTGTTATTATGCATGCATACCTATGCAAGATGTTCCGTGATTTTGGACACAGTTAGACTGTACTTGATCCTTTAATGTCATGCAGTGCCGATGTCCCCACATCAAATTTAAGCATATAAAGATTAGTAGAAATGGGTATTGGGTTCCTTTTGCTTCTGCTTGGCAAAAAAAAAGAATTAAACAGCACCACCTAGTGGTACATTGATGTATCAGAGCTTACTGATGTGTATAGTGTACATGACAATGAGTAACTCTTCAATGAAGAGCATATTGTCTTTGAGGATATTATTGGGCAAACCAATGTCACTGTAGTAATATGTGTTAATTGTAGAAATATATTTGTACATGTCTTGTGTATAACAAAATGTATGAACATCATGTAATATTTATGTGGAAATATGTTGTAGTCATGCTGTGATGTTTTCTGATTGGACTGATTAATTATTGCCTTTTTACAATTACCTTCTGGAGATATATAACATGGCGGAGGAACTTCTGCATTAGAAGCCTTAGGTATGCTCCTAGTGTTGTCTGCAAGCCAGCTACTCATGTGCTTTCATGTCTTATTTTCAGTTCTTTTATACAGTGCTTTCTGTTGTTTGCTAATGTGGTTGATAAGTAATCATTCACTCACACAATGCTTTTTGAAGAGATCACATTTGAAGGATCGATCCATTCAAAACAGATTTCAAGTTTAGGTGCATTGTAGTAGTTTAATTGCCTACTGGCATTGCCTATGCCTTGTAATATTTTTATTCTTCATTCTGTCCCTGTTGGACTTTTATTACAGTAAATGAGAAGGAAGAATAAATAATAATAATAAATAATATAAATAAATGGGGAATCGGCCCATCAACATCCATGCATACCTGTTGAAGCCTCCCTTGGGGGCACATGTGACCTAAGCACCCACAGCTTTATAAATTTTTTTAAGTCTTGGCAAAATTCTTTAATGCTGGGCATACATGGGTAGATTTCCGTCATAGCAATATCGAGGAGCAGCACTGCTGCTTCATCTATATTGGCCCACGGTCTCCATCCAAAGAAAGGAAAATCTAACAGGGTTTTCCAAATGTTGGAACCCTGTTCATCGAGCTTTTGCTCAAAGATGGCCTGTATGGCTCAAATTTTGTAATAGATTTGAGCACTGCGAACGTGCATTGCGCTCAGTTGTGCTCGAATCTATTACAACATTGAGCCATGTATGCCCAGCTGGAAAGAAATTATATCCTTGTAGCTTAAGCTTTTTGAGATGGAGATCGCTAGCACCCAGAGATCTCCCACTGGCTCCCGCGATTAGAATCACGGCTGAGTGAGTTCAATCAGAAAGTAGGGGGTAGGGGAAGGACATCTTGCCTTTCCCTGCCTGATTGCACCCATAGACAGTGAATGGGTGCGGTTGAAGTGACAAGCGATTTTAACCACGCCCATTCAGGTCTATGGCTGGGATCAGGGTGCAGTGACCCCCGTTGCAGATTGCAGGCCACAACCATTTGCAGCCGTTAATAGGGCGAACAGCCGTGCGATTTAAATCGCATCTGCCCCATGGCTAATCACCTATCTTAGAACATAGCCTAAAGTGACACTGTCACATGACAAGGAGATTATGCCAATTTTGGTTTACATATCAATACACCTTCATAAGTTGACACCAAAAATTTAATTTTTCTGTTTGATTTAAGAGAAGCTGACACTCATTTCCATTACAGTATTAAGTTAACCAAGTTGAAGGTTTCTTGTTAGGTCACTCTTGTTTCCCTTCAATTTGGTATTAAAATTTTGTTGAGGAGAAAGAATGAAAATCCAGTGATCCAGTCATCTTTATAATAATCGGCCTAACTGAAGAAAAGTTCAGAAATTCTCTAAATATAAAAATTTTATTTTATTGATGATGGGGTCTCTTTAAATATAAGGCGACATTTAGAAGATCAACCATATATGTGTACACAGAAGCTATTTTCTTTATCCACTGGTCATTATTCCATTAAAACCGTTGTATTTTCCCACTCCAGTGAATGAAAACAAATATACATATTCAAAAATATGTGTATTCTAATGTTTTCTTGCCAATACATATCCTACACATTGTTTGACAATATGTTGCCTGTGGGTCATTCATATCCCCTTCTCTGGCAAAGAAGCTTGCGATGTTGTAGAGATTTATGTAGAATGATGATCTTGTGAATGATTAGGGGGTTTCATGACGATGAATATGTTTTTTTTATAGGAGTATTAATCAATAATTTGCATAATAAGAAAGGTTCACAATAAGGTTTTTCTTGATAATGTCACAGGACCATCAGGAAAGTATCTTAAGAAAGCTTTGGTGAATTATAAGTCCATGTTGGCAGTGTTCTATTTCTCCCTGTGTTTCTGGTCAATAAAGATAGTTTTTGGGTTTTTTTATAATTTATTTTGTTATTGTCCTATTCTTTCACTAAGTATGTGTGTGACAGAGACACAGGAATTGGCAAGACTATCCAAGTCAACATTCAGTTATCCATCCAAAGCCTTACTTCGTCATCTCAATCGGGTTATTAGACATGTTAAAAACAAGGTTATTCTTTGAATTTCTCAAATGAAATACATTTCATACATCCAGTATTCTGTTTGTATTTTAGAATGTTATTATTCTGGCATGTACATTTCCAGTCTATAAGCAATACTCAATATATGAAGGGTATTTCTTCACAAAAGCTCTGCTACTTTTAATTATGTTCCTTTCTTAGTTTTTGGTACCCCAAACGTCTTGTTTAGGGAGGGTACCCTCTGTTTATAAAAGGGTTAATTTACTGGCACTTCATGTCCCAAAAGCACATGTTTGAGTTACTTGCTGTGCATGCATGTACAAAACAGTTATTTAGGGGTACAAAGGCAGCATTGGCTACATACGGAGCTCCATAGTAAGGCAATACAAGTAGAAATATATGTATTTGTTTTTTTATTTTCACATGCAAATTTGGATAACTTTAACATGTCTGCCTGAATACATTTGCTACATGTCACTATATACTGCAAAGATATAATAGACAAAATATTGAACTTTTAAACTACAAGTGCAATGCAAAGGGCCTAGGCTGAAACGAGTATCAAGCAAGAAGAACCATTTCCTAATAAATCTTTAGGTGAATGACACTTCCCAGGAATCAAGACTGTGTGAACTCGTGCTAGCATTTAAGATTGGGAAATGGATACAATTGGCAAACTCTAGTGCTCTGTAGAGACACACAAATCTAGATATTGTGAGAAAGAGTACTGTGATCTTGGGAAGTACTAATAAATGTCACCTATAGGTGTTTCATGTACACATTGCTTAGCATGTATGCATGCATGCTGATGGGAAATTATCATCAATGTTAGGTTGTTGCTTCTCCACATCAAAGTACTTTTATTACATCTAAATTTGCTCTAAACCATTGACCTGGTATAGTGCTATATATAGTGCTATATACAATTGGGCAAGTTCATAAATGTGTGTTCCTAATTTCACACCATTAAAAATTCATGTTTTTCTGGTATTGTTCTTGTGTTACAAAAAAAATACACACTGGTCTCAGAAAAGCATGTAATTACATTCCTGCTTGTCACTGGAGAAGTTCATTAAGGTTGCTAATTGGTCATTAGTCTCAAATGAAGTGTTTCTGTGTACACTGAATGTAAGAAGCCAAGTGCAGTAGCAGTAATACCCCTACTTAGCAATTCAGACATTGCATTAATTAGTTGATTTCAAGTTGTCATTGGTAACACAAGGAAACGATACATTGAAGTAGCACTAGCTGGTTTGTTTTTAGGCATACACAAGGTACTGTGCACTACTACTGAAATACCAATATCTCTGTGAAACTGTAGAGTGTTATACCGTGTTAGCTGATGAATACAGAAAGTTTTGAGTTCAAGTGATACCCGTTGTTGGCTAGTTAGCATTAAAATACTTCTTTAATCTAGCTTTTTTACCGATATATCAATAGATTTATCACTGAATTTAAGTTGGTGTTTTGATGGCTCTGAAGTTAAAATATTTATCCAAACGTTTTAAATTAAGATTTATATTCTAGTCACTTACTGGCTGACAGCGTAGAGGATCATGACATTGTTTAGGGCCCAGGTGCCCAATCTGTTCAATTGTCTTATTGTAAGGATACTTTTGAATGTTTTTTTATTTTGTCATATTTGTAACAGCTGTTGCCCTTTGTTTTGTAAATAAATTGATATTATGTAGTTAAATATACAGATATTTTCAGATGTGTATATCAAATTCTTACTAAAATCAGTTTACTAGCATTAGGGCTTGGTAAAATGTATTTGATTAGGGGTGGCTTTTCTGTAGCACTCAACATTCATTCAGTGTTCTGCCTCATGTAACTTAAATAAATGTTTTAAGGAATGGCTCTTGCAGGGTACCTATTAACATGTCATAGTTGCCATAAAAATGTATTCTATCTATGCTGTCTTGCCATTTGTTGGTAATCCATGCTAAGGTGCTGCACTTATTGGGTGTCCCTAGTGTGTATAATTGTAGAACAGTATTCTACAACCATGTTTATGGGATAGTAGTTTGTGATATCACACACTTCAGCCAGAAACGTATTCCTGATGAAATATGCTTTGGCAAAGTACAGCATAAAAAGTTGTTAGAATGTATGACTGTATATATATATTGCAAGGTTGTTTTATTGTATTAGTACATATCTGTAGTCCCTTTATTCTCCTTTTGTTATGTTAGTATGCTGACCATTTTGCTGACCTGCATCTTCGTATTTATAGGGTTGTTTCAAAAGACAAACCATACAGCAGGGGCAACAGTTAGTAAGCGCTACTGCTGTCCAAGAACTATAGGAAATATATCACCATTGATTTATATAATTCCCTAAATCTTTTTTTAAATTAAGCTCTGATTTCGTTGCTGATGGTGGATGGTAAGTGTACAGATGGTAGAACTTTTGACTTTTTAGCTGAAATTTTGCATAGTCCAATTTCAACGGGAATATTTCTCCTTTAGCCGGAAAAGTAAAAAATCTTCCCCAAAATTCAACTACTTTTAGACCTAAAATATGTTATATAGTAATTTATCCCCTTCAGTGCATATTGTGAACGCAATGCATAGTACTTTCCTCAGAATCTCAAATATTACGAATATTGCGATTACAAAGCTATAGCACTATATTCAACATTTTTGTGTGATCAACACTGTCACATGAAAAGTCAAGGCTAATTTGGAAATTGATAAGTCATAATTTGGCATGAAAATTTAAAAAATATAGAAATTCATTCAGGAAAATCAAAATTTAAGCCGAATCTAATTTACTTCATTTGTCTAGTGATGTGTGGTTTGACTATGATGTACTATGATGGCAGGCCAACAGTAATTTTTACAGCTTCAGGCATGCTAGAATAATAAGTGAGACCACTATTGTGGTTTTTAAATAGCAGGTCAACTAGATGACAGAGATATATGCTGTATGGTTGTGTATGTGTGGCAATCAATGGGCCACAAAATTGCCCGCTGATCGCAAGTGCCTACATGGAGCGATCGATTCACGTGGGCAAATTCTTGATTGGCCAGGGGATGAACATGTCTGTTTTTCCCTGGCTGATCACATTACTTTGGATAGGAACCAAACAAAATAATGCCCGGCACACAAGGGGTACCTATCAATTCTCCAAGCCACCTGGAGACGTCATCACGCTGCAGTTGGTCCCTCAAGAATCGAGGGAGGATTGTAGCGAGTATGGGCCAAAGTTGCCATTTAATCTACTATTGTGCCTTCATAGGTTCCTTCTTCCACCTTATTTTAGACCCAGGTTGTCACAAAGATCACATTTGGTAAGGGCCAAGGTATTTAAATAAATGAAGAGGGGGAAAAAGACAGCAAGGCTAGGGAGAAATTCTAGGGTGGTGGGCTCAGACTGACATTCTCCATTTTCTGATTTACATTGTAATGGTAACTGATCAGTCTAAGAATTTTCTGTTTAAGAGAGTCAGTACAGTTATAGAAAATTGAAGGTAAGGTGTGAGTTCAGCTTTTACGGATAAAGGTCCACTTTCATCCAAGACTGCCTCAACTCCTAACCTCTCCACCTTCTTGTTCAAACAGAAAACTTAAATGAAATGGTTGTGTCTTTCTAGATGCTGTGCTTGGAGCAAATATCTACAAAGAGCATTTAAAAAGTATCTGACTAAATATTTGTTTGATTGTGTATGGAGTAAGCAGCTGGGACTCCATGTGAAATCCTTCAACTGGTGATAAATGGTCACCGCTTTATTCAGCATTGAGTTCACTTCTGTAACTAGTAGATCTTGTTACAACTTATTACAGCTTGTTTAGGGTTCCTTTTTCACATATGAGCTGACCTGTGTTGGGAGTGTGTTTTGGTTTAGTTTCTAGAGGTAAATAGATTTGTGATGTTGGGTTCTGGTGGATGTTTGTATGCGTTCCCTTTGGCCAAACTCTGTGTATTTCAAACATCATTGCTCTCAAATTCAGGGATTAACATTTTCTTCAAAAACATAAACCATACATCATTTAAATGTTCATTATAATTTCTGTCTTTTATTTATATATTTTTTTCAGTTTGTTAGAATATTAATGTTTGGCATGTCAGTGGCCTTTATTTAAAAAAAAAATCATCTTACTTACGTATACACATTGTTTTGCAGCTAACATTCATTTTGTAGAAATTGCATGGCAACGTATATTTACTGCATGAAGGCATTCAGATGCTAACAATTGACATTTTTATGACAATATTACATATTTTTTAAGCGCTCATTGTTTGTTTTTATTTTTTTTTATTTTGTATTATTATTTTGTTTATTGTGCTGCTTTGTTGAATGTGGATGATTCATGCTTTTCATTTACCATTGCTTCTCTTTCCTCACTGTTTGTGATTTGCCTACCAGGAGGAGCTACTATTCTTACTCCTACTACCTGTAAGTAGAAAATGGCCACCTGTTTGTTTGGATTATTAACACCTTACACAAAATGTAGTATCCCTTTAAAAAGAAATAAGAGCACTTTAAGCACAGGGCTTGGCTGAGCAATTTGGAAATTATCTTACAAACATCCTTAGGTCTAAAAACCATGCTTTGCCCTTTGCTAAGGCTTGGGATACAGTTAGCTCATCAATAATTGAAAATATACATAGTTGACCCTTTTTTTTATTTTTTATTAAGTCTTCCTTTTAGTAAGACTGCCATCTTACTAAGTCACAATAACAGAGGAGTAAACACTGCAAAGAAAGAGACAGTACCATTATGAACCATTGCTTTATTTATTTTTAGAGGGATAACATACTAAATGTGCCATAAGTCACTAACCCTTTTTGTTGCACGCTGTGTGTCTACTGGTCATGATCCTCCCTTCTAACAACATGTCTGTACATAATTGTTTGTACAAATTTGTATGTTTAGGTATTAGCCTTAACCAAGTATACAGAGTGCTGCACGTGGTGGTGGTGATTGTATTTATTTTGGGACAGTTATTTGTAGGCCTGTTAATATAGAGGAAACCAGCAAATTCCATAGATTACAGGTAAGTACCGTAGGATCAGTAGAAGAATGGCAGTTTATGTGCTAACATTTTCCTCAATCAGCTTTATATATTTGTGTACTGACCCTCATCTTTATGACATGTGTACAATACATAAGTAGCCAGGACTAAATGTTCCTACATACGCTAGAGAATTTTTGCCTGAGAGGATCTGTCGCCTACTGATTGCTATAATGTAGGGTGCAGGCAAGTCCCAGTCACTAAACCAACCCCTTTTTAAGGTCTATTTGAAGCTCTTTTTGAAAGGGAAGGCAAATTGGTAGGTTTAACACATCAACAGGTGCAGTTGAAATAAAGTTTGCAATGTTTGACAGGTGCAATAAAACACATCCAATGGCATTTTTACAAATAATATACATTATTTGGATTTACTCATACTTTAAATAGCGCAAATGATTGATTTGGTCCTTTCTAATAACCTTTTTCATATTATTCTATGGATACGATAGGGATTATATTTGGGGAACCCCCTTTCCTCTCTCCCAGCCACCTGAAATAACACCTTTGTCTAGGGTGTTGGGATGGTAGATTATTGCACAGCACACATGCACCTAATACAAATGGTATTGTATTTCTAAATATGTTAATATTGAGTATAATATAGGTAACATATATAAGCTGAGATGTTAATCACCCAATTGTTAAACCATATGTAATAGGAAATATTAAAACTGTTTGTGTTCAAATGTTGAAGTATAAGTTGACTTGAACTATTTTTGTTCCATGTAAACACACATCTTTTTAATATGTACCCTTTTAAGTCCATGTGAAACTCTATACATCATTCTCATTGTACTGAGCCTTGAGGTTAATGAAGACATCCAGCTTTCAGAATTTGGTGTGTCTGTGCCTTTTACACTAGAAAAGTGCTAGCGCTGCATTGAATTACAATCCAACCCATCATTGTGGGGCCCAAGCTACTAAAATGAGATAGACATTGTGACATACATCAATTTTTAAATCTGCCTTTGTACCTAATAAAGGCTCTGATGTGATGCCTTTTGCATATAATCATATTGTGCAATATAATGGGAAACATCCAATGCATTAGCCACAAGGAAAATTAAATTCCTTGGCAGATGTGATATGAAAGGAGGAAAGAAAAAGATCCTTAACTCAACAGTCCTTTGTATATATGCAAAATATAACTTTATAACATTGAAGACAAATGCATTTAACATTCCATTTATTTAAAAAAAATGAAATCTTGTGGGTTACTGATGTGAAAGTCATTGTCTTAGGTTTATAGTTTTAATGTAGGAATGTTATAAATAGTCTAAAACAATATCAGAAATGTATTTGCCAATTATTGGAGGTTTGGCAATTCTCTGCAGCAGAAAAATTCCTCTCTATGGTGGTCTTCAGTGGAAATAAACATCCCATGCACTGGTGATCAATGAGGAACCAACTGCTTACATCAATTGTCAGTGGGAATTTGCACCTTTACATTGGCAGTCTTTGTGAGTAGAAGATCATTGCTGACTACTGAAGGGACTCCTTGGAATCTGGAGGAACCTTGGTTGAAATAACCTACTGTAAACTGGCAAAGTCTACATTTTGATATGGTCACATGAAGGCTTAAACTCGTCTACATTTTGCCAAAATGCAGCAAAATCATAGCAGTCATGTCTTTGGCACCCCCCTTTATTTTCAATCGGTACCACATGTGTTCTGAAAACCGCGACACAATGGGGCATATGCACTGCGCAATTATGTGCCTGTTAAAAATCAATGGGAGTGTGCCAAAGACACGACCACTATGGTTTTGCCGTGTTTTGGCTAAACGTAGTAAAGTTTCTTCAGTTAAATTGCAACTGAAACCTAATCTGTTAATGTAAACTTTCAGTCAGTCCTAACAAGTAGTACATGAATTCTTTGTATAAATGATCTTTGTAGCTGCAGGCACCAATTCTCAGTTTGCAGTAAATTTACTCACAATAAATTTGTGGCTTATTTTCACATATTTTTTTCTATCAAAAATTTCTGTAACCTGACAGCCTTCTGTGTAAATAACTTGTAGATGCTGTATACAGTTCACAAACCTACTGCAAATTAGTCTCTGTTGTAATATTTAGGGACACATTATTCCATAGTGTCTTAGTGTCAGCACTACTGAGGTCTGTTAGAACATTTTAATGCTCTATTGCCTATTAAAAAACAGAAAATATCTTCCATAGCATGGCTACTAATTTTACAGAAAACAGTACTGGGGTATAAATGGGCTCTTAAACTCAAAGTGCTCACAAGCATGCATGCATCTCTCATTAGAAAACTAGTCATGCTTTGCAAGTAAAACATCTTGGTTAAAATGTAGAAAATAACTGGTACAAAATAGTTGAATCTATAGGAAACAAATTGATCAAACGTGGAGACGCATGTGTTCAATTTGATAAGCTGATCTATTCAGCTCCTTCAGGGGTTCAGAATCATTTAATTGTATTAAATTGTATTAAAATGTTGTGTAGACTTAATCAAGATCAATTAATCCCGCACACAGAAAGCTTAGTTGAACAGGGAACCAACATGTTGGAAAACCCTGTTCGATTTCCATTACTTCCGATGCTCACCGAGAGTCCCCATTCAAAGTATCGTTCTGGTTGGATGACACAGAAGTGCTGCGTCTCGATATCGACGGCTCCTTGAATTGCACGGGAATCGACCCATGTATGCCCAGCATAAGTGTCATTCACATAATCTATTTAAATGTTAGAATGTCAGTATGAAGAAGCATTTCCAATATAAAGCTTCATAGGAACAGAACTCAGAACATAGCCTTTATAAAATACACAATCATTGGATATATGAGGGCCAGTTTGTATGGTGGCTAGGCAAATTGACATGACCCCAGATTGCATAGCTGTTGCATAGCTTGTATATATTGTTTGTATAGCTTTCTTTAAGTTTGCCAAAATTATGTAGTGGGAGTGCTTAGCTAAAAGAGACTCTGTTATGACAAAATTTTAGGCCCTGCAATGGTTGTTTTCATTTTAGAAAATGTACTGCTGTCATTCGAATGCGTTGTCTTCAGTTACTGTCCTAGAACAGGTATAACAATGATAATGATAACTTTCCTTTTTTATTCTAATTTCTTATAAAGTTTTCATTGCAAAATTTTTTGGGGGATGGAAAACTTAAAAAGAAAAATCATAATATATGGTGCAAATATAATCAGTTGTTTAAGGTGGAAGTAACACACACAAAAAAAAAGGGGGGGGGGCGTTGGTATTTGTCTAAAGAACAGTAGTACAAAGCGACCAGTAGAATCAAATGCATCAAAACAGTTTTTGATGCATCCATACAGCAGGTGCGATGGATTGTGAAATGGAAGCCAATCACAACGCAAATTTGCAAGGCATTCATTCTGTGTCCATCGCGAAGTATTAAAAAGTTTAGACGGACATATTCACAATAGGGGTCAGCATTGCTACCCTGTACCTTTCCTATGACTTAATAACATCAACATCCATTTAGTTGGGTCCAACCAGGAAGACCATTGCGGTTCTTTGTAGAAATAAGACAGTGTAATGTGTGTGTGATTGGCTTCCATTCCCCTGTAGCGTGCCTACAAAACTTTAAAAACCTAGGAAGCTCATGATACCACAGAAATGAGTACTTCTCTATGTAAATAATGCTTTATGGCTTTAAACTTTTTTTTTAATAAGTCAGACTTGTAATAGCTGCTAATGTGTCTTCTTTTTTCCCTGAACACATTTACAATACTAAAAAAGATGTAATTCACTAAATTAGGAATTACTGAAGGTCAGTTTGTGTTGCCTAATGCAGATATTAACAGACTGTCACTTAGTGAAAAATACTGTTGAGTTTCCATGCATATTTCATCAATAAACTCAAGCTTGTTTTGATAAAAATTTCACTTTAAATATGTATGTAATATGTATTTTTCTAGAATTTCACAAGGCTGATATTTCGTCTAGCTCTGATATTCACTGTATGGTGCTACACAGCTGTCTTGATCATGTAGTCTTCTTACTAAAATATTTATATATTGTGTTATTTTATGGTTAATTTTAGGGGTATAAAGGAATATCCGATGTTTTGCTTTTGGTTTTACACTAGTAGCTAGACCTCTACAGGATACTGAATATTGTGAGATGCTTGTCACTGGTAGTATTCAGTATACCACAGAGAAATATTGGTGGTCACAGTTCATTACAGTGAAAAAGACTGCAAATATATGAATATGATCATGAAAAGCATAGCGTCTACTACTATAGAATTTTACCATCAACTGGTTCAACTGACTGACTATAGTCATGGATACATTGTGACTTTACTGAATGTTTTAGTCTCTTGAATCCTAGAAGCCAAGCAAGTAGTGAAATTCTTCTTTCCCTTTCAGTAAACTGGCCAAGAAACGTAAGGATGCCATGGGTAACACACGTCAGGAAATGACTCATATGGTCAATGCAATGGACAGAAGTTATGCCGACCAAAGTACTTTGCATGCCGAAGACCCACTGTCTATTACCTACATGGACTCTCACAACTTTACTCCTCGATGTAAGTATTGCCAACGAAATATAGGATACAAAATAATTTGTGATGTATGCTACGTTTAAACAAAATAACAATTTACAGGACTTAACCAGTCTTAAAATACTGTATATGACACTTAGAAAATTGCATCGCATTGCATTAGAACTGGGAAAGACTTAGAATATTGGTATATGTGAACATATGGCCTGAAGTTGCTTCATTGCGGTCACACATGTGAGACAACAAACTTTCACATACGTTCTTAAGATTGCATCTGGAATTACAAACCTTTCAGAAATCAATCAATGAAGTGCCAACAAATTACATAGTGCTGTACAGAAAAGGCAAATTAGCATAAAACTTTGACATAGGACAGGAAGAGGTCCGTGCCCCTTTGAGCTTTTAATCTAGATATTCCCACTATTCTTGGTGCATTCCCCTGAATACAAAATCATGTAAAGAATGGCTGCAACAAATTTGAAGACCTGTAACTGATAATGGTTTTTCTAACATTATCTAAACCAATGTATCCCTATTAGGTAAGGTTAGTCTCAGTTCAGGCAGTTGGTTGGAAACAATAAGTTTACTGCCCCCAACTGACTGGAAAATAACATGTAGCATCTTACTTGCAGTTGGCAACTGAATTAGGGGAAATGAGAGTGATTGACAGCCTGCCCCCAAATTTCCACATATAATTGAATTGTCTTTACAGAGTTGTGGTGGTAGCTATGGGTGACTGACTCATTGTAACCAAATATCTGAACTAAGCCTAAGATTTTAATGTAAAACCAGCTGTATGAGGTGGTAATCCCTTAAAGATCTGAATTGTTAATGCAACCAGATGGTTCAGACTTTGTAAATGGCTAAATGAAGTGTTATATATACTTGTCCACCAAGTATTGATACATTTTAATTTTCTATTTCTTACCAAACAACCCAGCCAAAAATAACACCAATTTCCTAACTTAAGTCCCCCATACACCTTTCAATCACTCCATACACTTTTCTTTAGATCTATCAATGACTGTGTAGCCTCTCTGATAGAATACATAGTGATTGGAAGGTTTAGAAATGCCCTCATATTATATGGTTTTGGTAGAACAAAAGTTGATTGAACAGAAACTGTACAATAAGAGATTGTAAGGTGTATGACAGTGGTGTCATTTTCCCACCCACAGCCAGGTGGACAATTAAGAACTATTCTTCCCCCTTTTTTTCTGAATACCTAAAGATGAGGAACTATTAACCTCCTGGGCGCTATGCCCGAACTCAGTTTGGGATCGGGCACAAACTGCGCCTCTCTGTGTGCCTGCGGCTCTGTAGAAGACCTCCATGTTAATGGAGGGGGTGCCACTCTCCTTCCCACACACCACCGGCGTCTATTTGACACCGGCTGTGTTTAGAGGGCTGGGCAGAGAGCTGGCAATCACGGCAGAGTACAGTACGGAGTGATTGCGGGGGAAACGAATTTTTGGGCCATAAAAAATTGTGTGAAAAGCTCGTAATACCCAGAGGGTTAATGCATGGTATTAGGGAACGTAAGCTAGTTTATTGTAATCACAAATTGAAATATCTTTAAAGAGACCCTGTCAGCAACATATAGATAAAAGCTCAGAAAACTAAGTACTTTATTTACACCTTTTTTATATTTATATATAGGTAGCATTAAAGCGGTTCTATATTCAAAATAAAAAATATATACATTACATTGACAATACTCCCCTGTCAGCAGTTACAGAATAAAAAAACAACAACGTGCTCACCTTCCTCAATTCCTCATTCCCGGGGAAATCATATTAAGGGCAGAGAGAAGCCGTTCCACCCACACTTCAGGAATACTTTATTCTGACTATGGGGCTGTAACTCTTTTAAACGTCCACTAGATGGATTCGATTACATCATGTTAGATTCTTCATATGTGAAGCTACATTCCTCCCAGCTGTCCCTGTCCCCTGATTTAAAAGTTTGTCATGGCAGGTACGTCACACACAATGGGAGGGAAGAGCCTAAAAATCGCCTCTCCTGCTGGAACATTCCAAGAAAACAGCTTATACCTTTGACGTTTTTTTTATTTTTTATTTTTTTATATGGAGATCAATACATATGTTTAATAATAAAGGGAGTATTTTACTTACACATCTGCTAATGCTGAATATCGGTTACTCTGTACCCAATTTTAGTTTAAATTATTGATTAGACTAATTACGTCTACTGTATCTGTTCCTTCTACTCTGCTGTTTAGTTGCTTCCTCCATGCATCTCCTGCAGCAATGTTTTTATTGGCTGTTTGACTGATCATTAATATGCCAGAGCTACTCATTTGTTACATCAGCTTCCTAAATCTATCCACAATTTTAATGCATGTCATTTAAAGACCAGTTCAACACATGCATTCATATTGTGTTTGTTCTTTAAGTTACCAGGACAGACTCTGTACTAAAATATTTCAGAGCAAGTTGCCTTAGCTTTCAGATGTTTGAGCTTGTAGACCTAAGGCCAATTTGGTGCTCTCGTGAATGTATATGCTGACGTAGTCATTGCTGGCCTGCTGGAAGAATTCATCTTTTTAAAGTGAATGATGTCTTGTGCTAATTTCTTTGTCTGTCTGTGTTTCCAACTGCCCATACCCAAGGTAATGTGAATTTCATAAGCTTTGTTTTCCTGCAGTGCCCAATGATCCACTTGTGCCGACTGCTGTGTTAGGTGAGGACCTAGTCTGACATCATCACCAGTTCACGCATGATTGGTTTTGTTGCATGTGATTTGCTGTTATTAGCGTTTTTTTTAATGATTAGTTAGCAGCAGCTACTTGTCCGGGAAGTACAGTTGTTCACATTAAACACACATGGAATTCCTGTAGGCAGGTCTTGTTGTTCAAGTATATTTTTCATGCATAGAACATTTTTTGCAGACATAGTTAGTTCTCTGAAAACTCTAAGATTTTTTTGCTTTAGATATGTAAAGTATGTAAAGCTATTTTAAGTCATCAAAATGACGAACTCAATGTATAGAATACACGTTAACCGTGTCAAGCCAATGGAGAGTTAAGCAGAGGTGCACTCCTTACTGTGTGGGATTTCCAGGTATCAGAAGGATATTGCAATGTTAAGATTGCCAGGAAATTACTGAATAGAATGTTTTGCTTGGATGGCTCATACATCTACTTATTTTTCAAATATCCTTCCTTTTTGTTCTTTGCAAATGAAATTCACTTCTGATATGCTGACTTGTATTCCTAAGGTTCCTTTAACAAATCATTTGTGGCCCTTAACCTCCCTAGCGCACTGCTGAGGTCCAGATTTCTGTACCAAAAGTGCACCA
>CM070035.1:99163942-99176332 GCA_036250615.1 Ptychadena robeensis | reverse complement strand
AGCCATCGATGTATACAGAGAGGTGATACCTTTATTGATACCTAACTGAAGTAATTGAAAAAGCAAAATTTCAGGATGAAAACTGAAGGGATCTCAGACATCTTTAAAGCTTGCCTTTTTAATAACCTAAGTTAGCGAATAAAGGGTATCTTAACATTATATTATATGGACCTTCTTTTGCACCGAACATTCAACTCTTCTCCTGTTGTTATATATAGTATATTTATAGCAACACACTGTAATAAGCACAAAAAGAAGTAAGGGTAAGTGACACCCCCAGGCTGTGCAGGACCTTAGTACAAATATGTTTAATATGTAAAACTGAGGCTAGGTTTCAGGATGTTTGGGCCCACCTGCTGGTGAGACAAAACATTGTGTATGCTTCCTGGTTGCAGATCCTAGTCGGTCAGAAGCACCAAATCAGTTGTTCCCTAAATTTATTTAACAATGATATAGCTTGATTATTTTTTTTCTTCCTAAAATAATATATTTATATTATTATATCTTTTGGAAATATCATGTTGCACTTTTTAAAATATCTTTTCAGATGAAAACCACACAGCAACAGCGGAAAACAGCCGACTTCTAGATGTTCCTCGCTACCTGTGTGAAGGAACAGAATCTCCATACCAAACTGGACAGCTTCATCCAGCCATAAGAGTTGCTGATTTGTTACAACATATTAATCTTATGAAGACATCTGACAGCTATGGATTTAAAGAGGAGTATGAGGTAAAACACTGGAATTTACTTAAACAAGTTTTAGACATCAAGTAATGGCAAAATGGCATGCCATAAATATATATGCATTCAATGCTGTTCTAATGCTACTGGCTGGCATAAAATAGGCTTTATTGGGATGAATTGTATATTTTAATGTTCCAGAGTTTCTTTGAGGGTCAGTCGGCCTCATGGGACGTCGCTAAGAAGGATCAAAACCGAACGAAAAACAGATATGGAAACATCATTGCCTGTAAGTTTTTACCTGTTCATGTTCTTGTATTATTTATTGTAGAAACTGGTTTGTCCAAAATAAGCCCAGTCACTTCAGTTAGTTCCTGCTATCCATTAGGCAAATGCAAGGGAAACCTGTGTGCAAAAACTCCTAAAAATGTAGCTTATCCAGGGATTTCCTATATTTTTGGCAGCATAATTTGTTTTTCTTATTCCTCTTTATTTATTCTGAACCAATAACACCGTGGTGGAGAAGCTACAACCCTAAAAAACTGTTGCTGTTTCCTAGAATGGGTGTTGCTATGCCAAGTCCTGAAAAAAATGCTATTTTTCCAGAAAGTCACTAGATAATTGTTTTCAATGCTGAAATCCTATACTGTACTCCATATAACCTTAAATGGAGCTTGATTCAGTCAGTGAAATGTCCCTCCCCAAGTGTCTTTGCGCCCAGAAAAAGTGGAGCTGCCATTGCCACGGGAATACATAATCTGAAAGAAGGTGCGACGCAGGATAATCTGGACTTGTTGAAGGTTTTTTTTTATTTTCCTTTGACACCTTGTCCATTAAATGGGGTGTTTGACTGCAAGGGACATGAAGTGAAAGATGTGGTTGTAGGTTCACTTTAAGGCTTGGCTTTATTTGTGAAAGGGACTCTCCTGCTTTAAGAAATGCCCTACCCCTTTCAGTATCCACTCCACCAATGTCTTTTAAGAAATAAAAATCACATTCTGATCCTCATTCTACCAAGAATAGAGCTGAGATAAGTATTTTTTGGGGGCATGGGGCAACACTAGAGTAGATGTATGTTTAGTAGCATGGACTTTGTAGTTTGTTTTTTTACATGCTGGTCTGGCTTCTATGTTTTCTCACAAATTAGACTTCAGTTTGTCATGCTTTTCCATGATCAACATTGTAGGCACTGTTAGAGAGCAAATGGAAAATGTTAAAAGCTAGAAAAATGCTAGCTAAGGTGTTTTGATAAAGTTGTTAGGAGGAGCCTAAACTCATTGTCAGAATATTCTGAGATGTCATACTTTCTTGCTTTTCTTCTGACCAGATGATCACTCAAGAGTTATCCTTCAGCCAGTGGAAGATGACCCTTCGTCTGACTACATAAATGCAAATTACATTGATGTAAGTCAGATGCACAGCCCCTGCTATCCCCCTGCATGCTTTTAGCTCTCAGCTTGTTGTACATGTGTTTTTTTTCTATTTTTTGTTTGTTGGGTTTTTTTTTGCCCCGCATGTCATGCCTATGAAGTTTAACTGCAAGTGTTTGAAAGAAGAGAAACTGTACACTTTCCTTGTTCTACGTCTCAGTACTCACTGACATTGTTGTGCTTTCTTTCACACCTGACTTTGGTTTGGCCTGTAGATTTGGCTGTACAGGGATGTAAGTACCACTATATGTGAATAACAGAACCCTACAGTAAACATTTAATATAGACATTGTTCCCAATTACTTTGTAATTCCTACTAATGCTTATTTACCTGACATCTGTGCATGCTCCACCTTATTTAATTTCGTTTTTTTTCTCATTCTTCTCATTCAGTCGTGGTACTTTTTCTTTCTCTTATTTTTCTTTCTTTCTATTTATTATATAGCCAGAATACACTAAGCTGGCAGCAGACCAATTTCATTTTTTATTCCCTGAAATGCTTTCTATTTCTCCCAATTAGAAATCCCATACTATCATCTTTCTTTCTGATGTTTTCTGGCTGAATTTTTCTTCCTTTTTTTTTTCTTTATTGCTTAAAAATATATTTCCAATTTATAGAAATGTTTACTGATCATGTAAATGTGCTTCTGTAAATGTAAAAACTGGCATTTATTTTTTGCAATGCAATTCCCCCGCAAACGTACTGCTGGATCAGTGTCTTGCAGTTTTTATGCAATCCACACAGAACTTTTTGGGTATCTTTTTCCTGTAATGGCCCAGCAAATGTGAAACTGCAGTGTCAGTTTCCTTCCTGCCACATGCTAAATAGAAAGTTTAGCCCCCCAATAAAATCTCTCACTGCCTCCATAGAACATCTGTGGGGCAGAAACATAGGATGTATAAATGCCAATCGGTCATCAACATGCTACAGATGTCATGTATAGCACTAGCTCCCAGTGGGCAGATACAATAAATGAGTTTAGGAGATAACCTAATTTGTAAAGAAAATCTGTGGATGAAATATTAGATAATGGGATAAAAGTATGTTTTGATTTATTTTTAATTTAGCAGCCAATCAAGACCAATATACATGCTAACTCATTGGCTGATCTGGATTGCTGTCTACTTACCATTTTTTCCCTGAATGTTTTATTTTTCATTTATTTTGTATGGTGTACTGCTTTTTTTTTATTTAAGCAGCTATGCAATTTGGTAGGCTTTCAGATACAAAGGTTTAATCTGATTTGCCTTGGTCTATATGTCTTCTAATGATTCAATTAGTTTGTCTGCGGAGATTGATGGATTTTTTAAATGGCTAAAGAACTGGGAGGAGCTCCATTTGTTGCAGGCACCAGTGTTGACTGTAAATAACCGTTATGTACCCAGGAAGTGAACGAATGATGTCTACGGTCAATGCTGATTTTAATATAATGAAAAGCTGCTGTTTTATATATTTACTTTCCATTTGCCTGTCTTATAATCTAACATAACCCCCCCAAATTTTTTTTATAATAATCTCTTGATATAAATCTCTTGTCCACAACCATTAAAAATGTATATTTAGAACCAAAAAACAATATTATATTGCTGCTTACCACCCTGTTTCCCCCAAAAGTAAGAGCTAGCTGCTACCCCCCCCCCCCCCCCCCCCCCCCCCCCCCCCCCCCCCCCCATACTTTTAATATGAGCTCTTCTCCAAAAATAAGACCATGTCCCAGAGACAGCTTCCATATTTAGGGAAGAAATGACAGGAGGCGTTTTGTCACCTCTTCTTAACCCAGAAATAAGCCCTAGTGCATGTTTTGCACCTAAAATTAATAGAGGCCAGGGTAGTACTGTTTCTTTAAGTAAAGAAGAATACAAACCTTTTGGTCTAACCATTCTTGACAGTTTTTTTTAGTCCTGCCAGCTGATTTCAATGTCCTCAACCTCCTAGTTATCTTGGAGGAGCTTAAAAATTGTTAATGGAGTTGCGTCGAAGGCGAAAGCATTTATAGCCCAGATTAGAAGAGCAATTTAGGATGGCAAAGCTTGCTCCTCTACAGATAAAAACAAGAAAATATGTTATTGGTAAGAGCGCATGTTAAAAGAAAACATTTTAAAACTAAATTACTTCAACCAGCACTATGGAACAATAGGATGCAATTTATTACATTCTGGTCTGGTCTGGTGAGCCCCAACATTAAATTGGGCAGGAATTCTGTAAAAGTGTTAATTGACTAAACTTTTTAGCTTTTGACTGATTCTAATTAAACCAATATGAAACCATCACCTTTGGCCATAGGTTTGCCATCAAGCAGGGCATATTTAAAAAACCTGAAGGCAGAAATTTCCAGTGCCATTGTTCCAAAGTTGGTTTTAGAATTGGGAAAGTGGCTTTAGAATTCCGGAAAAAAACGTAACTTTTCAAGGTGTTTTCTTTAAACTTGTTCTGTCCCATTATACATTATTAACCCTCTGGGCGTTATGGGCTTTTCGCGCCGTTTTTTATGGCACGAAAAGCCGTTTCCCCTGCAATCGCGGCAGAGTACACTGTACTCCGCCGTGATTGCCGGCTCTCTGCCCAGCCCTCTACAAACTGCCGGTGTCAAAAAGAAGAGCGGCGCTCCCTCCATTAACATGGAGATCTATGGCGCTGCTCACCCCGCCCCCTTCACAGATGATGCCGAAGACACAGGGCCGGAAATGCTCAGTGTGTCTGCGGCCCTTGTACAGAGCCGCAGGCACACGGAGAGGCGCCGTTTGTGCACAATCCCGGTCACGATCGAACTGTGCCCAAACTTAGTTTGGGCATAGCGCCCAGGAGGTTAAAGGAAAGTTGAGATGTATATACATGTAGCTGTAAAAAAACATTCATGTCATTAAATGACAAATTAATTCAACAACAATTTTTTTCACCTTAAATTTAATGTTTATTCTTGATAAACAGAACAAAGACTATCTAGCCCTACCTAACTGTTTTCACGTTGGTGTCATACAGCTTAATTCACACATTTTCCCATTCAAATCTTTGGAGAAAGCTATACATTTATAAATAAACTCTAAATGTTTTCTTTATTTTCTCTGCAACTGCAACAAATTGTAATAATGGATTGTACTGAAAAATTAAGTGTTTCTTTTTGCTTCAATTAATCATTTGCTTCAATTACTTTCTGTAGTCATTATTTACCCCATTTTTTTTCTAAAAAGATATTCAGATAAAACATAATTGTCCTTATTAAGTTCTTCTATGTAAAGCGCCCCATGCACCCTTCGTTGTGCACCAGATTTTTTGGCCGATCGACCGCTGTGTGCGCCATGTCTGTCAATTTGCTGCGAAATCGGGTGCAAAACGAATGCTTAAACTAATTTGTGCAGAAATCGGACGCTAAATCGATCTAAGCCATTACGGACAAGTCTGTAATTCTTAGATTGCTTTGATTACTTTGAATTCCCCATTCAAAGTAAGTGCCACCACATAATAAGTGCCAAGCCGATTCTCAGCACTCTGCCGGGGGATCGACGAATATTCTAACCGTGTATGGGGGCTTAAGTCATTAAATATTTTGGCAATCCCTATTAATATCTATGTCTTGGCAAAAATTTTAAACAATCATTAATTAGCTAAATCTATTAATGTCACTGTTGTCAGAGTACTAAACCTTAGTAATTTATACTAATACGTATATGCAGAAAATGTATAGGTAAAAAATTGCTGTGATGAGAGGCTTTCCGTTCTTGAATATGTGTTTATTTATTGTGCTTCTATGATTTCTTTTTAGAGGGGCATCAAAGCTCAGAAATGTTGACTTAAGGCTGATTGCATTTTCTGGTCATCCCCAAGCAAATCTGATACCCTGACTGTAGCTTGGGCTATAAGCAAATCTGTGTCAAGAGCATTATGTGTGTTTTATGGTTTCAAGTTATAGGGGATTACAGTTATTTAAACATAATGCAATGTGACCATGTGACTAACAGTAGAAAATTGTGTATGCATTGCTTTTCAGATCTTTAAACATCTCCTTAGGTTCTGAACAAAGTGTGTGTGTTTTTAGAGGTCCAAATTAAACATGAAACACAAGATGATTTTTTTCCCTTTTTCTGTCAAGTCCGTTTTATAGGAAATATTGCATATATTTGTGGTGTCCCTTTTATGCTTAATGTATATTAGACACCTACAATAAGTGTCCAACCATAAACAGCCTTCAGGTGTTCATGAGCTTGGTGCTCACATTAGTTTAGAGTTTGTCTTTATTTTCTTGGCCATCCTCAAAATTTGGGCCATACTGTATTCTGACGCCCCAATTATTTAACATCTCCCTGCATGCAGTGTATTGCTTTTATTTTTTGTAAATTGAGTGTTATTATCTAAAACTGAGAGCCTCTCATTTTCTCATAAGATAAAACCTTTTTCTTCCAGAGAGACCTTAGAAGTATGTTTTCAAAGATGTTATTAATAACCAAAAATCATGCTATAAGGGGAGTTTGCGATCATGTCTTATTTTGAAAACATTGCCATTTCTAGTTGTACTACAGTTAAATATCAATATGGAATTGGAAATATTCACTCAAAACTGCATTTACATTTTTTTGTGTTAATGGCTAAATTGTTCTAGTAGTTGATACCATTTTGATGCAACCTATTGATGCTGAGAATGAATTATTTGCCTGTTGTTTCAGGGATATCAGAGGCCGAGCCATTACATTGCCACCCAAGGTAAAAGAATCTGCTCTGCTCACTGCTTTAATTGCTTTCATTTAGCTTCCTGGCAAGATTCCAATTGCATTTGGAAACCAACGCTGAAATTTGATAGAGATTAGCACTGCCTCTGCCAGAGTTAGATCAAAACTTTACCTCTGCATAAGCAATCCTTTTTTTTGTTTTGTTTATTGACCCCTCAAGCATAACTTAGATCAATCTTTGTATAATATAGTTTTATTAGTTTATAAAAAAACACAGACACAACAACAACTTGACCTTTAGGTACTTAACATTGCGATTTCCAATAGGTGCATATAAATCTGGCACACAAATCAAACCTAGTACCCATCTAGGGACCACCGTCCCAGTGCTCATATCTTGTCTACGTCGGTCATTAACATTACAAGACCTTACACAAAAGGAGTAAAAAAAAAAAAAAGGGAAAAAGGGGGCACCAGAAAGGGAAAGAATAAAAATGAAAAAGGAAAAAGGATGGGGATAAGAAAAAGAAGAAGAGAAAGAAAAAGGAAAGAGGGGCATATCCTAGTACATGTAAGGCAGCTCCTTATCAGCTAGTCCCCAACTAGAGCAGGGCCTGCATTGCTGACGAAGCACGAAAAAGCTGCCATGGACCCCATGTCTTCCAAAAGGTCTCCAGTCGCCCGCTGTCTTCTGCAACCAATCGCTCTAAGCGTTCCAGCTTATCAAGTTCCACTAACCACTCCTGAATCGTGGGAGGGCTTGTGGACAACCAGTGCCTGGGAATCACAGCCCTTGCTGCGATAAGAAAAAATCGCAGCGTGTTGCATTTTATAGATTTATATGAACCCGGTAGCATAGACAAGAGGGCGATCTCAGGTGAGCCAATCAGAGAGAGGGAATGCATGTTATTATATATAAAAAAAAACCTGTCCCAAAACGGCTGTAAAACCTGGCATCCCCACCAGATATGCGTCATGTCCCCTTTGTGGGTTAAGCATCGCCAGCATCTGTCAGATCTTTATGGTGCGTATTTGTGTAAAACGTCTGGGCATTGGTACCATCTTGTGATGATCTTGAAATTCGTCTCCTGTGCTTCACTGGTTATAGACGTGCCATATGTTAAATGGAACGCTCTAAGCCATTCGGTTTCCTCAAAGGTCTTCCCCAATTCCCTCTCCCATCTGCCTACATATGTCGGTTGTAATGTCGTATCCTCTTGGTAGAGAGTAAATAATAGATACCTTGTGTGATGGTGTCTCTTCGTTGATAAGAAGCTTTTCAAATAAGGTGAGTGCTCGTGTTAAACAACTTTTGTCCGTGAAAGAGTGGTAAAAAGTATAAAGTTGAAAGTAATGCAACCAAAATTGGGGTGACCCCGCCACCTCCTGTGGCATTTCGTCCTTCCCTGGCAACCTGCCCTGTGGTAGGATTTGAAAAAGGTGAAATTGTTCCAACTTATTCCAGCCTAGAAAATTGTGACTGTTCAGCGTGGGGGGAAATAGGGGATTGCCAAACAAAGGGGTGAGTGGACCTGGACTAGTAGATACATTTAGTGAAGTGCATAAAAGGGTATCCCATTTTGTCAACAGTGCTATCATCAAGGAATGTAGAGTAGCTTTAGTTTTGGCATCTCTCACTGTCCAGGGGAGGGAGCGTAAGTCTCTGTTAGATATATCCTGTTCTAGGGTGACCCATAGCTTAACCTCCTTATTGTGGAACCAGTCCACAATGCGTGTTAGTAAAGTCGCATAATAATACTTCTCTGGGTTTGGGAAGCCTGCTCCCCCCTTAGATTTCGGGAGGCTGAGTGTAGCAAGAGATACCCGGGCTTTCTTTCCTTGCCACGCAAACTGTCTAAACAAGGATGTAAGTGATTTCAAATACTTAGTGGAGAGATAGATTGGGAGTGTTTGAAAGAAGTACAACACCTTGGGCAATATATCCATTTTCAGGATATTTATCCGTGCAAACCATGAATAAAATTTTGTATTGTAGGATGTTAGAAGAGCTTTAAGTCTTTGATATAGTGGCACATAATTGTGATCGAATAACCCTTGTGGATCGGCTGTAAGTTCCACTCCCAAGTATTTCAGTGAACTAGTGCAAATTCGAAAAGAAAAATTTGAGATTACTGTTGACATTTCAGTGGTTGGCAGGGATATATTCATGATTTCTGATTTAGCATAGTTAACTTTAAAGTTACTAAGAGCTCCAAATCGGGAAAATTCCCTGAGGAGTGAGGGAGAGAGGAGAGAGACATGAGGGGAAGCCACATAGAACAGAAGATCATCGGCGAACAGTGACACCTTATATTCACGTCCACTTATTTTTATGCCCTTGATGTCCGGGTTATTTCGCACCGCGGTTGCTAAGTGCTCAGTCACTATCGTAAACAATAGTGGAGACAGGGGGCATCCCTGGCGGGTGCCGTTAAGAATCGGGAAGCACGCCGAAAGGCTGCCATTTACCATTACCCTAGCTATGGGGCCGGAGTATAGAGCCATGATCCTTTGCAGAGCGGTAGGGCCAATTCCTATCTGTCGCAGAGTGGCCTCCAAGAAAGGCCAACTGACCCTATCGAAGGCCTTCTACTGATAATGAACACATTGGGGTTTGTCATTTGCAAGCGGTCTCATACAGAAGCACGGTTTTGATAGTATTGTCTCGTGTCTCCCTACCCATGACAAATCCGGCCTGATCAAGGTGAATAAGAGAAGGGAGGAATAACTTTAACCTATTTGCGATCATTTTAGAAAAAATCTTCACATCTATATTAATTAACTTAACTTAGATCAATCTTTATCAAAATTTACAGTTATTTAGTAGGATATGCACAATAAAATGCTCATCGTGGGAGGAAATATCTTTCTATGCAGATTATTTTGTATCCAGAAATATCATTTAAAATGTGCCAGTTTTGCAAAAATTGAAGGAACCCCTATTTTTTTTTCAAAGAATGTTGGATCCTTGTTTAAATGTATATGCTCCATTTTTCATTTATTTTTTATTCCAGCAGTGGTGAAAAAAAACCTGGGCCAGGGCATCATGTATCACCCTGTTACTTCACCCCCAAATTATGTAAAAATCAGTTGCTTTAGTTTTGAAACTAAAAAGTTGTGCCACTCAACAAGTTGGCATCTTCTTTGTTATATTTTTACTTTTGTCATGTGCCAAATGGTAACTGGATTCGGCAAATAAACTTTTTTTTACTGTGGAGTGGTTCCCAAACTATTTGCTAAGCACCCCTTTCTAATATTAAACACCGTTTAAGCACCCCTTCGATTAAACTCCACATTTTCCAACTACAATAACTAAATACACATATTTTCTGTATATTAGAAAACATCAACATTTCAGTTTTAAATAAAAACATTGCTTCCTACCTTTTTAGTGAGAAGGATTGGCCTGCATTTTTGCACACAGATCATCAAAATGTGGTTCAATGGATGACATTTTTACTCTCAAATCATTCTCAGCATCTAGTCTTTGTCGATGTTTGGTTTTCAACAATGTCAGTGCAGAAAAGCCTGCCTTACATAAGTATGTGGTTGCAAAGGGCATCAACACTTTCAGTGCCTGCTTTGACAATCTTGGATACTCCACCACTGCTGAAGCCCAGAAATCCACGAGTGACTTATTTTTAAAAAGTATGTTGTGTCTCCCATCAGATGATAACTCCAGTAATTGTTCTTGCTCTTAAAATGAGAGATGTGGGATTGGACAAATGACATTAAAAGGATTCGGAATCCATATCTTAGATCCATAGGGGGGAAGTAAGTCCTTAGATTTTGGCTAAGCTGGTTGAGATGTTCAGAGTACTTAGTGCAGCTTCCCTGGATTGCAAAAATTCAGACAACAGTGTAAAGCACTCAGTGGAGTTTCCATTTATCCAATTAGCCCAGAAGACTACCTTTTTAATAAGTGCTTCAACTTTGTCTTGGGTGTTAAAAACGGTAGTACTAAGGCCCTGCAGACTTAAATTAAAGAAAATATGTCTGCCAGATACGCCAGCTTCTGAAGCCAGATGTCATCTTTCAAGAATGAAGACAGGTGAAATGGGTTATGAACAAAAAATTCCTGCACTTCACATCGAAACTCAAAAATTCTTGACAAGACCTTTCAACGCGATAACCAGCGCACTTCTGTGTGCAGCAGAACAGTTTCGTGCTCGCTGCCCATTTTGTTGCATATTGTTCGAAAAATACGTGAATTTAATGGAGCTTTAATGAAGTTGACAATTTTCACAATGTCATTAAGTACAGACAAAAGTTCATCTGGCATGTTTTTTGTCACTAGAGCTTCTCGGTGGATGCTGCATCAAATGAAAAATGTCTTCCCCGGTTGAACGGGTGGCAAGGGGACGGCAAAACAAAAAATCTTCATGCTCTGTGTTCTCAAATACATAACGGACATAGACCAGAAGATTAGATAGATTTGCCATGTCAGTAGACTCATCCACTTGCAGTGAGAATAATTCACTGTTTTTTATTCTGCTTATTAGCTGGCTGAGGATGTCGGCAGATATTGAATCAATGCGACAAGCCACAGTATTGTCGGATAGAGGTATTTTGTCCTGCGTCTTTGCAGCTTTCTATCCTAGGATACAGTTTACTATATCTTTGGCAACGGGTTAACAAAGATTTTCTCCAATTGTTTGGGGCATAACTCTTTTAGCTATGCGGTAACTCGCCAGATATGACGCTCTCTGAGCATTTTTGGAAGCCCCTAAGCCAGAATGGGAGTGGATAATTTTTTTCGTCTTCTGCAGTTCCTCCAATTTTCCCTGAAAAAAAACTTGCAGGCATGTCTTGCAAATTGCTGTGTCTTGTTTGTAAGTGCCGAAGCATGTATGAGGGCTTAAGACTGCTATTAGCTAAAACCTTACTGCAGACTGCACATTGCGGTTTTGGATTTTCTGCATCTCCAGTCCATGTAAACCCGAAACCAATGTAACTGTCGTTATATTTGCGTTTCTTACTTGACTTTTTTTCAGTTTCTAGCGTAGGCCTAATTCTCTTTATCAGTACATCACTGCTGGAGTTCTCTGTTCCCGCCTGTGCCTCTTCACCTCGTTCGTTATCCTCCGAGTCCATATATTCAAGGCCACTGCACATCTCCATAGCAGAGGCCGATGTAGATGGTTCATCCCTACTGTCACTTGACTTCTTTAAAGTGCCAGTTTTTAACCAGGTGTCCATTTTAATGAAATTAGTAAGTGAAAAAGTTACGAATGTACTATCACTTAGCGCCTAATGTGAAAGGGCGGGGCTATTGTGACGCAGACGTGAAACCGCAAGATGAGTAATACATAGGTTGTAAATTACAATTTGTAATGTGATTTTTTTTTCTCTCAAAAATATGACATGTTAAGTTTACCCAAGATAAATACATAAAAATAATAAAATATATATTTTTTCCACCAGTACAAACATTCTCTCGTGCACCCCTGGTGGTCAGACACTGCACCCCAGTTTGGGAACCGCTGCTTTATAGCATCAGAATATATTTTGCTATTTAAGTGATTAGGTTTGTCCCCCTGAAATAAAAAAAAAAGACATCATATTATTATATTTATCATCATTTATTTATATACCACCAACATATTACGTAGCG
>CM070035.1:99137144-99156393 GCA_036250615.1 Ptychadena robeensis | reverse complement strand
ATTGGGCTTCCCTACCAACTGCTCCCACATTTCTTTATTCTTTTTTATGTAGGCAATTGCTACCATCCCCGCACTTTTACAACTGTGGGATATATTACACTCATATTGCCCGTGAGGTATGTTGCTGTTTGGTGTGTCACGGGGCTGTGTGGGGTTGGGTCTCCATTGTGGGTCTGCTGATCTCCCCTCTCTTGTTTCCCAGCTTACCGCGTGTTTCCCCAATGTGGCCTTGAGGCGAATGCCCCCCACCATCTAAGGGCTTACAACTTGATGCCTCCAGGGAACTGCCAGACCTGGTGGATACTCCGCTGGGTCTTTGGCAGTCCGTTTTACAGTTTTTTCTACAATACCGTTACAGACATAGACGTTCTGCTTTGCTATGTAGGTAATGACCATGTAATGTATAGAACTTTGTATATATATGTGCGATTTGTATCTTAACTGTTTGAACTTTTTAACATAGATATAAACTCCAAGTGCCTCCCTGATGAAGCCTTATACGGCGAAACGCGTCGGAGGAAAGTGGGGAGCTTCTTTAGCCTAGTGATACTGTAATACTCTATATATGTGACGGATATGTGTTTTGCATATGTATTATATTAATCATTGGTGGTGAAAATTGTGGAACTGGCCATCCTTGTATGGAACTGAGCCATGTACCCAATTTATCCACACCGATCTCACTTTTTTATGCATTGATTTGCTTTATATCCTGGTCCAATCTTTTGTCAATAAAGACCTTTTATATATTCACAAACTATATTTTTGATTCTTTGTACCTGTAACGCCAGACTATTAGTAATTCACTAGGTACATATGTACCTAGGTTTAGGGTAAAGTCTTTTCCCCCCACCCTACCTAATGTAGAGAAGATTCATATCATCTTTAAGGGGTTGTAACCACTTTGGCGGCACGGTTTTGAACCACACCGCGGTGACCGCGGGCAGTCGACTGCTCGCTTTTTGCCACCGCCAGTTTTTTTTTTTATAATGGAGAGTCAATGCAGCCCCCGATCGCACCCATATAGAATGAATGCCCACGGTTAAAAATTGTGTCCACACACGATTTTTAACTGCATCCATTCATTTCTATGGGAACGATTTGTGGTGATCAGCCGCCCGCATTTCAGATTGCAGCCGCCCGCCAAAGTAGGGACAAGCCCTTACAGTGTGTATGTTAAAACATACAATGCTTTTGAAGATAAATTTACATTCACTCTAGTATAGGTGAAGCCGATTTTAATTCACTCGTCAATAACTGCTTTGCAAATTGCAGGACTAACTGGGGTTGCATACAATATTAGCCAACAAAATTATACTTTGATTAAGGGTAAGTTGCCCAAGATTCTGTGGTGGTCTATTCAGTGTCACCTGTACATTTGTTCTACTGTGTTGAATATTTATGTTTTAGTAAAGTGTAGTAATTTGTTGGCTGCAGTGCAGTGAGGCAAAATATAGTGAAGTTTCATTGTCGTCTTTCTCCAGACGTTTTCTTGGTGAAAATTGATAGCTTGAAAGTGCTGTAAAATATCCTGGAATAAAGCAGTCATCAGCCATAAACCTGCTTCCTGACTATAGCTCAGGACACAGAGAAAACCCATTGCATACAGAGTGATGTTAGTAGGGGTAAACTAATGCATGCATTTGTATAAGGCACAATGTTTTATTTTGTGTTGTTGTATCTGCCACGGTGGTTCTAAAAATATATACTAGACATAAAGTTATACGATGGGTTATTGTGTTTTGTTTTTTTGACATTTTAGGTAAAGATTGTATAAACACGGTGTTCCTTAAATTACTTTTTTTGCAGAGAGGATATAATGAAATCAGGGAAGTCAAGCAGTTTCACTTCACTGGTTGGCCTGATCATGGAGTACCGTATCATGCCACGGGCTTGCTGTCCTTTATTAGGCGAGTAAAGCTGTCCAATCCACCAAGTGCTGGTCCTATTGTGGTTCATTGCAGGTTTGTGTGGCTTATATAATATTACACTTCTTTAAATGTCATGATTTGTAGGGTATGTTTTTCATGTCCAATAAACATTATCAAAAAAAACCTAAAATGGTAGGGATTGTCACTAGGTTCATTACAAATCAATAATCATATAAAGTTTTGTAGCACAGATATAATTCAATGGGGCTGTACATGGATTGATCTGAAAGCTAGCAGTGTTGTCTTTGGTTAGGTTAGTGTCAAGTCTAGGGAAAATGGTAATTGCAGAATTTCACTGGAGAACAGTTTATAATAAGTCTTCCTACTGTAGCCTTTGAAAGGTATTTACATTTACAGACTGACTTGACTATAGTGTTTCCTGAGTGGAAAATGACTTTTATTTGATCTCTAGTATTTGAGTACATGGTTGCTAAAAAAAAAAGATCTTCCCTACACTGTTATTCTTCAAAAAGCCAAATTTTGACTTTTTTTCATGGCAGATTTGTAAATGGGAATACTTCTTATCAAGTATTGGCCATGGGAGAATTGGTAAAGGCCCCCATATATCTTACAATCTTACCATACAATGTCTGTACAATCAACTTTTCTTCTACCAAAACCATCTTTTACCAATTCTATCAGGGACGACCTGGCACTTCATAGTTGTTGGTAGATCTAAATGAAATTGTATGGAGTGATCTAAAGGTGTGTGGGGGGCTTTAGGAAGGGATTTTTCACAGTTTGCAGGAGGGGTACATGAGGAAAATTGCCTGTATGGGCATATCACAATGAGCATTGGTGTCTCTTAAGACCACATAATCACTTTATTTTATTAGCACAACATAGTTTAATAAAAAAAGTAACTGGCAGCTAGAGATAGTCAAATAATTTTTTTTGAACATTCAACTACTTTATTTTCTGTAGTATATCCTGGACCCTTCTCCATATCTTCAACATGTTTGCCAATGATTTAATGCTCAGGGGGTTTGCAATCAACTCGCAAATAGTTTTTGCATAAATTAAGTTCAAATGGAGTCGAAATTTCTACTTTGACTTTGTACGCAATGAATGAACCTCCTGTATTCCTGTATAGAAACCTACCACTCTACTGTGTTTGATTAATGGCTGTTGGTCAGTGACATTGCCCATTACAGTGATGTGGGAGGACCACAGGATCTGATTTTGGTCCTCAACGTTCACATTGGCAATTTTTTCTCACACTGGCAAACGAGATCCAAGGTCATCACTATCAGAAAACCTTTGGTCTCACATTTTAAGTATACCTTGCATTTTATGCAACTTGTGCATGTTTATTGTATTCTTAAACACTAAATAATAAATATACTGTAGATGGCTGAAGTGTTTCTATGGCCGACAGTCTGCAGCCAACACTGCATGTCTTATTTTCTCGCCTGTGAACAGGGTGTTCGACCCACCCCCTTCTCCAGAGAGAAGTGTGAGTATTCTTTCACCACAGGGATCCAAAAAGATCTGGCTGGTAGAAGTATTTTTTAAATACCTGCACGGCTCAGGTCTCTAATATGTTAAAAATGTGACATTTCCATATAAATGAAACTGTGCGATCCAAAATACCGGAAGTTCAGTCACGGACGTCACTACTGGTATTCTTTACCGAATTAGATTATCAGTTTGCTGCGGACATTGGACTTTTCCGTTCGGCCATCGCTTACAAATGAACCTTGGAGGGGAAAAAATAGAGAGAGTAGGGGCACCGCAAGGCAGTAGGGGGCAGATTGAGATTGAAGTATACATTGTCACGAAGGTCCACTTTAAGTTACCAAGAATACACATTTTACACAACTTTTTATTTTGACTTTGCAAAGTTAAAGGAAGGATCTTTTTTTCCCCCAAGGCATTTACATGTTAATTTATTTTCCAGGGCATATGCCTTGCCTTTGTAGAGAACAAAATTAAATCTTTGTTTTCCAGCAGGTCGGTTGTTCTATTACAGTCTCAGATGTAAAATGTTCATTGTTCCATTTCTTCCTAAACACTGGTGTCATTTTAAGACAATGAGCCGAGTGCTTTGAATAACACATAGCAACACTGTTAGTTCCATTCTCTGGAAGGAAGTGAATGGAGACTGCACTGCTAATAAATCAGACGATCTGTTGAATGTGCTTCTTCTCTTGTTTTATTCAGGTGGTGGTGAAGTGTAAACACATAGCTGTTCTAAAAAAGCTCTGGATATTGATCCCTATGATTGAGTGCTAAGCTAAACTGGAGAGTCCAAGCATAGACTTCTTATCTTCATCCTCTGCCAAACCTAAACGAGAACTCCCTTATATAGGAGATGAGACACATAATTTAATACATTCTTTTTATTAAAAAAAAAAAACATATATAGCGTATATTTCCAAAAAGAAATTTTTTATGTTGTAGGATTTATTCATTTTTTTGCAAGGTGCAATGACCCACTGCAACTTCTACATCCTTTTCTATTGTTTACAGCATTAGCATATATTGTCTGTGCTTTATACCAATATATTATGTTTTCCTTTCGCTTTATGAATGTAATTGTATGAAGTAATTTGTCAGATGTTTACCTCCTGCTCTATATTTTAAAATACATCAGGATATGCCATGATCAGATAGACTGTAGTGTAGTAGATGTATGTGTGTGAGTACAGTACAGTCATTGCTTTCTTACACATGGAAAACAAATATGGAGGAACTTCTTATACATTCACTATATCTAACCTCTCATTATAATGACTAGAATGAAATATATACAAATGTATATTGTACTGTGTGCATTATAACATATATATATTCTCATGTAGATTTGTTTTGTTCTACTCTCCATCATGCAGCGCTGGCGCTGGCCGCACCGGTTGTTACATAGTTATTGACATCATGCTGGACATGGCAGAACGGGAAGGTGTGGTAGACATTTATAATTGTGTGAAAGCTTTGCGCTCCCGGCGGATTAACATGGTCCAGACAGAGGTAGGTAACATACTTGTAGAAAATCTAAAGACAGCCTTGTAATGAAATGGAAATGTAAAAAAGTTAGTTTTCCTCTGCCCTTTCTGTTTCCATGATCTAGTACACCATGAAATGATGCTGTCTAAAAACACTCACAAGCAAACACGTTTAAAGTATGTATAGGCAAATCTTACCAGCCATGATCCATGCAGGGCAGCCTAGGGATGGACTGTTTGACAACACATGCAACACACAAATGCATTGCATAAAGACACACACAGAGAATGCATGGTTTGTAAATAACATAATGATGATTTTATTTACAAAAATATTTAATAAGACTTGGTTTAGATGGGCAGCTCCAGGGGGGCTCCCACTCGTTCTCATCCAACTCCCAGTGTCAACACTTTACAAGGACACTTTAGTAAGGATGGCTTCACCACTACTACTTTCTACCTTTACTGAACCACTGAAATAATTTTTTGCAGTGTAATGTAATTTCTATTAAGGGGACCTTTGACATTACTTTAATGTTTCTGGAGCACTGCTGAGTACACAGAAGCATTGACTCTGCCTAAACTATGGATGATCACATTTGATGACAATATTCCAAAGTATACATTTAAGAACAGGCATACTTTGCTGTTAAAATAAATTTGAATTATATTAACTGTACTGCGTGGTTTTTGTTACTTGTTACTTTACATTCCTGCATGCAGTGATAAATATTTATTTTGCATTTTAGATCAGTTTTAAGGATTTCAGTAGCATTTTAGAATTCAATTATAGATGAATTTGAATTATGTGAATGACTGCTGCTGTTGTATTCCTGTTAACTTTTTTCAGAACTAAAAGCTTCGATCCAGTGAAATGTCAATGTACACAAGCCCTTTAGGATGTATACACTTTTTATTCAAGTGGAGTTAGTTTCCTGATGTTCACATCCTGTAGAACTTAGTTTAGCAGTAGTTGCTATTTGTTGGCACCAAAGAATGAATCTGGACACCAAATTGCCAATTACCATTAAAGTATACCAAATGCAAATCTGTCAAACTAAAATATTATCACTTTCACTGCAGTAAGCAAGAAAGCATATACAGATTGCATACACAACAGTTCATACCAAATACAGATCCCTTTACCATAGTGTTTTTTTATACCAATCATGTTAACTTCTCAAATATTGAAATAAATGTTCATCATGCAGTAACAATGGTGATTTTGTACTTTCTGATGTCTGTCTTTATGACCTGCTTGTCTTCTACAGGAGCAGTATATCTTCATCCATGATGCCATACTGGAGGCATGCTTATGTGGAGAGACTGCCATACCGGTCTGTGAGTTTAAAGCTGCATACTTTGACATGATAAGAATAGACTCACAGACCAATTCATCACATCTCAAAGATGAATTCCAGGTATTATCAGTATGTATTAGAGGCTTATCTCTCTTTTGTCATATATGTAAGTTGCATGCTGTTGGTTGATGCTCTATAGTTGTAATTCATGCATCTGTCCATGTATCTGGAAAGAAAAAAAGAGAATGTATTTAATTAATTCGAGCTCTGTTATTAAAAAGACACAGTAAAGGCCATTATGTTGAGTGCTTTCAGGTTGTTTTTGAGATAATCATCTCACCTAGAAATACAATTAAATAGTGTAAAACTTGGGTTTCTCAGCCGTATAGTTTACCGTATGTTAACTGTTGCATGTTTGCATGAAACAGCATGTAAATCCCCTTATGTAAACATTAGACTGGAAATTACTGGCACAGAGCAAGACGGAGACATTAGACCATTTCGGCATGCAGCATACACCTATCATCTCTACATACCTCTGATAGTGATATTCATCACTTTCATTGTGCATGTATCATTTTAGACACATTACAGTGTCCTGACAAAGGAGTGATAGAATGCAAAGGCACATTCACTTAGATTTCTCAGGTTGTAATATTCTGGACATTTCATTTAGAGGTGGTAAGTCCATTTTAAAATAGCAGAGATTTTTAAATTCTTCATGCATTCTTTGGGATTTGAGCACTTAAAATAGTAATATTTCAACAATATTATAATTGTTTGCTAAACTTGTGGCATAGAATTATGTTATGCATGCAATGTTTAAAATCTGTACGTTGCCCAGTTTACCGCTTTGTTTCAAGTAGAGAGACGTGGTCTTAAAGCCACTGTAATTAGGTTTGTGCTGTTGTAGAATTTTCTCTTATTTAATCATTTTCCAGGCAGAAAGCAGTCTTTTCTGAACTGCTGCTTTTAGGGCATGGAAGGATGTCTTGCTTGGGGTTTTATAGTGCTATTAACAGTCCCATTCTAAAATAATCCCATTAGGATATGTAACTGTTATTAAGTCATCCATAAACTCATCTATTAAGTAAAATGTTAATGATATCCTCCTGACATTCCTGCTACATTTAATCAACTCTACTAAGTGCTATTAATACAGAAAATAGTACCAATACAGATGATTATTATTATTGTATGCAGGTCTGCTGCAGTAATAAGTAGATCAAATTAACTATATGTAAAATAAGAGTAATCACTACTGAGAAAGCCATGAGGTTTACTACCATTAGTCTTTCTGTGCAGTTCTGTTTTTGGGTTTGTATCCAATATTTCTCATGTTGTCCATCTTGAACTCTTTTGTTAAAGTTTTAGGAAGGATGTGACCATCTGCAAATATTGTGCATTCAAACTAAAAGTTGTACAGACTCTAGATAAAAGTCCCCCTAAACCTATATCCAAAACCTATATCTGTTGTAATCTATACACCTGTCAGCCAGGTTGCTGAGCAAGGTTGACAGTCAGGTTGTTATACAACTAAATATCTTTTGGGGGAGCATGCACTGGTGTGTCTTTTCTTCACTATAGAATAGAAACATTCTTCGTTCCCAAAGACTAAACTTAAGAGTCTGTACAGCCATTTGATACCTAGTCACTGTTTTGTAGCTAATTAAACAGACATTTAGTGCTCCTTTCTTCAGGATGGGCCTTGCAGCCTAAAGCTAGCCATGCATGGGTTTGATCGACTTAAACATCATTGCTCAGTCTAGCATCAATCAATTGTACCAGCACACAGTGTGATCAATTACTTTCCTTAGTTCTGTGCACATGCTCCATAGTACAATCGGATACAAATCTCATCAGATACTTCCCATCGACTTAAATTTTCCAACATGTCTTTTCAATCGATCACTTTTGGTCAGTTGTACCAAGTTTGCAGGAATGAATTTCCATTAGATCGTCTTAAAATTATTGATTTTTAACTCTGTCGAATATTGAAATATTGAACCATGTATGGGCACCTTAAGGCCTCATTAATTATTTGATCTGTTAAAAAATCGCAGATTAAAACCAGAAATCACAAAATAAAAAGTCTGTAGGATTTTTGCCTCTTGGGTAATGTCAAGCTGCAGTGTTGCCATGGCAGGCAAGCAGTGGAGTGCAATGTGATGATCACGCTGCCCTCCATCGCTCAGAGTTTCGGTGGGCAACTAATGGCATCGGCCAGAGATTTACATGTCCGTTCTCTGGTCGACCAAGCTTGCACGCACACCGGTCAGCAGAAAAATCGGCTGTGGATCACTACATGTATGGTGGCCTTTATGGTGAGATTTTTTTGTGTATTGTAGTATTGTCTTACATTGTAAACGTATATTAAAGCCCTCAAAACTATGTAGAACACATTAGTTTACAATGTAGGGTTAATATATATATAAATATATATCTAGCACTGGAATAGTCAGTACTGGCAGCTTCTATCTCTTGCTCTAATTTGGTGGTACATGAACTATACTATGTGTTGATTTGCCTGTATTCTTAAATTCCCTGCTAAATTCTACTTACATTTATGGAGCGCATTAGTATTACATGTGTAATTAGATTAATATTAGTGAGATAATCTTCATATTTTGTGTGAAGCCTTCAGTGTACAGCTTACATGTCTAATGTCTTTAAAGCTTTTTGATTGGAAAAGTAGGCTAAAGCTTCCAAGCATTACAAATATAATTGCTGATGCTCTGCTCGGTATACGTGACCAGCAGACCTATATTGCTAAACAATATTATTGTTGTATCACATGTATCACATGTATTAAAATCCATTATTTAGGGTCTGCGTCTTATTCTGCTCACAGTCTTGAAGCTGTTCTTCCTTTCTGGACTATAACATCAAATTTTTTTTTCCAGGATACAGTATTTGTAAAAGTATCCAGTGATGAAAAAAACATTTCCACATTCAGTGTAATCCAGACATAGTTTTATATTGTTCAGGAGTATATTCTCCTTTTCCGATGTAATTATACATGTTGCATGTGCACATATTAAAAGCCTTTGAAACGGTTTCAGACATAATGTGAGCTGTAGCATGAAGCAGAAACATTGTCTTAATGATCACTGGGGCGGTACTATGTCTCTAATGAATTTCTCTCCTACAGACTTTGAATTCGGTGACCCCGCGCCTACAAGCTGAGGACTGCAGCATAGCCTGCTTGCCAAGGAACCATGACAAGAACCGCTTCATGGACCTGCTGCCTCCTGACAGATGTCTGCCTTTCTTAATTACCATAGATGGGGAGAGCAGCAATTACATCAATGCAGCACTGGTGGATGTAAGGAGACCCCCTCTCTGTTTGATGTGTGTAGAGGACAGGAGTCGAGCCTGATCCAGCATGATTAATGAAGTAGTGCTACAAACTATTCCAAAACAAATAGGAAATTAATGGGCAGTAATTAAAGCCCTGTTGTCATTCACTAAAATTGGATTCTCATGAAATGCTGGCAAGTTGTTTGTCATTTTCAGGGTTCACCTCTTGCGGGAATGATTGTTTCACATGGCCCATTTATCTCCACTCTAGCTGTTAGCACAAAGCCTGGAAGCATTCAAGGTTATGGAGACACGGGCTGAGGATCCATCTACAGCTCCGAGGCCACGTTTCGCTAAGAGAAGTTACAAAATCTTCCCAGATGTCATTTAGCTTTAATCTGTGCTACTCGATTTCTTATGTTCGTTGCTGTGAGAGTTCACATTCACATCTGCTTGCATTTCTGGCCAAATATCACTTAAAGGGAGCTGGCTGTATGACGCAAGCTGTTCTGATCAGCCTGGTTGCTTGATACAGCCAAGAGCACTTCAAGATTGTGCAATTAGAAATTTTGTTTTTATTTTGTAGTTCCTTACTCTTATACAAAACCATTGCAATTTATTTTTAAATTACTTTTTATAAAGAAAGTAGAAGATGGCATCTTGTATGGGATCATGAATCCTTGTTTACATATCACTAAATTGCAATATAAGTATTCCAGGTTATTGACTGAATTCCAGCTAAGCAGTTTCTCAGGCCGAATAATTAATGGATACATTAGATTGCAAATGGAGATTCTAATGAACTACATTAGGCTGAACATTTTATGTTGCATTTCCAACAGGCATTGCGATTTGTTTCATTTAGTGTAATTGGTTAAGTGTTATGCAGTCGAATGAAAGGCAATCAAATGTAATCATGCTTCGGTCTATGTTTACGGTATTGCAGTTCAAATATCTTGGCTGCACCTAGAATATCTATACTGTTTAATGCTTTATAATTTATTTATAACAGCTCTGTCCTACAACTTCTATTTTCTTAGTAGTTGTACTACAAATTTTAAGGAAGCTAGTTGTACTAGACAATTTTAATAAAGTGTCTGGGGTAAGCTTTCATCCATCTTGATAAAACAAGCATCTTATTCATCCAAAAAGATATAGCTGTTGCCAGGGAGCTTGATTGGCAAACGTGTCTAAGCACCTCTTTAGCTTGTTTTTCTAGGAAATGCAAGTGTTCGGTATCACATATAGCAAACCTGTTCAGATAATAAAAATTATAGTAGAAAATCAGTCCTAGAGGTAGCCAACATCTTTAACTATTAGTGCTTATTGTCGCACCACTTCTATATTATATTGTCATACCTAGTGCCTAAATGCACTCAGCAGAGCTGGGTGTTCTGGTTCTCCTATTAGATTTTCCTATTTCCGAGATATTATCCTACCCTTACAACTGGGCATGTGCAGATATCCCTGTAAGGGTAGAAAAATATCTGAGGGCATGGACATTGCCACAATTTAGGGTTAATGCCAACCTGCCTATGTGTCCAAATACAAAATATCTTAACCTCACTTCTGGAGCAACACATGTTTGATGTGATGCAGGATTGTGTAGTTACCTATCTGGTGCTACTTTTATATCAGTAATATAATTTTCCCTCCGAATAACTTTGGTTAAAGGTTAAATATGACCTGTTGTTCGCATACAAAAAAAGGTACATTCTTGTAATTTTATATTTGGTTTATTAGTAAAGCTTAGGGCAGAAATATATCTAAACAATTTGCAGCTTACTACAAAAAATGTAAAAGCAGGATAAACTTTCCTAACAGAAAAAAACGGATGCTCTTGACCTTCCCACACAAAATCAGATGACAGAGTATTGGCTTTTTAAAATGCGTTAGGGTACTTACTCTGAAAAAGTAAAAGCATGTTATTATTGAATATGTGATTGTTAGCATGTGTATGGGGAGGGCATTTTTTAAAGAAAAACTTTGGGACCTGCTTCATAGCTGAGGGCATGATTACAATATTACAGAGATGTGCATAGCCTTAAGATGGTTGTATACCGGTTTGTGTCGATCTCACCCAGCCTTTGTAAGCAGCATACCACCAACAGTTTGGATTATTTCCGTTTCTATGGAAACTAGTGATGGTGTGTTGACTTGGGCTGTTTGGTAATATTTTCACTTAAAGTAGTTTAAATTGCAGAAAATGTTCCTAAAGATGCATCCAGTAGACAAAAAAAGTAACTTCTTTCTCATCTTTTGCAGAGTTACAGACAACCTGCTGCTTTCATCGTCACACAGCATCCCCTGCCAAATACTGTGAAAGATTTCTGGAGATTAGTATATGATTATGGATGTTCTTCATTAGTGATGCTCAGTGAAGTGGATTTGACACAGGTCATTTTGTTTTTTAACTTGCAAAAATTACAGTATGAAACTAAAAATAAATTAATTCCATGTAAATGCCAAGCTTATCTCACAAAATGTTATTTCTCTGCACAGGGATGTCCTCAGTATTGGCCAGAAGAAGGCATGTTACGGTATGGTCCAATCCAAGTGGAATGCATGTCTTGTTCAATGGACTGTGATGTGATCAGCAGAATCTTCAGGATATGTAATTTGACGAGGGTAAATATAAAAATTTCAATATCATTGCAAATGTATTTGTGGCTCAAACCCTCCCATTGAAGTTGTTTGTCTTTAGCCACCTATGCCTATGGCAGTGTAGAAGGTCAATTGTATTTACTTAAAGGAATGCAGATAGGTAAGCATACTTTTCAGATCCTTTGACATTCATGTTTTTGTTTTACTATTTTTGAAACTTGAAAGCTTTTATTAAATTTTCATAACATAACAGAGGTTGGAACTCACAACCTTAAACCAAATGCGTTTCAATTTGCAAAAAAAACAAGGAACTACAGTCATATCCCTTAGCTTTTGTAGGCCTTAGTCAGTTTAGTTTTGGTAATTATGCAACTCTGGATTATTTGTGACCCTTGGGAATTCCTGAAGTCAGGCCTCTAGCATAACTTCCCAGAGGAAAGGTCTTGAGGACCATAGCTTATCTTTTTACATTCGGAGACTTTTGGTTGCTATTGGTGGAGCTGCCGACCAGGGGGTGGGGTTGGAAAAGGGAGGAACAAACACGCCTGTACATGCTACTCCTCCTTCCTCTGCTTCTTCTCCCCCCACTCCCCCCTCTCCCAACCCTGCATGGGGAGGGCGCCAGATATTCAAGCGAGGGAGGGCCTTATGTTCACACAATTAGCATAGCAGTAGAAACGGCCCTGCACAATTGTACACATTTTTGTACAATCATTTTTAATTTTATCAAAAATATGTAATATGATGGCCTTTCTAAAAATGATCCAAACAGGGATGCCCTTCCACTATATACAGTTTCCTTCCACAAACAACTATAGAGTGATTACAAAATTGTAACCCTAAGGGTCCTGTCTTGTATCCCTTGATGCACTTTAAAATTCAGGAATTTCACAGTGTACAAAACCGACTTTTTAGTATAGTTCACTGTAGAAGGATTGTAACATATGACTGAAATGTAGAGCAACAAATAGAAGATTCAGACTCACAAGTAACAGCTAAAGTATCTAGTGTATACCAAGCCCTGACAAAGAATAAGACAAATTTCCCATTCTATCTTGGAAGTGTTCCCTTAAGATTCAATGTCGATACATAAGATCAGATTACTTAGTTGCAATGTTGATGATTGTGCAATCTCATCTTTTATTTCTTTAAACAGCCTCAAGAAGGTTATCTCATGGTGCAGCAGTTTCAGTACTTGGGATGGGCAGCTCACAGAGAAGTGCCAAATTCCAAAAGATCTTTCTTGAAATTAATTCTACAAGTAGAGAAATGGCAAGAGGAGTGTGATGAAGGAGAGGGGCGCACTATTATTCACTGCCTGTGAGTTACCTATGGAGATATTGTATACTATAGTGTCAAGTTTGTCATCCTTTGATGTACTTACAGCTCTTCCTGGCTTTGTTACGCTGCATTAAAATATGATTTTAAGAAATATGTGTTGGAATGCATTCGTTTTTTTTTTTTTTAAATGTTCCATTTGTTGTTTTGGCTCTATTTTCTTGTAGACATAAATTGTTTATGACTATAGTGTCCAAATATACACTACATTTGGTGATAGATTTAATGCGTTCTGCATATATTACTGTCTTTTGGATCAAAATACATTTGCAGTATATAGAGAGACACAAGTAATACTTACCTCTTCAGTAAAAGACAGACAGCTTACTTCTCTTCTTCCTGTGTTTTCTTATGTGGTTAAAATGCATCAGACAACCTTATTGCTGTAACTATTCCCTTATAGATTATCTGTAGGGATGGTAAGTTTCCCTGCAGGAGAACTCATGGCGAATTCAAACAGCTGATTAGCTTATTTTTTTTCTGATTTACCAGTCAAGTCAATTTCAGACATCAGAGGCAATCAAAGCAATGCTTACAATAAAGATGGCAAATTTTTCTGAACATGGTATCATCACCAAAATAGTTTGAGATGTAAAAAAAAAAAAAAAATATATATATATATATTGCCGTAGCACACATTAACAATACATTAAAGTTGCACAACATTTCCCTATGGCCCCACATGGGCGTACTGCCGTGGTTCCAATCGCTGCAGGGAGACCACAGGAGATCGCTAGCACCCAGCGATCTCGCGTTGTCTCCCGCGATGAGAAAGTGTGGCATGGCTCCTGCAGGCAAGAAGTGGGGGGGGGGGCACATCTTGCCCCATCCCGCACCCATTCATGTCTATGGCTGCGATCAGGGCCAATTGCTCGAATGGGGGCAAGCACTATATTTTGGCCTTCTCTGCTAATCCACTGATCATGTGCTTCACCACAAGTTCTCTCGCCATCCTTAATTTTCGACAAAGCTTCATAAATGGCTAGCCCACTGGATTTTGCTTCTGATAGCTCTCTGTGCACTCTGGCATTGTCAGTCACCCCATTAACTACCTAAGGTGTTCAGGATGTCACATTGTGTTAAGGACATCACTGTAAAACTGCAACAGTTAGCATAGAGAGATGACTTTTTAGTTTTAGATACTGAGATACTTGTGCTTCTAATTGTATGATCAGTAAAGGGAGATCAGTCTTTGTTTGTGGACATTTTGTAAATGTAACATCTTTTGTTTTTAGAAATGGTGGAGGACGAAGTGGAGTTTTCTGTGCCATTAGTATTGTGTGTGAAATGATCAAGAGGCAAAATGTGGTGGATGTTTTCCATGCAGTGAAAACACTACGCAACAGCAAGCCAAATATGGTAGAGACTCCGGTGAGTTCTGTTATAAATATGTTCTACAATAACTTTGTTTTAGATTTTAGCCCTAAATTCAATTACATGTTCTTTTTGTTATTCTGTTATTACTGTTATATTATCTTGTACTTTTCTTGGTGTTTAAATAAGTTTTCCGAAACAATGACCATCCAAAGAAGCTCAGCAGTGGAAGATTTTTATCTAAGGGTTCCTTCATAGTACACCATTAACTTGCGCATTCAGTAAAATGTGACTTTTTTTATTTTGGTGAACTGCTTCTGGTAGAAAAATGTAATCCACACCTTTTGACAACTATTAAAGCTAAACTCAAAATAAAAAGACACATACATTAAATAGACCTATTAATCACCTGTCAACAGTTTACATCTGCCAAAAGTGCTACACAAAGAAAAAAAAACATACTTGCCTTCCTCACTTTTTCATTCTAGACACCAGCATGTTTTACCAGAACCAAAGCCACTTCCACCCATTCTTCAGACACTCTCGAGCCCCCTGCCCCCCCCCCCCCCCCCCCCCAACAGGTTAGGTCCTAGGCCAATATGTGCCCTGGGCAAGCACCCCCGGAGAGCTGGGGGGGTATAGTGACTTCACCCCTTTGCAGCTGTGATGTCCCAAGTGCCCCTTGCGTCTGAGAAAAATTGCCCCACCTGCTTTTTTATTTTGGGGCAGCAACCTCCCCGATAATCAGCAGGGCTGATTGGTGACTTGCGATGTGGAAGTTCTGCTCCAAATTAAAGCTACGCTGAAAAATACATCTGCATTGTCAACTTCTATAATTTTAAGGGCTTGAATTTTCTGTTTCTGTTAGTTAGAGAAGCTCTACACGTTTGATGGTGATTCCATTACTGCAGTACATGTTGCAGATCTTATCTGGAAGTATAAAGACACTGAATGTGTTCATCAATTGCAGAAAAATCCAAATTTTCAGTGTTTACAATGACAATTATTCATGGTGCAAGAATTAAGGGAAATGCACATCAGTTAGACAGGTTTTTTTTTTCTTTTTCTTCCGTACAATTAGACAGAACATAAACATGCAAATTTTTAATTATAGCAATATATTCTCAAAGACCGTTCTGTGAATATAGTACACCTGATAAAATCTGTAGTGATGATCAAGAAGAATATTTAGCTCCTTAGCAAACAGCTTCTCCTTTTACAGCTGACAAAAGTACTACAGGGTGTTTGACCTTCAAAATACAGTTAATAAAAGTGAAGGTATGGGGTGTGCATATATTCCTGAATATGAACTTTCTTATGGAATTGTGGAATTTCCTGCACCTAGGAGCATATAAACAATTGGCTTTATGAAATTCGGTGAATAAATAATCTACATTCGTTTAGATGAATTAGTGTTTCCAAGTAAATTCTTAATTTCAAAATTGCAGACATGCCTTGTACATTAGAGTACAACATTTCATCCATATTTAACACTGCTCATCAATTCATAGTAATCTACTGTTTGCACAGAACGTGGTGTCCCCCAGGATCTTCAGCATATATCACTTTTGCTGAGGAAATAAAGGAACTGAGGCAAATTATGGAAATGCTGCAAAGCAAACATTCCTCAAATGAGCTGTGCAGTTAATGAGAAATGATGTTTGTTTGGATAATTGCTTTCCAATTATTTTTTTTATTTAGGATGTTAATGGGAGTCTATATATAAAATAGAAGTTTGCTTCTACATTCTAAATAGTAGCCAATATAAAGGCATTTTGCATTTAATTTTATTCTTTAGTAGATAAGTAAATGTAGTGTTTTTCATGAGCGTTCCCACACTCTTTTCCTTTTTTAATTCTATCCTATCGATTGTGCATCCTATTCCAAGCAGTCCACATCCAATTATTTATTGGCTCCCCAGAATCATCATCAAATACCAGCATGTTGCCAGCACATCATCCATTTTAAGCAATAAATACCTTCCAAGCAAAAAGCAAGAAGACAACATGTAAATATACAAATAGCTTATAAGTGTATAACCAAGTCTGTCATCACCAAAAAGGAATACAACTGAAGCTTGTAATAATGCAAGAACTGACCGTTCCACCAGTTAAATAACCATTAGGCAGTTTATAAATTGCAAGGTTCCTGAAAGACTAAAACGTTACATACATGGGACTCTTCATCATTATGCGAATTGCACCCCAAAGCAGTTGGTTAGGTAAACAAACCAACAAAACGTATTTACCGGGAGTTGTGGTGTTGGGTTCAGTGCAGTCTGTGCTTTTTCTTTAGGCTTACATTTCAGGGCCTATGTTGCAGGCACCCTTCCTTTAATTAAAATATCATTATTGAAAATAGAAAGGTTTGGGAATGCATGCATTTTAAATGTATTAGAATTTCTAAGGCTCCCCCAATTTATATAAAGTGCTTTACAATCCTAAACAAATATGCTTACTTGCTGTACCCTTAAATCGGACCTACCACCTGGGAGGTCACTCAGCATTATCAGCTGCAGCTAGGCTGATAATGCTGAGATCCTTGATAGAAGAACATTCGTTTTTTACAAACAGCTGGAGGGGAGCTTGTTACCAGTGCTCTCCTCCCACTGCATTAAGTCTCGCCTTGGCAGCCGAAGTGGTGTCTGGAAGATCTTCACAAACCCCCCCCCCCCCCCCCCCCCCCCCCCTCCCCTGCGAGTCTCGGCAGCTCTGATAGAGAAAGACAGGAGGAGGAGGTGTAGTGGAGAGGGGGGCTCAGTGTGGGCAGAAGTGTGCAGAAGTTTGCAGGAAATGCCAGGAGCCAATTTGCTAGCATGAGAAATCCAAGCAAGTGATGTTAGTATAGTGTGGGTTTTTTGTGTAGTAGTTTCTCATCATCTGAACTTCTGGTGAGTATTGTGTCTGTGTAATGTATGTCTGTTTTTGTTTTGTTTTATTTTGAGTGTAAAACCGCTTTAAGTGGTTCCCATTTCTAGTACAGGCATAAGATTCATCTGTTGCCGGTCTCCGTGTATCAGTCTTCCTGCAGTAACGTGTATGGCCACTAAATGAAAAGTTGCTTTCATTGCAGATCTCTAGAGATGTAGGAATTTAGCATCATTACAGCTGGGCATAGACGTCTCGATTCTTCAGCCGATTTCTTGGCAGATCGACCTGTGTGCCGAGTTGTGCTGAGAGTCGGCATGAGCGTGCCTGCCTGTCGATCCGCAGTGAAATCTTCCGTGAATCGAGGCGTCTATGCCCAGCTAAAGACAATGCCATCTCCTTTTACAAGTTGCTTTGCACCTGGCAGAAGAGGAGATTCCATCTTTGCAAATTAGTCCTATACAGGGAAGATATTATATAATCTTTAGCCTTTTCTTTTAAGTAACTTTCTTTTTTTTTATTAGCTATTGAGTTTTAATTAATTTTCTTCTTATGAAAGTAGAAACTTCCAGGTTATGGTGGATGTAAATGAATATGGAAGCATGCTGTTAGCAATAAAACAAACACTAAGATAAATCGATAGAAAAGCAGTTTGTGTTTATTTCTGCCTGTTATTGACTTGTTCAGAAGACTTGGCTCTAACATTAACAAACGTGCTTGGTTCTCACATACTGTTATATCCACGAGCCAAGACTAACCGTGCTTAAGTTAACACGCTGTGCCTGCTGAAGACCAGGTACTAACTCATTTTTATGATGCTGCTTGGCTGTGAAGTCAAAGGTAATGTGATTTACACCCACCATAGCGTTATAGCAGGGAAATAAATATGACTTTACATTTCCAACACACACTTGGACACATTTTTCTAAGAAATGTTCCTAGATATATGTAGAGCAATGATCATGGAGATATTAATTTGTTCTGACATCTGTGGCACGTTTTATCATAGTGAAGCCTGTTCTCAATGCTTCATTAATTTTATTTTTATTTGTTCTTGATAGCTGTGATCAATGATTAGCTAACCTTTCGTAACCCAGAGCTGTTCTCAAGTGACAGCCCATGTACTGCAATAAATACTGTATATACTTAGTGTTTAGTGCATGTTTTAGCTCTTGGAGCTGACATTGAACTGTCCAATCTTATTAAACATACCTAATCACTAGTCAGCAGACCCACGAGTTTCAATCTACTTTCAAATTTATCAAAAGAGGCCAACTCTTAACACATTCAATAAATTAGTGAATTGCTCTTTCTGATGTGTCAAAGACAGAAAATCTAAAGTCTAGACAGAGGAGGTCATAGTTAGAACTGTCAGGTTTTATTGCTGTGTCCTAGTTTGGGATATTAACCATTTAACCATGACCCAATGACAGGGTGTCCCAAGGACAGGAAACAGTAGTCCATTTGATGAGGACAGAGGCATATACATTAGCACATTTATTTAGCAGACTGGGGAGGCTTTTAGGCTCATTTGTCAGGTTTTCATTGCTCTCTGGGATGTGTTCCTGTCCTAGTTCCTCATTTATGTGTCACCAAGTGTGAAGAAATCTCACTATAAGAATATATATATATATATATATATATATATA
>CM070035.1:99100641-99137004 GCA_036250615.1 Ptychadena robeensis | reverse complement strand
TATTTATTTTTTTATGGATAAATTTGTTATTGCGTGCAGCATTTGACCACTCATTGGGATGGTTTAGGGACCCCTATCGATTAATCATAGATGTACAAAAGTGTATATATATATATATATATATAATTTACCATTTTACATGGGGACAGTGTGTCCTTGTAAGCAATATAAGGTAGATACAGACATCATGTTTTCAAAATTGAGTCTTCCTGGTCAGCTGCCTAAAGACTGAAACACGTCAGGTAATGCAATCTGATAGCTGTTTGTTAAAGACTCTTTCAAAATACACCACAGAACATTTGCTGTATTATACGCAGTGTGTTATAAGGCAACTCACATTCCAATGTTATATGACAGTATGGTTTTTTGTGACAAACATGTAGACCATTACAGTGTGCATAGTGTGAAATAGCCCTATGTGTAAAACTTGACTTGGTGGAGAGTTCTGAGAGAAGAGAGAAGGCATGACCAGATGGTGATCTAGAATTATTCCAATTAAAAATTTAATGTTTCCATTTACAAATATGTAATTCTGATTCAATATGTGTGAATGCATCAAAGTATGCTGGTTCCAAAATCCTCACATGTGACTGCTTACTACTTCAGTCAAATTTATGTTATGTGTTTTGTTTTTTTTAAAAGGAATGGGGGATTGACAGTTTTACAGCTTATAAATCAATTTTTTTTCTCTGCTAACTTGAAAGCCACAAAAATGCATGTCATCATCTCACGACTACAAAAGTGCACGTGTGCTTGCTGTGTTTTCAGTACTCTAATCCTGCAGAAATTGTTACTTTCTAAGTATTCAGTATGACAATTTCATATGTGTGAGCTCTGCTATTTCCTTCATGTTTACACTATATGTTTATCTGCCAATATTATTAAAGATCTAGCTGCCGAACATGAAAAGATTAAAATAGCCATCCCTTTACAATGTAAGTTCTTCCACCTCTGTCCATGTTCAATATTCTTCACTGCAAAATGTTATAAAGATAACAATGAACTAATATTTTTTTTCTTTCTATTCTCAACAGGAACAATACCGTTTTTGCTATGATGTTTCTTTAGAATACCTTGAATCTTCATAGATGGACATGCCAACGTTCACTTTACGTTCCGACAGATATTACTCCAGCTGTGCAAAGGGGGATTTTTACATGGGACCTTAAAAATTTTAAACAAAAAAAAATAAAAATATCAGCGAAGAGAAAGTATTTTTCTTATGACTTTCTGTATCTTCATAAATGGACCTGAAGTGTTTTTATGACTGTATAGAGTATTGATGGATCTAGCGCCACATGGTCACACACAATGCTGGAGGCAAAAAGCTGGAAGTCTCTACATTACAAGAATTTGTATGCATTTGTATATGCAGCCGTCTCATGAGACAACTTTAGAGCCAATATGTTGCATGTGTCTATATTTACAATGTGGCAGTTTTCTCTTTTTTTAAATAAAGTTTGTTTAAAAAAAATGCATAGGAAAGCCGTGCAGATTTGGCGGTAAATTCTCTTTACATTTTAAGTGTCACCGATCTGTACTTGGCTTACTATTTTTTTTTTTCATACCTTGATGGCTGGATCATACCATATATATTCTTTTGGAGAAAATATCCCTAACATAAGCCAAAGAGTCCATTGTAAATATGTCAATATGGAGAAGCACACTCTGTATTTATTGCTTATTTACATTTCTTTCCTTTGACGGCTGAAGGAACAGTCATTTTTCCTGGGGAAAGCTTTTTGCTGAAATTGACGGCAGTTTATTTTTGTATGTATTGAGTGTAAGTAAGAGGCATCTGTTTTCTGCATTAACCCCAGAGCAATGTTTTACCAATGTTTTGTTGTGCTCATGCTGGTGAACTCAAGTTTATGTGACGGATTCTGGTTCTGGACCATCTTTAAAAGCCGGACCAAAGTGATGTACAGTTTTCCACAAACGCTATGGATCAAATTACTCTTACTTCTTATGGGAAATCAGTGCTTACAAACCTTCTAGATTGGAGCCCTGGGCCACATGTTAGAAGTTTTTAACAAGTTGAAAAATCGCGGTTCAGGCAATGAACACCTAAGGTTGGCGTATTGTATCAAAATGTTTATCTTGATGTTTACAGGACTGTAAGCTTTGGGCTCTCAGAAAAAAAAAATGATTTGAAATAAATGAATATCCTATTCCTTGCGTGTGCATTGTCCCATAATTCCAAGGGAACATTCTTTCCTGTTATGATGTTACTGTGGTGGTTATTTTTTCTTATTTTGTAATCGGAGTTAACATTTCTACTGGTCAGATTTCCCTGTGGCGTAGATTCCTTGAGTCTAGGGGATATTTCTCTGTGTGCATAAGGAAGAGTTTCATTCAGTCAGCTGCTGGACTTCTCTGCTCTCTGTAGTCCCCTCAAATATAAGCAATAGAAATGATCAATAGTATAGTGAAATTTTCACATTAGCATTCAATTTGCGTGCAGACTGAAACTGAGCCATTCAAACTCTGCAGCTGCTGTGCACGATTGGCGTAGTATCAGTTTGCATACAACTTGCATACTAATCTCTAATAAGCATATATATATGTATATGATGCATCCTGTTAGATATTGGTTAATATCTTTACAAGTTTTCCATCAGTAATTTAGAGTTTTCATTTTAATTGAACTGTTCATAAAAAGAGCTCTAAAAAGTGCCGGGTTCCGCTGCTTCCAGAAGTGCATTCCTTGCCAATACATGAATAAATGAATGAAATCTTCAGTTCCTGGTCTCACTATAAATATGTATCTCTGAAACACTCAACTCGCCATGCATGACTTCCATCTGTCCCTTTAGTGGTCCACAGGTGAGTGATGCCTCATATCAGGAAGCTGTTCCTTAGTTTGCTTTTCTCTTTTTTTATAGCGGACAGTATGTACCATATTTTTCGCACTATTTGATGCTCTTTTTACCCCCAAAATTTGGGAGGGGAAGTGCCTGTGTCTTATGGTCTGAATCTGCGACCAGCAACTTGGCTCCCAGCCAGCTCTCCTGGCAGATGGGAGATCTGCACACAGCTGTATCTCCCATTTGAACTGTATTGGTTATATTGCCAATGCAGAGTGTGTGTGGGGGAAAGCTGCACTTACGCTGGCAGTTTCCTCAAACATACAGCCGCAGAGGGGACAGGGAGACATGAGTTCAGATTCCCCTGCCAGACCCCCCCCCCTCCTTGTATGCCCATGTATGCCGAAGAGGAGATGCCTGAAGTGCGTGTAGTGAAACCATTTCTGTGGCTGAAATTGGGTACTGCAGGGGATTCTTTCTCTAATCTATTTAAACACATGACATTTTTTTTATGGTTTTCTTGTTCTAAAAACTGGGTGTGTTTTATGGTCCGGTGCGTCTTATAGTCCGAAAAATACAGTACATATCTGGGGTGCATTTTATCTTTTCATGAATTGATATACATGTAAGGAATTGTGAAAATCTTTTCTGGACAGATCTGTTTGAAGTCTCATGGATAATAGATATTTATTTTATAGAATGTTTGTTTTTTGAATATTTAGTCAAATCATTGATTGCCAACAACACTCCAAATTTGTAAGTTTCACATTTTTTGTGCAGTAGGCTGGACTGTTCTTTTTTAGTGATCTGTGCTCATACTGATTTACTGAAAACTCAACACCAGCCAAACCATTTATAGTTGCTTAGTGTTGGAAAACTTCCTACATGTGTTGAATTTTTTGTCCCAAATATTTCTTTTACTAAACATTCAGTCTGACTATAACCAAAAGAATAGGTTTAAAACAAAAAAGTAGAGAATACTAGTACATGTTTAGTTTAAGAATATCCATTTCATTTGCAATTATCCCCATCAAAACCCTTGTGGAATCTGTAACTTGAAGAAGAAAATAGGTTCATTCATCTAAAATGTGGCTTCCAAGTAAAATCTGCCATCCTCTGACAAATGTGGCAATCTGTTTACATCTAGCATCCCACATATTTAAATACACATTATTTCTATTCATTATTAATTAAGCCAGATTATTATTATTATTATTATTATCATTTATTGATATAGTGCCAGCATATTACGCAGCGCTGTACAATACATTAGAGTGGAGATACAACATAGTATAACACACAGGTACAGGTAATGCCACAGGAGGAGTAGAGGACCCTGCCCGGATGGGCTTACAATCTAATAGGTTGGGGAACAAGGTATACAATAGGTGGGGGGGATGGGACTGGCATGGTGGTGGTGTTAGAAAGAAGATGGGTAGGAGAGGCTGAAGAGGTGGGTTTTTAGAGATTTTTTGAAGGTGGCAAAGGTAGGAGCAAGTCTGATGGGGCGAGGGAGGGAGTTGCAGAGAGTAGGAGCGGCCCTAGAGAAGTCTTGGAGCCGTGCATGTGATGAGGTTATGAGTGGGGATGTCATTAGTAGGTCACTGGAGGAGCGGAGGGGCCGTTAGGGGTGTATTTGTGTACCAGGTTTGAGATGTAAGGAGGACTGGAGGTGTGGAGTGATTTAAAAGCAAGGCACAGGACTTTAAATTTGATTCTCTGGACAATTGGAAGCCAGTGAAGAGATTTGCAGAGAGGAGCAGCAGAGAGGAGCGGTTAGAGGAGTAGATAAGTCTAGCAGCAGCATTCATGCTGGACTGAAGAGGAGAAAGTCTAGTGAGAGGGAGACCAGAGAGGATGATGTTGCAGTAGTCCAGACGAGAGATGATGAGAGCGTGAACCAGGACTTTGGTGGTCTCTGGGGAGAGAAAGGGCGGATTTTGGAGATATTGCGGAGATGGAAGTGGCAGGATCTAGTGATAAATGGGGAGAAAAGAAGAGTGCAGAGTCAAAGGTGACACCAAGGCAGCGAGCTTGTGTGATGGGGGAAATGACGGTGTTATTAACTGTAAGCGAGATGTTGGGCAGAGGCTTGGAAGGTGATGGAGGAAAGATGGTGAGTTCTGTTTTGCTCAGATTGAGTTTAAGGAATCTGTCAGACATCCATGAAGAGATGGCTGATAGGCAGTGAGAGATGTTGTCAAGGACAGAGGGAGTGAAGGCCGGGGTAGAAAGATAGATTTGGGTGTCATCAGCATATAGATGGTGTTGCAGACCAAAGGATGAGATAAGTTTGCCAAGGGAGGAGGTATAGAGGGAGAAAAGGACCGGGCCAAGGACTGAGCCTTGTGGGACACCAACAGGGAGGGGGGTGTGTGAAGAAGAGGAGCCATTGAAAGAGGTTTGGAAGGATCGGTCAGTCAAGTAGGAGGAGAACCAGGAGAGTGCAGAGTCACGAATACCAATAGAGTGCAGGGTCTGTAGAAGAAGCCAGATCTTCTCTTCAAGTGTTGTATTCTCTTTTCAAGTTTGGGCAATAAAAAGCCAGGGGACGTACAGGAAGTGACGTCAGTGATGTCACTTCCGGTATATGGATCGCTGTTCTTCCGCGTACAAGTGACACCACTGACGTCCCTTCCGGCTTGTGCTGATAATGTGCGGGGTGGGACATTAGCAGGGAGAATATTGCCCTCTCCCTGCTAGATCAGCTCGATTTCAAGAATCCAGAAAAATAAGGGATTTCTTGAAATCGGGATCTGGCCGGCAAAGCCACATAAAAACGTGACTTCCCCGGCCAAAACGGTTGGCTTGACAGGTCTGTAGGGCAGTGGTGACCAACTGAGTTGACATGGAGGGCGGCCCTCAGCATCACTAAAGGGCCGCACATAACATTTTCAACCTATACAGACTTGTATAAGCAGTTCTTAATGAAATCATGACAGCTAAAAGATATACATAGTCATATACATTGTCAAAGATTATTTGCCTCATTGATCTAATCAAAGCCTTTGATGATATCTATGCGGCACCTAACCTTTGATTCAAAGGTTATATGCCCCTATTCTCAGGTTATGTGCCGCAATATATGTTATACAATAACCCCCTGTTCATTGGTGGAATAGTGGGAACATATGCACTCACCTGCTGATTCCCTGCCTACACTAGAGGAGGAGAGGTGAGGGACTTTCTCAGGCGTCATCTGGGTCGCTGAGTGGCTTCTTCATATGTCTATCAGGTAAGTTTATCGCCTCTCCTCCTCTTCCCATTTGGACAGGTGAGTTCCTATGCAAAAGCAGGTTTCGGAGGCGGCATGTGGACGACCACTGGGGGCTGCCAAAAAACACAGGTTGGGCTTTAGGGCTAACACGTAGGGAAAGCCCTGGTGAGAGGGTAGAAATGTGAAAGGGCACGAAATTATGTGCAGGAAACTATGCATGTGATTCAAGATTGATTTTTACTTCATGTAATGATCAATATAGTTAGCGTTGTCATTGGACTTTTTGCTCTGAGTGCGGTTGTCTTTGGAGAAAAATTGGGTGATGATTGCTTGAGGAGGGCTGAGCTGATTACCAGAACCAGTGCGTGTCCTGGATTAATCGGAACACATTACCTGAGAGGAAAAGAATACAGAGGGAACCACTATCGAGTCGACCATCGTCTGAGTGTGGATCCTATCTTTTCGTGTATACCGGATAAATCCTTACCTGTAAAAATGATAAGGAACAACATCTGTCAAGGGTTGCTTTTTCACAAGTACTTTCAGCCCTCAATAACAATGTCACATACCATGTATGTTCCTTTGTAAAGTCCTGTTGAATATACTGAGCGGAGAAGGAATATATGATGCAACAAATTAGGAAGCAGGTCTTTTAGGTTTGGGGATTTGACATTGGCTAATTTTTTACTTATTTGATCAGTGTAGAGACATTGCTGAAATGTTAAATTGAGTTTTGTTTTTTTCCAGTGAGGCCTAATGCCAAATATGTAGAAACAGATTTAACAGTTTAATGTTTGACTTACCTAGTCATGTGCTGTCTGGTAGACTAGATATTTACGTAAATTGACTTTACTTAATAAGTATACAGTTACATTTATATAATTCTCCATAAATGAAATAGATTTTATAGACCCATATGTATTATGTATAATTATTTCTGGTATTGTATTAGCATGCACAAGCCTACTTCATGTGCGTTTGTTCTACACATTCATTAAGCACTGCTTTTGCTCCTAGCAGTTTACATTATTTTGCATTTGGTTTTCAACAAGTTGTTTTGAATTTTATTATTAGCATTTTCTAAAGAAAAATTCAAAGTGACTCTACAGAAACAAAGACAATAACATACTTTGGCTCTGTTTAACATGATGAGGTTCACAAAGTGCCACTAAAATGCTATCTGGGACATAAATGTTGAGAATGCAAGTAATTTTTCAGAGTTAAAAAAATGTAATCTACTTGCTATAAAAATGGTCAAATGCTAGAAAATTATCATTTTTGTGTGTTTTGGAAGCACATTCTCTACACTGAAAGAAAAGAAATATATCCATCAGGGCTGAAATCATGTATAAATAAGGCATTTGAAGTTAATGGAAAAGTCGAGAATTCTTTATGATTGTAAATGTGTACACTACATTTCATTGCAAAACACCATTTGCAAAACTCCTTAAAATGGCATTAATGATTATAACAGATACTATTATTTTTGTGATATATATTTCCTTAAAAAATGCAGTATATAACGCTGCATGATGGTGGTGAAAACCTATGGTGTTCCATCCACACTGCTAAACCTGTTGTGTTGCCAAAAGCACAATCTCTTTCACACATCTGTGTATACAATAAGCGCATATAGTGTACAAGAACCCTTGTCTACTTTTCAATCCATTCAGCAGATGGGACTGCAGTCTCATTCTAACGTGTATTCCTATGTCTCTGTAGTTGTTGTTTAGGTGCTAAATAGCACATTCAGCATCTCTTGTCAGACACTTGCTACTAAAGTCTAATTAAGACAAGGTTCGCCTTCAGTAATGTGGTTTATTAGTCAAAAAATTGGTTTTTTAACAATTAATCATTGAAACAGTAGCTGTCAAACCATTTTTGTCCATGCTGGATGGACAACAAAAGGCGTTACATATCTGTTTTTCCTAAACTGATTTGAGAATGCCACAGTTGCTGGCCTATGACCAAAGATTTGGATGTTGGTTACATCATGTCTTCAAAAGAGAAGGATCAGAGGTTAGAAAGAGATGTCAGTTCAAGCATTATTGCTCTTACCTGTACATTGCATTTCCAGTGAGCTACTAATTTGGCTATTCTTATGTCTATTTTTTAGGTACTTTTTTTTAGAGTTTAAATACTATAGTGATAAAGTAACTTCAGTTTTGAAGTAACATATGGAGAGATTGCTGTCTAGTTTATCCCTGACCTCTGTAGGTTTTCTGAAATGGTGAGTGGTGATATCTGTTCTCCTTATGCATACTGTAGTTCCTTCTGAGGACACAATCACCATTTAGTGATATACCAGACATCAGGGAAACACAGAGCCATGCATGGTACATGCCTGTAGCACCTAGATTTTAGCCATGCAGTTGTCATTTAGCATGCCACAGAAAATTATATAGTCTCCTTATTAGGTGGCTTTTAACCATGTAGTTAAATGCTTTCTGTTTTATAATTTGTTGTTGTTCAACATACATGGATTTGCGTATTACCACTGAAGGCAAAATAAACTTCTTTAATACCAAATTGCCTAACAATTGTAGATATTTTGGACAATCATACAGGACTGATTTCTATCCTCGTTATATGGCTGTACAAAGTATAAAGGGGTTTAAAGTAGAAAGTCAGATGGAATAATGAGCTTATAACTCCTTACAGGTCAGATGATTATTCTTAATTTTCTGGCTACAATGTCACCTGTCAAGGGGTAGGATATATTAGGAAGTCCATTCTTTAGTCAGGTGATATTATTGTCCAATGTTGGCAAGTATAGTGGGTGATATAATGTAAGTAGCTTTGACTAGGACTAAAATATAATGACCAGATGAGCCTTGGCATGAGACGCAAAGGTTATACCATCTGATCTGATCCCACAAATGTGATAATGAAATGCAAATTGTTGCAAATCCTTATGTTGCCCATTAGATGCATGAGTTGTTGACCCCTATCCACACTCACCTACCATGTGAATGGCCAAGTACATGTGCATTGTTTTTATGGGGAAGTGATGGCAGTAGGATGCCTTATGGCAAGAAGGCAACCAAGGGGAGGCAGTGTGATGTTAGGAGAAAAGTTCTTTTGGGAAACCCTGGGTCCTGGCATTCATGTGGATGTGCCTTGGCACCACCTGCCTAAAGATTACTGTAGACAACATACACCCTTTCAATAGTATTTCCTGATACGAATGGCCCATTTAAGAAGGAGAGATACCCATGTCACAGAAGAATTGTCTGTGGTTTTCGGCAAGTTGAAAAAAAAAGGGTACAGGTCCAGACCATGGAGCCCCCGTATCACTATTAACAGCACTTAAAGCTTCTGCTGCAATCATCTTGGCGACCATATCTGAATGCGTCAGAGCTTTTTTTGGCAGCAAAAGAGATATTGACCGTTTTAAAAAATATATAAATGTTAGGTTAGGTATGTAAAGCGGTTTGCTATAAATGGTTACCTTTTTTCCTGTCGCTGCTGAGCATTTAAGAGCTTCCACCTGCCTAATAAAATTGTTTGCACTTCCATAGTCCTTTAAATCGTTATTTTACTGTTTAGGAGAGATGACTTTTATTTATGCCTCTAGTTTAGAATACAGCGGAATTTAATCAATCAGAGGCAAGGACATATTTCGAGTAGGAGATTACTAGTCTGTAAACACTTAGATAAATCCTTGGGGATAATCTATATAGTGTTACTGGCTGTCATTTCCAGAATGCAGCTACAGTATTTACTGTCAGAAAACTTATTCCAGTTCACTGAAATGTTTCTGACTTCCAGATGAAGAGACCATAAAGCAGCATCCCTTCCAGCCTGTGCAGAAATCACGCAATGTTCTCAAACGTCAAACACATGTTGATAGGATACGCTGAAATAGAGAAGGATCTTCTTCCTAAACCGTGATGCTAAAGGAAAGCTTTTGCACTCCTTATTATATGTCATACAGATATTGCAGAAAATGTCAAGGATTACTTCTTAGAATGGTATACAGATAATCCATCCAAAGAAGGGCCACGGATGCAGTTGCCATAACAGCCATCATATGTGGCCTGAATGCTAAAAAAAAACTAGACAGTACTTTAGGCTTTTACTGGTGTAAGGAAAATGTTTCCACTCAATGGGGGTCAACTACAATCAACAGTTTAGCTGAGGGCATGAAACAAATCCTGTTGTAGATAGGCGGTGTTCACCTTGTTGCCTTTAGGGAGTTTAATCACAATTACATTTAAAGAATGTGTTTTACTATACCATTACTGTGAGGAACTATAAGAGTCTGATTATCAAAATTAAGTGCTTAAGGGGCTACCCTCCAGGGACTTTAAATAGCCAATTAAGTTTAGCATTTAATTTTGCATCCCCTTTTTGATACACATATAGGGATGAGACCGTTTAGCCAGCTTTGATATACATTTACCATTGCGTGTTCTCACCCACCTATTACATACATAGAGTCTGATAATGTTTGTATTGGTGTCAGATCTGTCTGTTACACCTCAATCCTATATGTTAATCTAATATGTATCTAGTCTAAATCTAGTACTTTATCATTTAAGGTTCCACTAGATACAAGATTGTTTCACACTACATACGCTGTGCTGTGCATGGTTTCCTATAGAAAACTTGTTACTTTATACACTGCCATGGACTGCACTATGAGGTGTGTTTCACTATTGTTAATGTTATGTTTACAGCTATAATACACAAGTTCATCAAAAAGCTCATACAATAGGTACTACCAAATAAAGCTGTCATAGAGTGAAATGTTATAGAGCCCTAAGACTTTGAAAAGTTGAAAAAGCATTTTGTAGCAGGTCTATATTCATTTTAGCCATGAAAAACCCCTCAAAATAATTCAACAAAATGTAAAGCTTCAATGGTCATCAGTGATTCCGGTAAACCAACAACATATTTTTTGCACTATATGAAATGTACCTGACCATAAGATGCACCTAGGTTTTCGGAAGGAAAACAAGGAAACAAATATTCTGAACGAAATAGCATACTCAAATATTAATTCCAATATACTGAATATTTTAACATCGTAAGAGAACAGCTGTATTCAGAATCATCTTCATTGTCCGCAAATGAGGCCAAACAAATGCAGGCAGATGCAAAAATGAAGCCATACATAATATATAAATAAATATACAGACAAACACATGTAAAGACACACATATGCAGACATACACAAGTAGAAAGACACAGATACATGAATGCACTTACCATTGCATCTTGCCCTGGAGCCCTTGCTCAGCTGTTAGTGCGGGGAGGGGGCTGTGTGCATTTGGCAAAAAGAGGATGACAATCTCCTGCCAGCACAGTCACACTCTCTTTTGGGTAAGATCAGAGTAAGCAGCCTGGAAATTCATCTTAAATGCTGTGTGTGTTTCTGCTGGCAGGAGATTTCTGTGCGAGGAGGGAAAGAGAGCTGGTTCTAGAGTATTCACCCCATAAGACACATAGAAATGTTTCTTCCAATTTGGTGCAACATTATGGTAAATCTGAAAGGTCAGAAAATTCTGAAAAGTTAACTTATTAATAAGAAAAGGAGGGCAGAATAAAGATAGATTATGTGGTCTTTCAATGGACCAGTCCTGCTTCAAATGTATATAAAGAAATGATATATTTCAGTAAGCTGATACTGTTGAAGTGTTTTTGTGGAAAGACAGGTCCAAACTATGCCCAGCTGAGAGGTATGAATGAACCAAGGTTGGATGTCTTCACTTTCCTTGGTATTCAAAATTCAGGGCTGTATTTATTGATATCAGAACAGTTAGCTGGATTGTCTCCTAAAATCAGATTGCTTGCTTGTGAACTAGAACCGAACTTGCCTATCCATGGAATATGCTTAGGTCTGCCAATCAGCTGCTAGGAATGCAATGCCAATTCCTTAGCTCCTGCTTGTCCTTTAAATGTAAATCTTCCTGCAAGTTTTGCCTATTGTAAGGGAATGAACTGTGTTCCATTGTTATGAAGCCTCCTTGGCCCAACAGCCTTGTTACATTGCTTGTATTCAATTTGCTATAGTTAACATTGCTAAAATGCTAATTCATTTATAACTTCACTCACTTGTTTCTCAATCTCTAAAATATGACCAGCAGTCTCTTATGGCCCTTTCACACTACATATGTTTTTTAAAGGCATGTGTTTATGCATATACATAAACGAATGGGTTTTGCATATTACACATCTGCATTTTGTGTTTGCCTTTTTGAAATGCATGCCGCAGGGCGTTTTAAAAAAACACATGCACTAACACGTTCGTAAACATGCAGTATAAATGGTAACATTGGGTAAAATAAATTTTGCCCTCAGAATTCTACACCCAACACTACTTAATGACAGCATGACACAACTTTACTTGAGGTTTTAGTGAATGTATTAAAAACAAAAAAAATCATAAGTATTCACAGCCTTTGCTCAATACTTTTGTCACAGACTCCAGTCTTTTTGAATATGATGCCACATGCTTGGCACACCTATTGGCCAGTTTCCCCCATTCCTCTTTGCAGCACCAATTCAAGCCTGGGCTCTGGCTGGGCCAACCTAGGACTTTCACAGAGTTGTCCTGAAGCCACCTCTTTTTATATCTTGGTTGTGTGCTTAGAGTCGTTGTCCTGCTAAAAGATGAACGGTCACCCCAGTCTGAGTTCAAGAGTGCTCTGGAGCAGGTTGTCATCCAGGATGTCTCTGTACATTGCTGCAGTCATCTTTCCCCTTATCCTTACTAGTCTCCCAGTTCCTGCCGCTAAAAAACAACCTAACAGCATGATGCTGCCACCAGCATGCTTCACTGTAGCGATCCGTCCAAAAGTGATGCCTGACATTCACACTGCTCCTCTCTCCATGGAGGAGCTCTGACAGAGTGACCATCGGGTTCTTGGTCACCTCCATGACTAAGGCCCTCCTCCCCCGATTGCTCAGTTTAGATGGCCGGCCAGCCCTGGGAAGAGTCCTGGTAGTTTTGAACTTTCGCAATTTTAAAAAATATTTTATTTAATGTTTTTGAATACATCTGCCAAAATCTCATATTGTCCTTATAGGATGAAATGTGTAGAATTCTGAGGAAAATTTTCATTCAATCCATTTTGGAATAAGGCTGTAACATAATAAAATGTGGAAAAAGTAAAATGAATACTTTACGAATGCAATTTAAACATATTTGACAGTAAATAATGGTTGTCACACAAAATGTTAACACTTTGGACAGATTTCACTTAGGGATGTACTCACTTTTTGTTGTCCAAGGTTTAAATATTAATGGCTGGTGAGATTAACATTAATGGCCCCACCTGGTGAAATCAAACAGTAATCTCCAGGGAGTGGCCAGTTGATGGAGGACTGAGACGTGAAGTCTCAGAGCTCTGAGCCCGTTTCCCGCTCACGCCCAGCTGCTTTCCCGCCAACCGCTCAGATAGATACTTACGAGCCGGGTTCCTGCTGGCCGCCGGGCTGTTTGTGTGTTGGATGCGGGGCTGTTCTCTGTGCGCTCGGGGTTCGTTCCCCATTTGCGCGCGGCTGTTTGCCTGCTGGCCGCCGGGTCTGTGTCTTCTGGCTGTCAAGCCGCATCCCAGCTGATGACGGAGCGGTGACTTTCAGGCTGCTGATCAATATGACTGAGGAGCGGAGTCCGATCATCACTGGTTCCCTGCTACATACCAGCTTGCTTCCAGACTCCGTTCTGCCGGCCACCAAGCAGTGCACCCGCGGCCATACTACTATACATATGCTGTTGTAACCCTGCCGGCTGCTACAGTGGAGGAAATAATTATTTGACCCCTCACTGATTTTGTAAGTTTAAGTCAAGAAATGAAAAGTCTCAGAACAGTATCATTTCAATGGTAGGTTTTTGTAACAGTGGCAGTATAGCACATCAAAAGGAAATCAAAAAAATAACTTTAAATAAAAGATAGCAACTGATTTGCATTTCATTGAGTGAAATAAGTATTTGAACCCTACCACCAACCATTAGAGTTCTGGCTCCCACAGAGTGGTTAGACACTTCTACTCACTTAGTCACCTTATTACGGACAACTTGTCTTAACTAGTCACCTGTATCAAAAGACACCTGTCCACGAATCAATCAATCAAGCAGACTCCAAAACTCTCCAACATGGAAAGACAAAGAGCTGTCCAAGGAGTGGTCAGAGCAAAATTGTAGACCTGCCACAGGGGGAGTGGCGACAAAACCATAGCAAGAAGCTGGGAGAGAAGGTGACAACTGTTGGTGCGATTGTTGGAAAATGGAAGGAGCACAAAAGTGACCATCATCGATCCTGCTCTGGGCTCCACTGCAAGATCTCACCTCGTGTGGGTGTCAATGGTTTGAGAAAGGTGAAAAGCATCCTAGAACTACATGGGAGAGTTAGTTAATGCCTCAAAATTAGCAGGGACTACAGTCACCAAGAAACCATTGGAACACATTACACCATACACCGCAATGGATTAAAATCCTGCCGGCTCGCAAGGTCCCCCTGCTCAGAAGGCACATGTGCAGCCGTCTGAGTTGCCAATGAACCACCTGAGATTCAGAGAAGTGACTGGAGAGGTGCTGTGTCTGATGAGACCAAAATAGAGCTTCTTTGGCATTAACTCAACGCGCTGTGTTGGAGGAAGAAAAATGCGCCTATGACCCCACAAACACCGTCCCCACCATCAAGCATGGGGGTGGAAACATTTTGCTTTGGAGGTGTTTTTCTGCTAGGGCACAGGACAACTTAATCGCATTAACGGAAAATGGACGGAGCCATGTATCGTGAAATCCTGAGCGACAACCTCCTTCCCTCTGCCAGGAAACTGAAAATGGGTTGTGGATGGGTGTTCCACACGACAATGACCCAAAACATACAGCAAAGGCAACAAAGGATGGCTCAAGAAGAAGCACATTAAGGTCATGGAGTGGCTTAGTCAGTCTCCGGACCTTATCCATAGAAAACCTGATGGAGGGAGCGCAAGCTCAGAGTTGCACAGAGACAGCCAGAACCTTAGGGATTTAGAATGATCTGCAAAGAGGTGGACCAACATTCCTCCTAAAATGTGCGCAAAACTTGGTCATCAATTACAAGACGTTTGACCTCTGTGCTTGCAAAACAGGGTTTTTTCCACCATTATTCAGTCTTTTTTGTTAGAGTTTCAAAAACTTATTTCCATCAATGAAAATGCAAATCTGTTGCTATCTTTTATTTAAAGTTATTTTTTCGATTTCCTTTTGATGTGCTATCTGCCCAGGTTACAATAAACCTACCATTGAAACGATACTGTTCTGAGACTTTTCATTTCTTTGTCATTGGACAAACTTACAAAATCAGTGAGGGGTCAAATATTATTTCCTCCACTGAAAGGGCTTGTTTCATTATACGTCGGACCCCTACGCTAAGCGTATACGCTTAGCAGGGGCCTGCCGTATCCACCAGACATTGCCTGCGGCTGGATGGTCTGTTTACACCGCCTGTGTAAAGGCTGAACGTACCGACTACGTTCCAGCCTACACCGACGGATCGGCTCAGCGGCAATGAAGACGACTCTCCGCCGAGCAGGTAAGTCTATCTGTTACGTTGGGACCGGTCCCGCTAATCTGTGGTACGTTAGCGGAGGGGTCCCAACGCAATGGAAACAAAGCCTTAGTCTCACACCCACTGGCTGTTAAACTGCATACTTATTTGTGGCTAAATCTCACACTTACCAGCTATCAAATATTTCATTGGCAATGGGCCCTAAACGTAAAGAGGCTGAGAAGACCCAGAGATCGGCGGCAAAGTCCGGGAAGAGGAGCATTACCGGCGTTTTTCCCCCCACCAGACCACACACATCCAACTGCTGGTAAAGCTGAAAGCCCAAGTAGTGCGAATTCGATCACCCCCGCATTGGCTACCTCTCCGCCGATATCATCTGGTTCCCCTAGCCTCCTTCAAGATGACTTAACAGTGAGCTCTCTCACTCTTTCTGAACAGACCCCGAATGGGATTGGAAAGCTTACCGTTGTTCTATCCCTAATAGAGGTGAATTGGAACAGAACGTTTTGCGCTTGGAACATAGCTATAAAGCAGAAATACAATGGATGCACATACCACCATTTTGGCCACTCATACAGAAAAAATCAATCCCCTATGCGCTCTATACGATAATTCGGAGAATCGCAACCGGCGAAACAATATCCTCTTGCGGGGATCCCAGAAACAGTGGAGCCACCGGATCTATTTAAGGCAGTTAGGGAGATATTTATTTCGATCTTGGGGGCGCCGGAAACTCTAAACATTGAACTGGATAGAGTTCACAGAACCCCAGGCCCTAAGAATTGTGACCACCGGTCCACTTTTACTGGTTGAAAGAAGATATTATGAGGAAAGCTCATTCTACTAAAGATATTAATTATAAGGGCCAAGCGCTGCAGCTAATGTCAGATATTTCGCCCCATACCCTGGACCAACACAGGGCACTGCGGCCCCTGCTGGCGGCTCTACAAGAACGTAACCGCATATTTTTGGGGATTTCCCTTTTAGCTAAATGTGAGGAAAGATGGAAGGCTCCATATTTTATGTGGACCGGAGGATCTGCAGACATTTTCTAAGGGACTTCAACTGCCTGCGGTGTCACTTGGCCCCTGGCCAATTTATACATTAGGCTTTCTACATAGAAAAAATAGTAGGGGTGATTTACAGAGTAAACCTCCCGTACTATATTGGTTTCCCCTTGAGCAAACAAGGGCAGGGGGACTTTTAAGGGCCAACATTAAAGATAAAACAAGGTAAAGTTCATAGCATGTACACCTAGGTAAAAACGATAATAGGCTTTATTATTACCTCCACAGGAGGTTCATGAACAGAAAACGACACAACATGACAGTCACACTCATATAAAAGTTTCTACCATTTCTAATTACAAGACAATGTCAATAAGGTATGCATGGTTAAAGTACAAAAAATACAGTAAGATGTAAGCAATAGATTCGGACGGGGGATTCCTTTAGCTTCGAATCAACCCCACCCCAGCGATCGTTTCGATTTTCCTCTTCATCAGGGGGTATATGTGTCCTATATGGTCCTGTACAGAGATCATGAGGATGAAACATGAGTGTGAATAAGTGTTAGCCCATGGCTAGGGGCAAGGGTGTTATAATAGAATATAAAGTTTAATGATCTCACTCACATGTCAGAATGGTGAAACAGGTTAAAATCAATAAAGAGGCGCCAGAATTCCCAACAAGAGGGGGGCCAGATCCAGAGGAGGAACGGGGAGCCCAGGCTGCCCGCAGGGCACGGTCACCTGCGTTAGTGGGAACAGGGACAGAGACTCATAAATCGGTGTTATCTGTATTGTTGATGTCAGGGGGGAAAAAGGGGTGTTAAGATAAAAAGACTAAAGTTTAAAGTGGAATACGTGGTTCCGGGTTACCAGGTAAGTGACGTGGATCTGTGAATACGGTGTAAGTGTACCCAGTGTATGCGGGAGAAGGGGGGAGTAAAGTGTAGAAAACTAAAGTGAACAAAAAACAAACGTGTTAAAGTCAATAAACATGTGAAAAGGTGTTTTAAGTAATCATGAATGATTAATAATGTGAAGGTTAGGGGTATAGAAACAGTGAAGAGAGTCCATACATCGAGAAAGTAAGTAAATAATAAGTTGATCCCCTGGAAAAGTGGTAAGTTATTAGAAGTAGTAATAGAGTAAAGATGGATGCCATAAATTACCTGAGTACATACTGATTCTTAAATCGTAGTTCATGTATAATAGTAAGTTGGGTATTTAGTAGTTCGTTCAGTAGTAATAGGTATATGGTGGTCTGGATAGAATTGGAATATATAAAGTTTCATAGCAAATGAGCAGTAAAGCATACGTGTTGTAAAGAGAGTCACAGGTTAAAGTACAGAAAGTAGGTCACTTACATGCGAAAAGGAAATTGGATGTGCGAGTAGTATATAATGCTGTGGGTCTCCTCCGTTCCCCCATGTCTGGTACCATGCTCACAAGGCTGCCCTTAAATACATACATTAGGCTTTCGCCGATCTTCCTGAATGCAATCTAAAATCAACCAGACGATATAAAGATGTCCTCCCATGTAATATCATAATAGGACCAATTATGGGAAGACAATGGCCTTGTTAGAGCCAGCGAGTTCTTGCATTGAGGTCTGGCTACCCCCTTGGCCCTGGTCACATCTCTTTGGTTTTTCCATATCCCCCACTATGTCTGATATAATAACTTCTCTATCTGTGGATACCTGGGCTGTCCCGGGGTCCTGGGTGTACAGAGGTAGCACATTAAGGTTAGTTTTCTTGGAGGGGGGCTGGGGTCCAGGGGTTTGATGACTTGGGTCAGGTCCCTGGTTGTCACTGGAGGGGAAAGGAGGAGGCTAGGCGGAGATAATTCATGAGGTAGGCCATATGTGCAGACCTAAGAAGAGTAGTCAGCTTATTGGTCCAGGGCATTTTTGTATGTATATGAAAGCACTGTTACGTTGGGTGTGGTCGGGTAAGGGACAGAGCTACTCTCCCCACATAGGTAGCTGCTCAGTTAGGTAGGGCAGTAAGTGGTTACACTTTAGAATTTCTTTTGTTTCTTCCCCCCCCCCCCCGTTCTATTTAATTTTTGTGTGTACAGTTTTTTTGTTTGTTTGTTTGTTTTTTATGTCGTCCCCTGGTCCGTCTTTACGCCGACTAGGAGTCACCTCCCTGAACTGCAAAGGTCTCAATAATCCAGCTAAGCGCTCCAAGACTCTCTACTCACTCCATAAACAAAAATCACATATTGTTATGTTACAGGAGACCCATTTTAAAACAGGTCATGTCCCTTCATGTAACAATCGATATTTCTCGACATGGTCACATAGTACCTTTACGGAATCTAAATCTAGAGGAGTGTCGATTGCTTTTCATCGTTTATTGCAATATCAAGTACTCGATGTTATCACAGACCCTGCAGGTAGATTTGTTTTTGTTAAAGCATCTATATGGAACAAAATATACACTATTGTGTCCTTTTATCTCCCTAATTATAAGCCAGTGGAAGAAGCACTTCATATATTGGCCCGACTCTCTAGGTTCGCTGAGGGCCTGATACTTATAGGAGGAGATTTTAATTTCGTGTTGGACCCTAAAGTGGACTCTTCGACAGGTAAATCATGGGTAGCCTATAAGAAGAATAACTCCTTCAGGAAGACCCTGCTTGAGCATCAGTTGGTAGATGTGTGGAGGACTTTGAATCCATCTACAAAGGATTTCACATTTTTCTCTCCCGTACACAACTCGTTTTCACGTATTGATTATATATTCACTAGCCATGCAGTTTTGGGACTTAATCCCTGTCCCTCTATATCTTCTTTCCTCCTCTGTTTCTCTCTACTTTGACCTTCCTGATACTTGCAAACCCTTTGGGACTTGGCGTCTGAATGACATGACACCTTACTACAGGACAAAGACTGTTTGACCGACATTAGGACTTCTATTGACTATTTCTGGATGGATCTTGCTTCAGATACGATGGCTCAGCCATATCAGTGGGAAGCCTTGAAGGCGGTTTTACGGGGAATGTTTATAAAACATGGAGCTCGGCTTAAAAAAGCTAGGAATGCAGAAATCAGTTCCTCATTAGCCGCATTGAGCAGACTGGAAACTCTACATAAATCCAACTCCTCACCAGCGGTTATGTTGGAACTTGCCAAAGCTAGAGCTCATGTACTCTCCCTTTATGACTTCTCCTACCGTAAGTATAGAGACCAATGTAGGAAATCCTTGTACCGATATGGAGATAAATGTGGAAGGCAACTCGCTCGCAGACTGCATCCGCGGGGCAAGGCCACCTTCCACCTATCCCTAAGATTAAAACAGGTATTCTGTCCTCGCTGCCCGATATTACAAAAGCCTTCTTTGAATACTACTCTGATGTCTATTCACTTCCATCCCCAGCAGGGGGGTCTTTGTCCTTGTCCTCTTATATTCAGGAGACAGCCCTGCCAGTACTAGCGTTAGAGGACAACCAGGCGCTCGAGAAGCCATTCGTGGAAGAAGAGGTGTCAGCAGTTATCAAATCATCACCTACAGGTAAGAGCCCCGGCCCGGATGGCTATACATCCCAATTCTATAAGCTGTTCTGCCCCAAACTGGCCCCTGTTCTTACTTCAGTTTTTAACTCCATCTCGGCTACCTCGGCTTTCCCTTCACAGAGCCTAGAAGCACATATTTCTCTGATCCCTAAGCCTAAAAAGGACCACACATGTTGTGGGAACTTTAGGCCTATTTATTTAATTAATCTTGATGTGAAGTTTTTCTCTAAATTAATAGCTAATAGACTTAAACCTTTCCTCCCTTCTTTAATTTATTTAGACCAGGCAGGTCCCAGTACGGGAGGCATGGGATAATACCATTAAAACCGTGCTTCTACATGGGGCTGTGCGTCACCGCCAGATCCCTTTATGTTCTTTATCGGTCGACGCGGAGAAGGCCTTCGATAGGGTCAGTTGGCCCTTTCTGGAGGCCTCTCTGCGCCAAATTGGAATAGGCCCTATTCTGCTCCAACGAATTATGGCGCTATACTCGGGCCCTACGGCCAGGGTAAAGGTGAACGGTAGCCTCTCTGCACGCTTTCCCATCCTCAATGGCACCCGGCAGGGCTGTCCCCTTTCTCCCCTACTGTTTATTCTGATAGTGGAGCACCTGGCTGTTGCAGTTCGTAATAACTCGGATATCAGGGGTTTAGTCATCGGAAAGCGTCGTGCCATAATATACCACTGGGTCTATAGTTAATAGAGTACAGGGTCAAAGTATGTTATGGTAATGTTTCCAGTGTATAATATATAAGATGCCTGGTACCAGCAAACATATTGTCTTTGTAAGTGGTGTTGTTTTAATGTGTTAAATGTATGAAATTAATAAACTATTATTATACCAAACAGGAATCTCCCTCATGCTGAGGGACTGCCTGCTGCAGTCGGTCCCTCGTATATCAAGGGAGAATAGGCCCATGTATGGCTACCTTATGACAACTGCATTATGCCGCCACTGTTGAGATGCTATTTGCCTTTAAAATAACAGGAAGGTTTATGGGATGGTAAGTTGCCAGGCTGTAATTGTGACCATTATTTGACATCCTTTAATATGAATGCATAATGTAATGAAAAAATTAAATGCCCATAAACTCAAATGACATTTCTTCATTATACAATTAATATGCCTAAACCCCCTTTCTTTATTTGCTTTGTTTCTTCATTGAACTAAAGCTAGGCACACACGGGTAGATTTGTAAAACGATTCGAGTACAATCAATCAACGTGCGCGGTCACGGTGATTGATTGTACTCGAATCTGCTTACAATCCTTCCTGTGTGTGCTGTCCTTCGAGGGGGTTCAATAGAGCCCCCTCGAAGTACCTCGATTGAACGGGTTTCCAACATGTTGGAAAACCACATTCAATCAGTCACCAACACTCAACATGAAATGTTTTCATGTAGAGTACAGGGAAAGCTGACATCTTCACACAGAACTGACAGCTGCAGCGCAGCAGAGTCTGTGTGAAGGGGGCGGGGTCAGCACTCTTCATTCCAGCCGGGGAGAACGGGGAGAGAAGCAGGCTGGATTTCCCTTCAGCTTTAGCATGTTCGGCTTTACATGCTGAAAGCCGGAGAGAACTCTAGCTAGCCGGAGTTCTTCATTGAACGGTAATCGATGTGCCCATGTGGTGCACATTGATTTCCGTTCAATTGATCCCCGATCAATCACAGCGTGGTGACGTCACCACGCTGTGATTGATTGGTGGTCGATTGCACAGGAATCTACCCGTGTGTGGCTAGCATAAGATAAAAAAATCCACTTTGTAAAAACTGGAAAGTATCCGCGTATCTCCTTAATAGATTAAAGGTATATCTTACACCCAAAGCAGTTAGTCGGCAAAGCACCTAGGCTGTATTTTCTTTCAAACATGAATTACATTGAGGAGAGCTAGACAAACCACCAAGGAGTTAGTGGTATTTAAAATTAATTTGAAAAGTTTTTCATTGTACCTCCAGCTGTCAGAAATGCACTTTAGATATGTCAAGCATATTTCCGTCTGCTTTTGCTGCCTTTTCATGATATATTAAGTAAATCCTAAATCTTTAATAGACTGGTGCCATTTAATGAAAAGCTTGGAGACAGTTCAGTTAAAACAGTTGTAAAGGAACTGAATGTTTTTTAATGTGTTATATAGAGGAGAAAATGGTTTCATTTGTCCTTGCAGAGCGGAGACATTTCAAGCCAATTAAAATGTCCTACATATGGCGTTATCTGTTGCATTATTTTATATCATCTATTTTAGATAAGACTTCTTATCCAACACACAAAAAATGACTGCACAAAGCTACTGCCTTGTTGATGTATCTGACAATATATTGCTCTAAGTGGCAGTGGACATTTAATTTTATATGTAAGCAATCCAATTTAATGTTTTCAATTAGCGGGTTATGCTAGCCATACACATGCCGATAAGCGGCCGATTTTTAATCTGACCGACGAGCGACGGTCAGGTTAAAAATCGGCCGCTAATCGGCATGTGCCCACAGAATGTGCCCATATCATGCACAGAATAATAAAATAACAGTATTAACATATGGTGATAGAATTTTGGTAATTATTTAAGTTCACAAACATTCAACATTACTCTGTGAAATTACGTCACTTTGAAGTATACTGAAGACTCTACACCTGTGATGGTGAACCTATTGCACACACAAGTTGGCATGCACAGCTGTTTCAGTTGGCACACGTAGACAGACTGTATATCAGCGTGTGTGCAATCTCTGTCTCTGGTGGGGAGTGGATTTTTTCAGTTCGGGTAACATCCAATTCCAGAGCCAGAATCTGGCTGGTGAAATGTAAACAGACAACAGTGCCATCTCTTGGCCATACTGATAATTTACCAGGGAATTCAAGGTGTTAGCCTACTTTTGTTTTATTGTCTTGTTGACTGTTAATGTTACAGAGAACTTTAACCTCCCTAGCGCACTGCTGAGGTCCAGATTTCTGTACCAGAAGCGCACCATAGACTGTAATGGAATTTTTTTTATGTTGTAGGCTTGTAGCTTCCAAAAATCTGTCCGTATAAGGGTCTAATAGACATCCTGACTATAATAATGTTTAAAACACACAATTATTATAAAAAAGTACATAAAAAAATTATGAAATGTATCATTGGAATGCTTAAATCTCTTGAATACTTATTTGGTATGAAAGATTTCAAAACAGTATTTATTGATTTCAAAACAGTATTTGTTTGTTTATAATAACATTTTTATTTTGTTTTTGTTTTGAATTGTATTGGATACAGTTATCACTACATCTAATACAATGGGATTCTCTGAAAGGGTTAACTTCAAAGATCACATCTGGAATGACAATGGGGGTGATATTCCAGGTGTGCTCTTTGAAGATATCCCAATTTGCACATGAATGTCCCAATTTGCACATGAATGTCCCGCGGACCCCGTGCCCGGGGGGGGGGCAAATTAGAATATTCATGTGCAAATTGGGACATTCATATGCAGTTTAGGCATTAGGCTGGTAAATGTGTCACAGCTGGCTTGCATAAGATCACACAGAGCAGTGTGTGAGTGTGCAGCCGGGGAGCTTAGCTGGACGGCACTATCTTGTTAGCTGCAATACTGCATAAGCAAGTGCAGGACGAGATAGTGCCATCAGAAGCGCTGAGAAGGTTAATAAAAGTTTTTTTTATTGATGGCTTGTGTTCCCTAACTGTGTCTGTGACCTGTGATGATGCCATTATGACTAGTTGTCTCGACTACGACCATGACAAATTACAGCCACGGTCTTGAAACTTGCCATTAATGAAGATACAGCAATGACATGGTGGTCAGGACAACTCAAGTTCCATTCAAGCCCTGTGGGGTTTCTGAGTTCCTTCCTCTCTCCTTATTCCTGCATTGAGGCACAATTTAAAAAATTTTAGTGCCATTTGACACTGTCTTGCGGCTGTACTTGGATTGTTGGCAAGTAACAGACATGCTAGCGGCAACCGCGTCCCTTACTGGCAAAAAATCTGCATCTCCCATTGTTAATTTGGGTTAATTTGCCCTATTGGCAACTCAGCCGCAAAGATGAAAACCAGCAAAGATGACACCACAGTTGGAAAAGAAAGAGAATGTTCCGTTTTCATTGCTGTTTTACATTGGTTTTATGCCTTTTGATCTGAAACTATATATATTCTGATTGTTTTTCTCTAATGTCAGCTTAATGTCAGTGAGCCGTCTGTCTCTGAGAACGTGAGTTCTTGTGGTATCCTTGGCAGAGGATAAACTTTGTGCTGTTCGGAGAACTTCATTTCTCAGCTTGTGGTTAACCTTACCATAGCATGTCTTTTCTGACAATAAAAAGTGCACAAAGCTAAAATGCAAAAGTGATGCTTCCGAATAAAGGTCCTCTGTGCTCATTGTTGCTTAGAATAAGTATACATAAAAAGCAGCTTTAGTACTGCGTAGGAATGTGCAGGGCATTTCCCTACAGTATGGCACAGCACATGTTCTATATGCAACCATAAAGATTCAAACACAAAACAGTTTTTTTACTTTGCCATTGGAAATATATTGCTCTGAGAATCACTTAGTCAGTGGCCTAAGGCTGGCCATACACAATACCCATGCAATTGAACCGTCAAGCGCAGCGTGATGACGTCACCACGCTGCACTCAAGCTTGTGCACTTCTTTTCTTTTCCGTTTGATACTTTGGGTGAGGACCCTCAGTCCCCATCTAAAGTAATGGAAATCGGACAGGGTTTACCAACATGTTGGTTCCCTGTTTGATTGAGGTTTCTTTGAGTGGGATTGATTGATCCCGCTGAAAAAAAAAACAGTGGCTGCAATCAATATGAGCACAATCACCATGAACACGCACGGCGATTAAAAAATCGCACCATGTATGGCCAACTTTATGCTGCTCCTAGTGAACAGTATTCTCCAGATTAGGACTACAGACATCTCCTCCTCACAATAACATGGGGGTGAGGAAGACACAGAACACTTTTGTCAGAATTTGTTGGTTTTTGTTTGTCCACCCGCCTCTTGAGGAATGACCACACATTCTCAATGGGATCAAGATCTGGGGATTTTCCAGGCCATGGACCCAAAATTTCAACGTTTTGGTCCCCGAGCCACTTAGTTATTACTTTTGCCTTATGGCACGGTGCTCCATCGTGCTGGAAAATGCATTGTTCTTCACCAAACTGTTGTTGGATTGTTGGAAGAAGTTGCTGTTGGAGGGTGTTTTGGTTCCATTCTTTATTCATGGTTTCTGTGTTTTTGGGCAAAAACACAGAAACACACACATGAATGGTATCAGGATGCTTTACTGTTGGCATGACACAGGACTGATGGTAGTGCTCACCTTTTCTTCTCCGGACAAGCCCTTTTCCAGATGCCCCAAACAATCGGAAAGGGGCTTCATCAGAGAATATGACTTATGCCCCAGTCCTCAGCGGTCCATTGACCATACTTTCTGCAGGAGATCAATCTGTCCCTGATGTTTTTTGGGAGAGAAGTGGCTTCTTTGCTGCCCTTCTTGACACCAGGCCATCTTCCAAAATTCTTCCCCTCACTGTGCGTGCAGATGTGTTCACACCTGTCTGCTGCAATTCCTGAGCAACCCCTGCACTGGTGGCATTCCGATCCCGCAGCTGAATACTCTTTAACCTCCCTACCGCTCTTGCAAGGTCCAGATTTCTGTACCAAAAGCGCACCATAGACTTTAATGGAATTTTTTTTTGTGTTGTAGTCCTGTAACTTCCAAAAATATGTCCGTATAAGGGTCTAATAGACATCCTGAATATAATAATGTTTGAAACACACAATTATTATAAAAAAAAGTACATAAAAACATTTCTATAATAACATTTGTATTACAATTGGAAATGTGTTTTGTTTTTTGTTTTACTTTGAATTGTATTGGATACAGTTATCACTGTATTGTATTGCAGGGAGATTGAGATTAAAGCTCATGTATACACTACTGTAAAAGTAATTTTTTTAGATTGCCAAAATTTTTTCCTTTTTTATTGTTTAATGTATACAATTAATGTCACTTGAATAACTGTAGGGGAACATTAATCGCTATGAAAGGTTGTAGTTAGTGGTCTCAAATTGAGAATTTAAATTACTCATCCCCAATAAATATTGGACTTCTGGTGTTGGAGATCTGGGTTTTGAAAGTCAGAGTAGGCATATGATCCGCTGGTCCAAGAGGCTTGACGCATCCCAGCAGATCCAATAGTGGACTTAGAATTGGGGCCTTAGAGTAAAATCCGACAAGAGAAAAGCACTGCTTAAGGGCTTATTTCCACTACAGCAGACAGATGCAGATTGATGCGGTTCTATCTGCACAGCTGTGGACTCTACTGACCGCTTAGCATGAGGGCGGACGTGGATTTTGTGCCCCTCGTCCACACCCTACCACGGCCATATGAAATGAATGCATCCATAGTGAATATGGACGCAGATTTCAGCATGCGGATGCTTTCGGGCACAGCATGTGTATAAAAACGCAGTAGGGTGGTGTTCAGAACTGCATCCGTATGCAAAACTGCACAAGTGGAGACTGGCCAATGTATTGCCTATGGTTGTGGTCGGTAGCAGCCGCGCGGATACAACAGCATCCATCTGCATCTGACCGATGTAGAAACAACCCTAAATGAGGTATGAGATCTGGGGGTTCAAATGGTGTTGTACTGCGAGAGTTACATGTGACCCAAAGCCAGCTGGTGACCTGTGGATGGAGACAGCTAATCGGAGGCTCAATCAGGAACAGGGAAGTCCATCTGCAGCAGAATTTACCATGCAGGAAGCAGACACAAAGGACAGTGAGGAAGACCACACTACATATGGGGTAAGTACCAAACACCATCTACTGATACTCATCAGAGTAGCTCAGTATGTACACCCCTTGGTAGGTATCCTCTGGAGCCCTCAGACCGGGGGGAAGGGGGACCAAGTCACTGCTGGGATCAAGTTTGTGCCATTTGTAGTCCAATTTAAAATATTGATAAAAGCACAACCCAATATATCAAATATATAATACATTATATGACAGTGCGTGCAGGTGTGTTGACGCTCTGAAACATTAGATGTGAGTGTATGCTGTTCAGCTGACCCTATAAGAATAATTTGAGTTGAGATCCTGCAGTTGAGCTGACCATTTCAGAACGTTAATGTGACCTATAAACTGTACCAGTCAACTGAAAAACAAACTAAAATATTTTAGGTGGAAGGAGGGAAAACAAAAAAACGAAAAAATAATGTGGTTGCATAAGTGTGCTACATTCTGTGTTCAGAATTAAGTAATCACATTCAAAATCATGTTTAATAGGAGTCGGCATACACCTGCCATCATTTACAGTGCCTCTGATTGTCTTTGCAGCACCACTATTAGATTTGGCCCTCTTGCTCAGGGAGGGAACGCGTTAGGAAAATATATACTCTGGGGTATACCTCCAATCCACATAATTTGTTGACCAGCATGGGGTTTGAGCCTCATGGAGGTAAGGTGTTACTACATTAGCATTATTGGAGCTGTGATGTGTTCCCACCCAGAGAGAGGTGTTAAAAAAAGGCATTGTATGTAGCATCCCCCCACCCCCACCCCTGTTCGAGCTCGGCTTCTCCATTTTCACATATATGGCCTCTTTCATTCCTCTCCGAAACCAGTGCTCTTCCCTTTCCAGAATGTGTAAAATCCAGAACTTGTGAATCCTCAAACGTGTGTCCTTTTATTATTGTTATTTATAATTTTTTTTCACAAAGTGGATGATGATGAGACATAGTTGCAAAAACACTCAGGTAGTGTTTTGGTCACGGATGAGCAGAGGAAGGAAGTGGAAGAGGAGGCCTGCAACCATGACACCAAGCACCCACATGTGGAAAGTTACCTTGCCTAGGGGTAGGTGTTCCGCAGTATGGCGGTTTTTGGAGGAAAGTGTAGACGACAAAAGAGTGGTAGTTGACAACCTGCGCCCGCCTTACACCAGCATGTGTCCCAAAACATCAATCGTGCCCTGACCAACGCACTTACTGGGAAGGTCCACCTCACCACGGATACATGGACAAGTGCTGGTGGCCATGGATGCTACATTTCCCTGACCTTTTTTTGTCTGAGTGTAAATCCAGTGCTGCTCGTGGCATTATAACAGATAAGCCTATCCGCTTGTCCTGCTGCAATGCTGACTGGTTGATAAAAATTAACAAGACCTAGGTTGCTCCTGACTTCTCAACTCCAGCACCATCAGGTGCGGCAAATGTTTATCAGCAAAGACATCTGTCCCATCATTGGACATGCCCAGAACAAAGAGAACATTTTCCAATGCTTACTGCACATGTCCAATTCTTCAGACCTCTTTCGGCGCGGGATCTGTACAGAAAAGGACTTGCGCAGTGGAGCTTCGGAAGAGGAGCGGTGTCCAGGTAGGGAAATAGTAAATTGGCTATTCTCTTCCACCTGACTGTGTGGTAAGGGGTCAAACATTGCCTCCATGTTAACCTATGAGAGGTGAATCGAACATTGGAAATTTTTGGTGGACCACAAACACCTGATGGTCGCCGCGAACTGTTTATCGGGTAAAGAGTTTGGCCATCACTACTGCTGATATTGGTTACTCAAATCTACCCCAAAGCTACACTCAGAATTCCAGCTCAGTAGGTTAATGCTAGATTTTGTTATCTGCAGAGATGAAGCACCTATTGTTAAGGTATTGTTCTATATTGCTCTGGTTTGTTAATTGATGAAGGGTGACTGCTGAGTACCTGAAACAAGTTTGCATTTAGTCAATTACCCCTTATGGCTGTGTTTTCTGACAGACAAAGGGATTCACCTAGACAGGGAAGCTACCCCATATGTGAAAATTTGCCATGAACTTTGACTGGACTTTAGAAGCAGTGTGGATTGGTGCTTTTGATTTTGTATTTTCCCAGTATGGATTTCAGATATGTTGCAAAAAAATAGTTTTACCAGCAAAAAGTAGTATTATATTTAGGGTAAGAGTGAAACCTTTGAATTTCTGAGTAGGGTCTTCGCAACTTGCGGATGTCTAAACAAAGAAAGGTGAGAACAGGAACCCAGCTTCAGTCTGTGACATATAAAGTCTCTTCCTGTATGTAACCCAGAAAACACCTAAATACAGTTTCTGTAGCTGACAAAGTGTTTCTTTTGCATGTCTAGTCTTGGAGGATGACTGCTTCACTTCAGAAATTCATTCAGTCCTTGGACCTCAGAACCCTGCCTAGGATCCTGCAGATTCAGTCTGGGTTTTATCATGGAGGTAATGCTGTGATAGCTTGAAGCAGGTACTTCAGCTAACAAATGATAGCATGTGGGATTACCAAATGGAATAGAAACACTGCAGTAGGAGTTTAATAGGCTTTATAATTACACGTTTAATGGGTCTCTAAATAAGTTTCAGTGAAGTAAACTAGAAAATTAGGTATCTCTGGAAATGTGATGTTAACGGTCTTGAAGCTTGTTAGTTGAGATGCATAATATTTCTGAGATATAAGTCTTTAATTGCTTTATATTTATAGCCGATGTCTGCTAGATTAGTCACGGCCTTACAAGGTGATAGCTTTCAGTCTAACACAATTAGAGAGCTTGTAACTCAATTTATATTAGGAAACAATATAACACATACACTTGTTTCTTGTTTGTCTGAAATGGAACTGTTTCTTTTTTTGTTTCACCAGCTCCTAATACAATTTTGTACAACAAAAGAACACAGTACAATCACAAGAACAAACAAACATTTTAGTTTAAAGATAAAAGTTTAAATTCTGTGATTGTATTTTTGCGGTTTTGTATTCTTATCCTGTATTTATAATATGAAGGTTTGCAAATGATGAAATTCAAGAAGGTCAGTAAATTCTAAACAAATTTTAGGCAGTAGATGCAGAATAGGAAATTTATATTGGCAAAATCATCACCAATTGCTGACTATTTAGAGAAGGGTTATGGGAACATTGCACATAACAAATTAATGATCTCATACATGTAGAGGCTTCGCAATTGCCAACCAATTTTTTCCAATGGTTATCATTCTATTACATTTCATAATACAGTTTTCTAAAAAATCTGAAGGATATTTTAGGTTTTTTGTTCTGCATTTGCATCTGGTATTCCAGCGGCTTCCCCCAAACCCCATTATATCACATGACAGCAGACCAGAATACATACATCTAAAGATAACGATCTAAACACCTTAGCTCTGAATTTTAAAACATAGGTAGTATTGGTGGAGTTGTTTGTGACTGTAGTTTAATCATGCAATACACATTTTTAGTAGATCCTCTCTTTGTTTTGAAGAAACAAAACATGTTTAACAAAAAGTGTTGTAAATTAATGAATACATATTTTATTATGATTATATTTTTGAGAACTCATTTTGGGAATACCATAGAATAACCCAATCTTTAGGGTGCTATATTTCTTTTGTTATTATCCCTAGTATTAGAAATAAAATGCATATTTACCTCTACATTTGAAAGGGACATGTGACGTGTCCTCGCCTGGGAACTTTTTAAAACGGTAAGAGGAGGAGAGGGACTCGCTGAGCATGCTAATTGGCATACATGAAAGCTAATAAGTGACCCAGACAGTGCCTATACTTTCACTAGACTACTTTAATGATATCTATGAGGCACATAACCTTTGTTGATGTATATGGGGCATTCCATATATCACCATGTGTAGTGGTCACACTGTGATCCGGCTTTCCTAATCAGCTTTGGCGCTCCTACATGTTTTGTGCGGCCCTTCAGTGATGCAGATGGCCGCACATGGTGGCCCTCCATATCACCTCAGTTGCCCCACCACTGTTCTAAGGTAACGCTCAAACAATTCCCAAAACTGCTGACACAATCCCTCTTTACTCCATACAATAATTTTTGGTTACTATAATGGGCTGTACTTATCATAATAAATCAGAATCTGCTGGATAAATTAGCAATGCAGAGGTCACTTGTACAGTGATGATCACCACTTAACTATTGTTACCTTTTAAGCAGTGTTTCAAATTCAAACATTGAATTGGCCAATTTAAAACGTGGACATGGGCCAACCTTGACCTTTTTGGGTTGTCCAGAAGCACCTACATAAACATTGGGATAGTATTTAGAAAGACTGAATGAATACTCAGAACCACGTTTGTGATGATATGAGATAAAATTTTGTTTTTATACAGAATTATTATTTTTGCTTTGGTCAATGTGGCCTGTTTAATATTGATTAAAGGCCCTAAGTGTTTTCCTATGAGACATGTTTCTTCCTTCATCCTATCCTTGTCAGTTTTACTAAAATTGAATGTAAGAGAAGTAAAATGATTGTTTGGTTGCAATGTTTATTTCCTTAAATAACAGGATCTGCCCTCTAAAACAATATAAAACAAGAGACATGTCCTAAAACAATCACCAATAGGCTTCTAGTCTAAACTGAGCCAATGGCTACTTTGGTTAACAAAATCCCATATCTTCGAAATATGTATTATTACAGAAATGTGTATCATCACAGTAAAAAAACAAAAACAAATAAACAAGTATAGGAGCTATATAGTACAATCTACCAGTATGGACAATCTGTATAACATAGCATAATATTTATTAAAGTAAAATTTATATTTAAAGTGAATTGATTTCAAAGCCTTTTCTCAAGTTTTTTATTTGCTATAAATATAAAATAGTGTTTAATTGGGCTGGGGTAAACAGTATATGTCTTCTTGTGTATGGTTGTCTATCAACATTAGAGTTGTGACCCTAAAGCCTATCATACTCTGGTGTTCAAAATATACAGTGTGGTCCTGCTCTTCTGTCCTTTAAGATTCACTACAAAGGCAAGAGAATTATTGTATGTTAAATATAAGTATAGAAAACCAAATTGTTTTTTTTTACTGAGCAATGAAATGTGGATGTAACAAGCTGAACAAGTTTCAAAAAACCCCAGTAGGCTATGATGTCATAGGAAAATAGGCAGAATGTGAAATCTCCATTCCAAGAGAAGGGAACCTTTGTACAAGACAGCAATATGCAGATTGATATAAGGCTTCATGTAATGCACATTTTCAATACATATAATGGTTAGAAACAGAAAACCATGTTTATATTTAAGACTCCTCACAGATTTGAATATAAGTATCCTATGTGGAAGCATGAAATAGAAACCATATATTATAACATGCAGTTTGCTTGTCTGCGAATAGATTATCAGGATTTTATAGGAATAGGAAGCACTTTGTAGATATCGTACTTTTGTAGTTATTTTTTTTTAAACTATCATTTATAGTGTGTTAAAGGTTAGGTTAAATTGGTAAACAGTGCATTTTGCATATGCTTAAAGATAGATAATGATAAAAAATCTATTTCAGGTATGCGTTAAAATCCTTACAAATTGTAAGGTAATAATTCTGTATATTTTTCCATCAGCTCAGCTAATATCCATGTTTACAGTTCAACAACAGTTTGAGATATGTGTTTGGATGGTTTCCAGTGTTACTAAGCATTACAAAATGTTAATATTTTGCCTTTATAATCCTAGAAGGGTTCATTCCTCAGATCTGCATGAATGGTAGTTTCACATTCTTGCTAAGCATGGACTTCTTTGAATTATACAAAGTTATTAATCTCGTGAAGGATCTCGTGTATATAGAATCTAGTAACAAAAAGGGCAAACCTTACCAGTGGATGGCTATTTGATAAGGTTTGTATACCACCAAGTGTGAAATAAAATATCAAATGCTAAGGTGCTGTGTAGTCGCTGTCTCTCTGACAGAATGAGTTGTGTTTCTGAAGTCAGCGAAGCCAAGGAAGCTGTCTAGACGCTGCTAACTTCATTACCTCTACCTGTTTGTTTTCTCCAGAGACACTTCTGCCAACTTGTACCATAAAGATCATGAACCTTAAGTTTTAAAAAAAACTTTGTCTGAACACAAACATTCCAAATCAAATAGGTTTGTTAAAACATCTTGAAGGCTTTTTTGAAATCAAGATTGCTGTTCAAATACAAGTGTAGAAACAGCAGCAGAACAAAATGTACTCAATACCCTATAATGGGGCAAAAGTTAATACAAATTTTAACTTAAAAATAATATTCATTATTTTGTCCTTTTCTAGCCTGAAATGACAATGTTTATAAACAAGTACTTAACATTACATACATCCCCATAGCTAATGGTATATTCTGATAGCTGAATTACTTTTTTTTCATGTTAAACTGTTTATTTGTCTCATCTCCTCCCCATGATTTCATCAGTGTTTCTTTTTTATTAACAAATAGGATACACATTATAGGTCATGGGCAAATGTATATACCAAATGCATCTAAATTAGTTTTTCTAATAAAACAATGGAATACAGGTTGCAATGTTCAAATGCATGGTGACATCACCGCGCTGTGATGAGTCGGCTACAGAACTGACGGGAATCCTGTGTGCTCCACTTAAACAGGGGTTAACACACAGACTCCCCCTCCAAGTTAACTGCCTACAATAGGATCGGCCACAAAAAGAACCAAAGAACGTGTGATCTGATTTTTGGGTCGAAACCTCAAGGTAGGCACCCCTGTAGTTGTCCCGCAACTATGGACGGGAATAGGCAAGTTTATGGCAGGCTTTATAGTCCAACAATGTAAATGGCCCGTAGCAAGAACTACTAATTTCAACAATGCCTGAAATTGACACAGATGTTGATTTAAACAGATGAAGGAATCTGTTCCTGAATGTTGACAAGATGATGGGAAATTTAATAGAAAATGTAGAAGATATGTGAATTGATTGGTATCCAATATATTTCCTATTTATTTGTACCTGTGTTACGCTGGTAGAACACACATTTACTGACTTAATCAAAAGGTATTACAACAGAATACTTTGAGTTGGACTATTATTTTACCTTGTATAAATTTGAGTTAGGAGTATAAATATAATTCTTGGGTATCTAGGCCCCATGCTGCTTGACTGCTATGAGGTTAAAGTAGACCATTTGTGGCTTACCACAAGCCAAAGTGTAGAGGTGGACCTGAGAGATTTGTGAGTACAAGACTAGAGTGATAGTCTGGCTCCATATTTATTCTGAATTATTGTGTGCTCAACATTTAACTTTTTAATAAAAGTAGCTGTGTACTACTTATCTGCAGCCCTGTGTGTGTGTGTGTGTATATATATATATATATATATATATATATACATATATACCTGTGTATATAGAAATATGTATCATAATTGTAAGAAATTATATAAATTAAATATATTATTCTGATATATTTTATATACATTATATTAATTAAATAGCAGAGCAGATGAAAATACATTGAAATGACATAAGTCTTTCAAAAAGCAATGCAAGATCAGCCCCTAGTAATGTAATGTTTTTTAATATTGGTTCTCCTTGCTTGAGGCAGCATTCAGGACAGGTATGGTTGTGTGTATTTCTGCTTTTATATAAAATCGTTTGGAAATCACATTAGTTCATTTGATGACTCTGTGCTATAGAAACTCTCCAGTGGAGTATCAGAGTTTGTGATATGAAATTTAGAAATGTCCTTGCAGCAATTTTTTCATTATAGCCCCATCACGGACATAGAAACAGGATAACAAGAAGAATGATGTTGTAAGGACAAAGAGAAATAGATATAATTCACTGAATCATTCCATTTTCTCATTATGGCTTTCAATAGGGACACACAGTGAAAGGGAATTTGAGGATACCAAAGAATGCTATCATTCTATTTACAATATTGTAAATACATTTTTGTTGACTTCTAGGAGGATAGATGAATTGATTGATTGATTGATTGATTGATTTAAATCAAACTTATATTGAGAAAACACTAGTAGCTGGAGTTAAGATTTAAATCAATACATTTTTTATTATGAATATTATTTCAGGTTGATTATTCTGTCTGGTGTGTTTCTGTCCTGATTTGAAGGTTTTGTGGTTTATTTTTAAATGCTGTCTGTGTCTCTGAAGAGGTGGATTGTCATCTCCTCCTGTTTTGTCTGACATCTGTCAAGTTTACAGGATGTGCCGACATCTTGAAAAGGTAACACAGTCAGCAATAGAAAGCTGGGATAAATACACTATATAGCAGAGATATGCAAGTATATGGAAATTGACTAGCCGGGAAGTGGGTCATAATCAGAGTTTTTAAATGATTTATAATTGCTTTATTTTGTTTACTGTATACAGTCAATGTAGCTATGTGCAGTAGAATATATAGTCTTGTCTTTGCTTACACATTACTCTGAATGTGCAAATAAGAAAAGAGTGACAAGTTACCTTAAATACTCACTGTTGCATCATCTTGTGCTCACCTACCTATTTGACCATGACAATTATAATTAAATTAGTGTCCCATAGTTTTCACTGTTGCAGTAATCCAGAAAATGAAGGCTGCTGGTAGGATAAACTTTAGGTTATTTAGATTTACTGTACTAGTAGGCATTAAATACCCAATGATAATTTGCCTTCACAAAAATATTGAGCTTACACAGGGTAAAGACCCATTCTAATAACACATCCACAAGTGCCAGAAAAGGTTTGTGCATGTTGGGGGTGGAGCTTTCAATTTGCTACATTGCCCAAATGGCCAACCAATGTATTCCCTTCAAGTAAACCAAGTAGGTTGTTTTTTTTTTTTTACTTTGTGTTACTAATCAGGATGTTTTCTATTTTTAAAATATACAGGCTCCATTTATGAACTATCTGGAAATGAGTGCTCCCTCTCAACAGGAGATGTGATAAAAGTAACCGGTTGCACAGTTAAGAAAGTCTTGGCCCATATTATTACAAGCAATGAGTATGACAACATGCCAACAATGGAGCTTCCTCAGGATTTTCCAGGTATAAAACAGTGATTATTTCCATTCCAATTCTTTTTACATTTGGTTTTAGCACCAGAGTATATTAGCAAAGTATTTTTATTGGCTTAGTATATATAAAGGTCCAATGTATATCCATTTTTGTTCAATTCATTTACCCTTTTCCCCATTTTATGACTCTTTCTACAGCAGCAGTTCTCTACCTGTGGGTTGTGACCTCCTCGGAATCGAACAATCCTTTCACAAGGGTCACCATGTTCCCTGAATGCACCAAAACAGCTGCTAACAAGCAGCAGCACTGATACCCACTTGTAGGGTGGGAAGTTAGAAGGGAGAGTAATGCCCCCTCTCCTATAATTAGGAGGGAAGGGGCATTATTCTCTCTTCTCACTTCCCACCCTGCACATTATCAAAACAAGTGGGATGGGAAAATAGGATGGAGTGATGGTAGTTATATGGCGAAGGGTCACTTCCGGTATTTTGAACGCAGAACTGACACTCCGCACTAGCAATTCCATGTTCCAAATACGA
>CM070035.1:99063468-99100631 GCA_036250615.1 Ptychadena robeensis | reverse complement strand
CTCCGCACTAGCAATTCCATGTTCCAAATACAAGATTTGACACTTCTGGGGTCACTGATCTAAAAAGGTTGAGAACTGTTCTAGAGCATGAGCCTTTATAACTCATCCTTTATAATTGTTATTAGTTTCTATTTTAAATGCTATTCCCAGTTCAGAAAGCTAGAACACTTGTTATGGTTGCAATATTGACCAAGGCTAAAAACCAACCAAAAAACTGTATTGGAAACCAATACATGCATTAGTGTTTATTGAACAAAGTCTACAACTTGTATCACTCTAATGACTGCGTAGTGTTGATCCTGAATATTCTAACCGCAAATTTTCATTGCCAATATCGGCATCGGAGTTTTTGTAAATATAATTTATATCATGTAATATAGTGCTATATCTTCGTAATCGCGGATATTTGCGATTTTTCACCTTAGTACCTGGAACTACCGTGTTCATAATGTGTGCATGTACAAACGTCGATTTGCACAATAAAGCTTATCTGTGGAAAGTACCATTCAATGCGATGGTAATATGCGAATGTACAAGTGCTGATTTGTGCAATGAAGGTAGTAATGACTGGAGATCATTCTCGAATTTACAAATGTATTGCAAATATTAGGCAAAAAAATCGCAATATATTACGAATGTTGCCTATGCTGCTCATCATTAATGACTGGTCACTTTGCTAGCTTACTAGTATTGACAATAATGCTGGGCATACACGGGTAGATCACTGTGCGACCAATGCCCTGCCTAAGGACTTGTTTCCATTGATGCGATCCCAGGCTGAACGCATGGCATAGTTGTCGCGCGTTTTCGCGACGCAATTTTTTTTTATGCAGATTCGGATGCGGTTGGGATGCGGATGCGTTTCAAAACGCTGCAGCTAGCGTTCAGAAACGCGCCCTAAACCGCATCCGCACCCGAACGCGCACAACCGCACCAGTGGAAACTATATTGAAGTTTCCAATTCATGCGGTTGTTTGCGCTTGCGGCCGCGCGGCTACAAACGCGCGGGATCGCATCAATGGAAACAAGCCCTTACGCAGCATAATAAAACAAAAAATAAAAAAAGTGCATCATGCTGCACTCAAGCTTCATCTATATCGAGGCGCAGCACTGCTGTGTCATCAATATGGGCCACCCACGGTCCCCATCCAAAGTAATGAAAATCGAACAAGATTTTACAACATGTTGGAAACCAGTTCGGCTGAGCTGGATGGCTCGAATTTAGATGGAAGCTAAATTGGGCACTGTGAATGCACACGGCGCTCGATTGGGCTCGAATCTATTAAAAAATTGAGCCGTGTATACATACAGTAGCTTTAGTCAGGCTTTAGTCAGGTAATCAGGCTTTGCAATTGATTTTCTTTGTTTCTTTTGGATTTGTGACCTTCCAAAGAAAATGCACTTTCCCTGGTTACAATTCTAGTAATGATCAATGTAAGTTTCTAGGGCAGATGCTATACAATAAGAAAAACCTTATCACAGAACAAAAAAAATCAAAACAAGGGATTTCATACTTTCATACAACAATTTCAACATCAAAGTCTTTGATTAGCTTAAACAGTATCTTCTGGGCTACTAAAGCAAATGAAAGAAAAAATGTTTCTTGGTACACATTTGTCAATGTGCATATTTTTTTCTAATTAAAGGCAGACAATTCATGGTTCCTGTACTGTAAGTTTAATAATGCAAGCATTATAAGATAAGGTCATATAATTACTGTTTATTGCTTTTTATGAACATGCATATTATGTTTCTCGGCTTTCTAATTAGCCCATCTGGTGCTAGTTGGGCAGTATATGGCCTGTTAAATGGTAAGCAATTCAGTTTTGGTAAATGTATACTCCTCTATGTGGGTAGTGTAACTGCTGTGTAACTGCTTATGTTTTCATTATAGGCTTATTCAGAGTTGTTGCCGATAAGAACCCTTATCGCTCAGTTGAAGAGATTGTACAAACACTACATATTGGACCCATGAATTCTGCCCATCCTTGCTTGTACAGCAGTTCAGCCTTTTGTGTGGGAGACAGTACTATAGAAAAAGGCACAAACATAATGTTCAACTCTGTGGAAAAAGTAAATGGAGCCATGTCAGCCAAGTGTAAAGTCATACTGAAGGGAACGCTTTTCTCTTTTTCTCTACCATTTTCCTTCACTGGAGAGTTCTTTGAGTCCCAAGATGAAAGGACATACACACTCACAGAGGTTTTAGACTGGAAAGTTCAAAATTACAGAACAAGAACGGTCATCCTTGCAGATATTTTGGAGATAGGAGACAATAAAAAAATGTACCATGCTTTCATCAATAGAGAGATGGTTCTGACCCCTGTTTATGAGATACAGTCTCAAATACAATGTAAGTACAATTAAAAAAGGAAATGATGTTTGCTTTTCATTCAGCTGATGCTTTACAGTTTGGCTGTCCAAAAACCTAAGCACACAGTGTGCAGCCACTGCAGACAGGAGGCATTTTCACAGGGAGGCTGCAACTTGAAACTGACTGTGTGAATTCATCATAAATTCTAAACAAATACCATAGTTCTATATTCTTCCAACAATTCAGTAAGTTTTATTTGTCTGACAGTAGAGAAGGTCGAATTTTTAAAAAAAAAATCAAGGATTTCGACAATTTCGAGTTAATTGCAAAGCCACAGAACATGTAATCAACACCAAACTTGCTGGAGATGTAGAGAAGGGTTGGGGTATACTACAAATAAAAGTATGTCTCTAACACAAATATTTTTTGCACAAATTAGGTTCAAAGTCAAGTCAAAATTTTGAAAATCAGAATTTTGACTTTAACTTTGAGCTTAATTTATGCAAAAACTACACGTGCTAGAGAAAAACGTTTTTTCAAATGTCCCCACAGCCCTTCTCTACATCTGCAGCAATTTTGGTGATGATACCATTTTCAGAGGCTTTGCAATCAGCTCACAAAGATAGCAAATCGAAAAATTCGACCATCTGACAGTAGATTAAATGGCATTGTTTCTGAATCAGGAAATGATTTATGTTATAAAGCCCCCCATACACCTTTAGAGCGATCCATACAATCTCCATTAGATCTACCAACAACTGTGTAGTATAGTGGGCTCCCTGATAGAATACATAGTGGTTGGAAGGTTTAGAAAGGTCCTTATATTACATTGTTTTGGTAGAACAAAATGTGATTGTACAGAAATTGTATGGAAAGATTGTAAGGTGTATGGGGGCCTTAATACGAATCAGCTAATAAAGGAAATAAAAAAGGTACCAAAAACAAAGCTATTTCAGAGACATTTCTTGAAAAGCCATCAGTTCTGTCGTGGAAAATCTCTCTTACAGAACCATAGATATCAATGAAACCTAAAACATTCATTATTCTCTTACATAAAATAAAAACCTTTTGCTTTTTAAACATTTAACATGAAATGTCACTGGTGTGATATAGGTTCCCAGGCCTACGCTAAAGATATTGAGGAGGATGGTGTTCTATCGAATACAGCCTCCCCGTCGAGATGAGCCCCCCCCGTTCAGTATAAGCATAGCAAGGGACCATCCATTTATTCCTCCATCCTCCACCAGGATGAGCATAGCAGAGGAGGGGACCCGTCGAGATATGCCTCCCCGTGTTACTGACAGTACATTCAACTTAGGCCATGTTTTCACAGTGTTTTGTGATCCGTTGGGACCCCTACGTTAAGCACTGTGCTTGGCGGGGGGTCGGAGCACATACATGTCTGAGCAGGTAAAGTGTATGTATGTAAAGTGAGAACCCCAGCCAAGCACTGTGCTTTAACGTAGGGGGTCCCGATGGATCACAAAACAAAGTAGAAACATGCCCTAGTAGTGTCACTCCAATCTATATATCTATCTAATCTTTTAAACATAGCACACAAGCATAGCATAGAACAGGGGACACATCGAGATATGCCTCCCCTGTGGGGGGAGGCACCGAACAATCACAATCTTGACATTAGCTCTTATTGCAGGGAAGGAGTGGAGCCAAAGAGTCTTCACACTAAGGTGACAAAGAACCGCATCCAAAGAATAAAGGGGCCAAATATTTCCTGTAGTTTCCCCGTGTCTGAATTGGACCTCAGGAATCCTTGTCCTAAGGTCTGTCCTGTGTAGTATGAGGGGGTTAGTGGAGATCCCTCTTCAGGTAACAGTATCAATTGTAAAATCCTTGTGCACGTTTTTGTGTTTTACCTTGGTGAACCAGTGCATTTTATATGTTTTAATATATTGCCATTTCTTCTATTTAGAAATATTTTATGTATACAGTGGCCTTATTTCCTTGATGAAAGTACAAGTTTGTTAGTAGAGCAATGTCGATCATGATTTGGATATGTTTAGAAGAATTCCATATGTGTTTTTTTTTTTTTTTAAAGAGTGGCTTGCATTTTGTCACATTACAGCCACAAACATAAATCAAATTTATTGAAATTCCACGTTACAGACCAATACAAAATGGTGTACATGTGAGAAGTGGAACGAAAATCATACATGATTCCAAAAATGTTTTACAAATAAATAACTGCAAAGTGGGCTGTGCGTAATTATTCAGTCCCCTTTGGCCTGAGTGCAGTCAGTTGCCCATAGACATTTGCCTGATGAGTGCTAATGACTAAATAGAGTGCACCTGTGTGTAATCTCATGTCAGTACAAATACAGCAGCTCTGTGACGGCCTCAGAGGTTGTCTAAGAGAATATTGGGAGCAACAACACCATAAAGGCCAATGAACATGCAAGACAAGTCAGGGATAAAGTAATTAAGAAATGTAAAGCAGGCTTAGGCTACAAAAAGATTCCCAAAGCCTTGAACATCCCACGGAGCACTGTTAAAGTGATCATTCAGAAATTGAAGTATGGAGTATGGCACAACTGTAAACCTACCAAGACAAGGCCGTCCACCTAAACTCACAGGCCGAACAAGGAGAGCGCTGATCAGAAAATGCAGTCAAGAGGCCCATGTTGACTGTGGAAGAGCTGCAGAGATCTAAAGCTCAGGTGGGGGAATCTGTCCATAGGACAACTATTAGTCGTGCACTGCACAAAGTTGGCCTTTATGGAAGAGTGGCAAGAAGAAAGCCATTGTTACCAGAAAAGCATAAGAAGTCCCGTTTGCAGTTTGCCACAAGCCATGTGGAGGACACAGAAAACATGTGAAAGAAGGTCAGATGAAACCAAAATGGAACTTTTTGGCCAAAATGCAAAACGCTATGTGTGGCGGAAAACTAACACTGCACATCACTCTAAACACACCATCCCCACTATGAAATATGTGCTGGTGGAAGCATGATGCTCTGGGGTGGCTTCTCTTCAGCAGGGACAGGGAAGCTGGTCAGAGTTGATGGGAAGATAGATGGAGCCAAATACAGGGCAATCTTGGATGAAAACCTCTTGCAGTCTGCAAAAGACTAGAGACTGGGGTGGAGGTTCACCTTCCAGCAGGACAATGACCCTAAACATAAAGCCAGGGCAAAAATGGAGACTGGCAGCTGTAATTGCAGCAAAAGGTGCTTCTACAAAGTATTCAGGGGGCTGAATAATTACGCACACCCCACTTTGCAGTTATTTATTTGTAAAAAATGTTTGGAATCATGTATGATTATTGTTCCACTTCTCACGTGTACACCACTTTGTATTGGTCTATTAGGTGGAATTCCAATAAAATTGATTCATGTTTGTGGCTGTAATGTGACAGAATGTGGAAATGTTCAAGTCACTGTACATTACCAAGTTGGTCCCTGTGGGATAGGAAATGGCCAAACTGCACGTTCCTATAGCTCTGCGGACTAGCACACTGCAATAGAAAACCAATTTTGCATACATAAATGTTACTAAAGAACAGCCAGAATGTTTTCATGGCCCAGTGGTGATGAAACAACCTTGGTGGTCCAGGAGGCCTCTACATGACATGATATTTGTGAGATTTTACTTTGCTTTTATGTAAACTTTTTTTGTATTCATGTTTCACACTATGGAAATGAACTTAGTAATAATAGTTTTTGTTTTGTTCCCTATTTCATCTTATGAAATGTTGCATTTTTGAGCTGAAATACAAAATGCTGGTATATGGATTAAAGAATTTAAGTGGCTATAATTTGAGCATCCCTGCTGTTCTTTTTTTCCATTTGTACACTGTAGATTTAAATGATACAACTATAATACCAGGAAGCAAATAATGTTTCTGAAAGTAGGACTATTTATGAACATTTGTTTCTTTATTTTTGCAGTTGGTGGTACTATAACCCTCTTATCAGATCTTGATGTGGAAGTACTGGATATTACTGAGCACTTTAATACTAAATTATTCACTCCGATTTTGGCTACTCAAGATGTCTTTGAGAAAACTACCAATGAATTTCCATTCATAGCAGAAATTGTAGAAGTTCCAATTAAACATTGCAAGTCTTATGCATTTTTAAAGGGCGGCAAAAAGGTTATTGTTCACAGGAAGTATCAAGCAGATCGAATTATTGCTTCTGAGATACGAAGTGACACTCCAAGTAGACATTTTCTCATTCCAGCAAACTATAAAGGAAAGTTCAAAAGAAGACCCCGTTTTTTCCAGACTGTCTACGACTTAACCATTGCCAAGAAGGAAATATCTAAACTTGAGGTGGTGGCGACTAAGCCATTTGATTCACTACATAAAGAGTTCTCCTCGATAAATGTTGGAGACATATTTCAAGTAAAACATTTCCAGGCCTGTGAAATCATACATGAAGACAAGCAGACTATTGTAGATGCCCTTGAATGTACAAAGAATAAAGAGAAAACCAATATTCCTGTTAGACTTCCATTGTATGCAGAAGGTGGCTTTATAGAGGTTGTGCGAGATGACAAACAGTACTATTTATCAGAACTTTGTGAGCACTTTACACTCCCTTTGATTGTCAAGGTGTCAGTGAGGGATCTCTTTACAATGGGGGAGGATGTTTTGGCCAACACGTGTTCATTAAAACTGGAAGAGAAGATAACTGACTCTTACCTGCTTGTTAGTTTATATGACAATCCTGAAGAAGCTTGGGAACTCCCTGTGTTTCGGATGAACCTTTCTTTTCAAGTTCTTAGTAGTTTTCAGGGTAAAGTGTTCTCTGTGCCAACTAGAACCAGTACTGAAGAAATCAATGAAGAGGAATATTATATGGCAAGACGGTATGAAAATAATTTTGAAGTCCCACCACCACGCCCTCCAAAAACTCCATTGTATGTAAACGAAGTCAAGGAAAACATATTGCAAAAGGTAAACACCATCTACTTTTTATCTTATTCTAAATATATATAAACAGGGAAAAATGATACAGGACATTATAGAACAACGTTTTTTTTTTTTTACTCTGATTACTGATGGCCGAGCATCGGCCAGGACTGTCCGCGAACGGGCAGGTCGGACTTTTAAAGACGTCCGCCGTCCGCCTGTTCGCGGACAGATTTAAATTCCCCGCCTCTAGGCGGGGTATGTGAATCGGAAAAACCGGATGTGACGTCAGTGACATCACATCCGGTCCCTGGAACGCATAGTTCCTGGTTAAGGGAGCCGATGTGACGTCAATGATGTCACTTCCTGCTCCCGAGCCGGTTTATCACTAGGAGACCGGCTTTATGCCCGGTCTTCTAGTGAAAAGATTCTTCCTCCGGCTCGATCTCGCAGGTTCTGATGCTGCCGGAGGAAGAATAGAGATCTTCTTCTTGCCGGCGAACGGGGCGGGTCGAACACCCGCACTGCTCGCCGGCGAGAAGGAGGGCGAACATCCATGTTCGCCGCCGAACTGTCCGCCTTGCGGACCATTGACAATGGAATTACCAACTTTTGCCACTATAGCTATATGGACAAGAGGAGATAAAGCTGGCCCCAAACATGGGTACATGGCCAAACTAGGCCAACCTCTATTTAATTACTGAGTTGCTATCATCATGGACGTGAGAACTCAAATATTCTTGATCTGTAAGAAACTGAATTATAAGAGAAGTATAACCTCTCCAGGAAGTGGTGAGCACTGAAAAAGCTGGGTGTCTTTGGATAGTGTGAAGCTTTCATTGTGGTTGCTTGCAATCAACCTGTGGTTTTCTTTTGCAAGATGCCTGCAGAAATAGAAAAGTTATATTTCATACAGTAGCTGTTGTTTACAGTACAGTTCTTGTGAAGAATAAAGAATTTACAGTCAAGCATAAGTGACATAAAAGGAGGGTTTTCCTCTTTGCCTAATGAGCTGTAAATATGTAACTCTGACATGTTGGTTCAACACTGACTGTTTCATGAAAATAAAGTTGTCAGTGACCACTGTTAATGATTAACATTTCTTCAGCATATGCATTAACACTGATTTGGGTAACTCGGAGTATTTCAAAGTAACTAAAATGTAAATGGTGTTTCCAAAAAAAAACATTTGCTTGTGTCCCAAGTTCCAAGAATATCCAAAACCAGAGGGGAGGGTGTCTGGCCCATTGAAAAACATGAAAAATGACAGCTCTCTTTCCTGTCTTCATCTTCTATACTGAACATATATTTATTATCTGTAACCATAAAAGCAAATGGTTATAGATGATAAACTAGAAGGACGAATGGTTTGTAGTAATCCTTTACTCCTTCCAAAGCATTAACACCAGTGCGGCAAAAAGCGTTAACCACAGAAACACTTTCCAAATACAGTAAAAACCTGTTAACTGTAATAATTAAATTATTATCACAGATAACAGCAACATCCAACATTAAATAAATCACCAACACACACTCAATTACCCCAAAAAAACACCTAGAAAGTTTTATATGCAATAATTTCTTCAATTATTAGATATAAAACTGCAATCCCTGACAATTCTGCAGTAACAGCAGTCCGATACACTACAAACATATTAGTAGACCACCAACAGCTATTAACTGATGACCCCTATCCAATTTAAACCATCTGTAAAACAACACAACTCACAACATGAAATCAAAGTTAAAATTAAATAAATAAATACATTAAATACATAAATCAAAAAATAGAGCCATTAAAATCTTCCAAATAACCTTACATAAGCCATTCCAAAACATTAACCCCTATCCTACACTAAACCATAGTTTATGCCACCAAAAACACACAAAACTTCAGACAATTAAAATAAATCAATGTATATATATTAATGTATAATAAATCAATGTATAAGACCACTGGGTGTATAAGATGCAACATTTCTAGTAAAAATATAGAGTTTGGGGTATACTCGCCATATAAGACTACACCTTTTCCAACGCACGCCAAACAAAAAAAAGAAAAACATCAGATTTCAATATGGTAATTTAAATTCAAATTTTTATGACATGGACTAACTGCTTGCAAGTCACAGGAAATCCACTAGCAAATGTGCCAGCGCACGTCAGGGAAACAGCAGTGGACACATGGCGTTACATATGCCTACTCTGACTTTCAACCCCCAGATCTCCAACAACCTGCAAAGTTTTTAGTATTGTACATTCCTCATTTCACTCCCCTAACTGCAACCTTTCATAGGTATTAATGTTTCCCTGCAGTTATCCAAGTGACATAAATTTTACAATAAAAATCTAAAATTGTAACTTTTAAAAATCTAAAATTGTAACTTTTAAAAATCTAAAATTGTAACTTTTAAAAAATCTAAAATGGTAACTTTTATACATAAGTGAAATTGTTTTAATGTGTTTGAGCTGCAATACTAGTTTCAGCCACTGGGGCCACAGCCTCAAGTGAGCACATCAGCTTCGTCTTGGAGGAGAGAGAAAGGGAGGGGGATGCGGGGTGAGCTGGGGATCTCTGACAGCAAGACTTCTCAGTCGACGGCGATCTTGACACACTAAAACAATCTGCAGCCCTGCATATGGTGGGGGGAGCTCAAAAACGTCCGCCGATGAAGAAGTAAAAGCACCCGGCGTATAAGAAGACTCCGGACATTTGAGAAGATTTTCATGGGTTTAAAAGTCATCCTATATGCCGAAAAATACGGTACATACACTGACAATACATAGAACATATAACAGAACATACAAGCCAAACCCACAATTATTAACCAATAGACATACATTTGCATTTCCATACCGGCTACTTTATTATTAATTATTACATGTAGCCAGTATTGCAGAAGTGTTTTGCAATACATAAAATAAATTACCAAACCCCCTGAAAATAACAGTAAATTAATGTACATCTACTTACAACTAATATGTTCACTCCAGCGCTGTTATCCAATCACAATAAAATCCAACAAAGCGAATCCTGATTTAAAAAAAAATCAGCCATAAAAAAATAATAATCCATGCTGCTGTGGCGGACCCAAGTAAATCCATTTGTGTCTATGATGTTGTAAAAAAATAAAAAATTTGCCCTAAATGTATGTACATGACTGTAAACATTTTTAAGTATGTTTTCAGTAGATATTTGGCATTGGTGCCATCATTTCAACTTACTGAAACCTTTAATTTCAGGATGGCCTATAGGGATAGCAAAGAGATTATGTGTGCTGCTATTGCTGACTTGTTTCTGCAAAATGCTCCTGGTCTGGTTGGTGCTTTTAATACTTTATTATTCAATGATCCAGAATGAGTACACAGCTCAGGTGCTAGGGTTACAAAAGCTGCTTATAAGTCTTGGTAAAGTCTGCTTTTAACATCAGCAGGAGCATGCTTACTATGAATAAATATATTTGACCGTTGCATGTTAACCATGCTCAAAGGGAGAGAAGCCTTGATGCAGAATAAATGGTCATTTACAGTCTCAATAACAAGCAGCAGTGTGGGGTAACACATTTTTCTTATGACATGGGTCTTTATGGGTACTTAATCCATTTTAGAGTTGCTACACAAATCTGGGGAACATGATGTGAATGAACTCTTCCTATAACAATTACATTTAACTTCTTGTAAATGGAAAATTGTGGCAATGAATTTGGTTCACTTGAAATATTACTAAAGCTTTTTTATTGGTTCTATAGAGGCTTCAAAAAGATGAAGATTCTACAGAAATTGCACACTTAAACGACAGTGGACATCTGGATAATTTTCCAGGGAGTCAGAAAGAAAAAGACTTGAAGGGTACAGCCAATAACAACAAAGATAAAAGTAAGTTTCTCACAATTTTCATTATATACACATTTCCTAGCTATTAATGATTACCTTAAAACAGTGGTGGGTAAGTGCAGTGATATGGATTGCCACAAGTGCGGCCCTCGGCATCCCTTAAGGGCCGCACATAATATTTTCAATCTATCCTGACTTGTATAAGCATTTTAAAATGAAGAAATGACAGCAGGCATAGCAAGAAGGCATTACTTTTCATTTTTTAAATAAAAAAACTTTAGCCAATGAGCGTGCTCATTTGAAGCCTGAGTAAGTCACTCGCCTCTCCTCCTCTTCCAGATCCCAGGCAAGGATGCATCAGTGGGGGATCGGTGGACAGTTGAGTTCCTATGCATTAGTTAGGTTTCAGGAGCCGCAAGAGGAGGACTGACAGGGGCCGCTGAAGAATGTTCAAAGGGCCACAGGTTGGGCACCCTGGGCCTTTAAATATTAGTTTCCTAAAAAGTAAAACATTATCACTGAAATTCAAATTGTCAGATAAAAGCCCACACATATAAATGCAAAGGCTCAAAAAAGAAGGCCTTGCTCCCAACCTTTTCCCCCAAAAATCAGAATGGATGCCTGATGCATGTTTACATGTCTTAACACAAGCATTTTGATTTATTTTATTGTGTTTGCATTAACTTCAGGTATTTGTGATTGATGTGGCTGCAGATCCCTGTACAATGTGACTAACCTTCCTGGCCTTACAAACTTTTTGCACCATTTGTGTCACGAAAAGCAGCCGTACGGGCAATCGCGGCAGAATACATTGTACTTCGCCGTGATTCCCTGCCCTCCCCCCGGCTCTCTGCTCAACCCCGCTGTCAATTAGATGCCAGTGGAGGTTTATGGCACCGCAACCCCCCTCGGCGTCACCAATGACTTTGAATACACGGGATCTGAAGGAATCCATGAGCCTGCAGCAATTCTGCATTGCTGCAGGTTCACGGAGAATGGGCGTTTATGCCTGATTCCAGCACAGGCACAGTTTGTTCGGGCATAACACCAGGGTTAATGATGGATTTACTTCTGGGTATGTAAATAAACGTTAACAAGATAGTGCCATAAAAATGCTGTCAATGTTGGTAGTTAATCCTTACAGCAAACAATTTTATTTATAAAGAAGAAGCAGTACAAAAGAGATAAAGGTATATTCCCCAGATTCATGTCCTGAAATGCTTTCCAATATAGGCCAGCGTATTACCTGTTATTACCTGTTATTAAAGATTGGAGCCCTTTCACCTCTTTTGTAAGACATGGTGGTTTAGTTTACTTATTATGGCAAGTATGTGGATTTCCTGTGGTTGCAGCTGCAATGTGATGTATCAGTGTAGTAGTGCACACAAGAAGTGGCGGAATGGATCTATTTGAGGGGTCCTCAAACTTTTTAAATGGAGGTCCACCAGGATACCGGACGGTCAACCTATAGTTTGGGGAAAAAAACATAAATTTAAAATTTCCATGCACACTGCATATATCCTATCTGTAGTGCACAAAAATGTAAAATAATGAAGAGAATTGTAACTTTGCTTCCCTTGCATGTATATGTCTTCTGACTCAAATTATATACACAATAAAAACTGGAATAATTAATTATGGTATATTATATTAGGGTATACAGCTATATAATTTATTTAAGTGTTATTTTAATTTGAAAAAAAAATCCCCCTATATCACCCTTGCATATCATAGCTCCTTTGTAATCTCCAGCTTTCTGACAGCCCGAAAACATTGGGGTGAATTAAATGAATGCAATATTCAATTCAGCCAGTAGGTGTCACTAGCAGCAGTACACTCTAAGCACAACCTCATTCTCCACACTGATCGGGAGGAGGAAGGGGGGCCAACAGCTGCAGAGTCTTCTCTTTGCTCTCCTCTGCCGATCTTGCTGTTACTGTGTCTGTGGGAGCTGCAGAGTGATTGCAGTTCCCACGGACAGGAGAGAGGGAAAGATTCCAGTTCCTCTATGCCTCTCTTTATTGCCTATGCCAGCAGGGATCTGAGCTCTGCTGGCATAGGCAATTATGCAGTACAGATGGGAGAGCCGGAGACTGGCCGGCATCTCACATCTGACAGCTCCTCCAGCTCCCCGGCTAATCTCCGTGCCAGGAGAGCTGGGGGGGAAGCCAAGGCGGGACCACATTCGGACCATAAGACGCGCATTCGGACCATAAGGCGCAGGCACTTTTTGTGCTTCAGTAAGGAACATACATCCCAGCTGTAAGGTAGACACATTACTAAATGTGCATCTTCTGAATATATTTTATAACATTTTAATAGAAATGCAACTGTGTGTAACAGATGACTATATAGAGTGTATAATTGTTTATATTTAAACAAATAAATCAAAAAACAAGCCTTCAAACCAGACTTCTTCCTGTACCGCTGCTTGAAGAAGGTGTCAGTAGAAGAAGGTGGCAGTAGGACAGTAGGGAGTTGAGCTTGACTCCATCCTCAACCCGAAAAGGCCCCACAACGCACTCATATTTGGTGATACAGCCCAAACCAGTACTCCACTCCACCTTGCTGGAGTTGAGTCGGACTGGAGCTCTCTGTTCTTTACCAATCCAGCCACGTGCCCATCCATGGGCCATCAAGACTCTCATTTCATCAGTCCATAAAACCTTTAGAAAAAATCAGTTTGAGATATTTCTTGGCCCACCAGTCTTGCATTTCAGCGTGTGTGTGCTGTCCAAGTGGGGGTCATACTTAGCGCCTTTCTGTCTTAGTATTGCACAAACTGGGGCTTTTGGGCAACTCCAGTGATGTTGACAGCCTGAAAATATGGCAGCCCGCGAAGAACAGGGTGGCAAGTGGCATCTTGGCAGCTGCCACGCCTTGACTTTTCCAGTTCATGGCGGCAGTTATTTTGCCGCCGCCTTTGTTGTTCCACACGGCTTACTTGCGATCCTGTGGACTATTTGTGAAGAGAACGCTTATGGTTCCGATGATCACGCTTCAGAAGCTTTGCAATTGAAGAGTGCGCACTCCTTCTGCAGATATCTCACTATTTTTGACTTGTCTAAGCCTTGCAAAGTCCTTCTTTTGACGCCCATTTTTTGCCATAAGGAAAGGAGTGTGAGTTGCCTAATAATATGCACACCTAATATAGGGTGTTTGATGTCATTAGACCACACCCTTCTCATGACGAGATGCGCTCACTAATATGCTTAAATTGTTAGTAGGACTTTCGAGCTATTAAGCTTGGGTAAGACAACATAGAGGATGATGTGGTCAAAATACTCATTTGCCTAATAATTCTGCACTCCCTGTAGATAGTGAAATAAACTGACCTAACTTATCATAGTTAAATTGAATGTATAGAAAATTTTTTTATAATTACTTAATGATTATAAGGGCCAGGATTTGAAAAAATATTGATAATAAAATGTAATTTAAATTACATACTAATACAATGATGTATTCTATCCAACCATAACTATTATTTAATATTGTCTATGCAATTATCTTATATTTCAGGTCAATAGAGAGTCCATACACTATTCATAGTAGACTGATATGTGAGATGTGTGCTATCTGACCTGGAATACCATATCAATGGGTCAAACAGTAGTCATTTTTTTCACAAATCGGTAGTGCAAATTGTTGCTCTGTCCCTGTCTGTTGGGTCTGAAGTTGCTAGTTGAAGATATAGTTTAAGTGCTATGATCGTGCAATGGGTTAGATTTGTTGGTGGGTTTAGGTTAAACATTAAAGTGGAGGGTTACTTTTAGGTCATACGTTGAGGTTAAGGGTGAATACTTGTTGGAGTACATCATTTTAGTTGCTATTAGGTTATATTCACAGTGGACATAGAAACATGTTCAAATTAAAGCCCATATCAAGGTTAATTTCTTTTGTTTTTATTATTATGGAGTGGAGTGATGGTCGAGTAACCAAATGGAAACACAAAACCCATTTTTACCTTAAAGTGCCAATGCATGGGGAATATTAGAAAGGACTTACCAAAAACCAAGTTCCGATCAGGGGGTGTTGATAACATTCCTCTTAAACAGCTCACAATGAGGTGGCTAGCTTCACAGGACTTTTAAGGTGCAATTATATTCATACAAAGAGATTACCATGGTACCCAAGTAGGTGTGAGGCCAACACCCCAAATATGATAAAGAAAGGGGGATTTAATGGGCAGAGAGACTAGAGGTCCCAGTCAGACCATCCATTGGATTTTTTCCTTGCCGAAGCAAGGACGAGGGGACTTTCAAGAGGCCTCCCTACTTAGAACACATTACCCAAAGTTGGGGATTTAAACAGTAATAAGCCATGTATAAACAATCAAAAAAGGTCATGTGATGGAATTTTCTCAGTCTGAGCACAATTAATACAGTCCATTCGTAGAAAACATCGATAAAGATAAAAAAGATCCTTTAATCTTCAAATTAAAAAAAAAAACATGTGTCAAAAGCTCCTCCGGACTAAGGCGATACCATAGGTATCCAATTCATCTGTTATATTTAAATCTGATTCCATCCACCTCTTGAGGTTAATCCATTAAATGCCCCTTTCTTTAAGGTGCAATTATATGCAACAAAGTAGATAACAAAAGTAAAAAAAAATGATGAGAGTTGATCTTTAAGAAAAACAAAACATTTTAAACAACTGTGGTTAAAGACCACAATGTTACAATTGTCTCATTGAGTACATTATTATCTGTCATCAAAGGTATGTCAGCTCACATCACCAAAAATGATAAATTTTTCTAGACACTGGGACTACAAGTAAGGTAAAATAATAATATTCAAGAGTAGCAAACATCAAGTCAAAACATCAAGTCAAAGATAAAGATAATGCTAAATATATTCCAGGCAAAACATTTAGGATATACCTGATGGGGTCTCTAATCCCAGTATAATACTAATGCATATTCTGCCATAGCATAAAAAACCTGTACATTCCAGCATCATGTTTTTACCTGTACCTCCCGCACACCTGCCTCCTGTGTTGGTGCTATAGTGGACACTGTTCAGGGGATTTTATATCTCCCCTGTTTAGCCTGGCTGGGACTCATTAGCGCTGGAGGACCAGCACCTGAGTCACACCAGGTTTAGAAAGGACTTAAGCAACCCATACACAAATCGATTTTTAGTTTTACGGGGAATTGATGCTGCCCACCTTGACTGTGACTTGTTGACTTGAGTCCCTATGATGCTGACTGATTTACATTCTTTTATTAAAGATTCAATTCAGGAAGTTATACAATTGCCTGAAGAAGAAAAAAAGAATCAAGCTATAGAAAAAGCCTTTGAAGACATTAGTAACCAGTTTCAATCCACAATCCTAAAATTCCAATCTAATATAGTCAAATCAGAAGGTAAGGATTTATTGGTATGTTTCGGGTTGTTATCCTGTTGCAGGCTCCAGTTCTGTTTCAGCTTTTAATTTTCTGGTCTGTACATGTTCCTTAATCACCATCTGATACATGTTTAAAGTTGTATTTTTTTATGCTGGGCAGTAAAGCGTCTCAAACCATAACACCACCTCCATGCTTCACAGTTGAATCTTTTAAGCAGACAGCTCCTTTAATCTCCCCATGGTTTTTACTCTCACCTCAGCAGTTAGGATTGAACAAAACAAAATTTCTTAAGCTGGGAATAGACGGTACGATTTACCGTCTATTCCTTATCCTCTGCACTAGGATTGAGTGATGACGTCATGAAGCCCGCCTGCTAGTGCCGAAAATCGGACGGCACTCTTAATGTGCAGCTCATTACTTCGGCTGGGGGCAGCCGTCCCCAGCCGAACTAATGGGATCAGGCTAAAATTTACTGTCCTGTCGGATAACTGTGCGATCCGATAGGACGGCTGATTTTAGCCCAATCCTCGTCAGTTGCAGCCTCCAACTCCTGCACGACCCGATCTAAAGGGATGCCAGAGCGCGCATGGCATCGGATCGGGGATCGGATCGTTCAGGAATTGGACCATGTATGCCCAGCTTTAGGTATAAATAAGGAAAGTATCCTTCATAATGCTAAATATAGATGCTCTTCGCAATGTGATACATCTGTGTGTGATTTGTGCCATTTTGAGTGGGAATAAATGTGGTGGTGTCCTAACTTTTTCATCAGAATTTCATTTTAGGAGAATTTTTGCAGAAGATTTTGAAACGTTTTATTGGCTTAGTTATATTGCTTCAATATCTCGTTTATATATTTCTTTTTGAAAAATTGAGACTAAATATTCATCTGACCAAAATGATAAAAACACACAGACTCTCATAGGGAGTCCTGATTTTTCACATAACTATAGGTTCCTGTGTTTTATTTCTGTCAGGTTAATAGCGGCACCTACCTAGTAGATGTTTCCACAATGTATACATAGAGCTCAGCTTTTTATTCCTCTCCAGGAGCAGAACAGGTTAGGCCTGGGGGGGGGGGCATTTTGAGTTATATATTTGAGTATATATAAGTGGATGGCCTGTCTGTATAACATCCCAAACTATTCATTCAGATCTAATAATCTCGGAAACACACATTTCCCCAAAAATAAGGCATCCCCCAAAAATAAGGCACCCTTACATTTTTGCCTCACGCTGAAATAAATGGTATTCCCCCGAAAATAAGGCACCCCTGAAGATACAGTTCTGTAACTCTGGGGAACAGTGGGGATCAGAGGGGGGAATCAAAATGACACAGAAGGATCAGAAGGGGTTACTAAAATAGTAATCCCCCCTCTGATTCTGCCGTGCCATTTTGGATTCCCCCCTCTGATCCCCCCTCTGACCCGATACCCCAATGCCGTATTCTACTACATGAAAAAATAAGAAATCCCAGATAAGACGTAGGGCATCTTTGGGAGCAAAAACTCATATAAGACACTGTCTTCGGTGAAACACGATAATTTGAATTTGCATTGATGTTTATATCTCAATATTGTTTAATAAATGCAAATTACATTTATAAAGAAAAACTTTACCAGTTCTTATGACTTACAAAGTCCTGAGATATACATAGTAACTAAAGAAATACAATTATAACAAAACTGCTGTATGCTTCTCAATACAGGGAGTACATTTCCCAAGGGAAATTACAGGTGTGCTGAGTGATTAATACATTTGCAGCATAACATAATGGATTTGTACACAGACCGATATTTTACAGGGGAATTCATTTGATATTACTTTTCTGGAGTAAACTATTTTGTATTGTTGGTGCTAGCAATATAAAATGTAAAGTACAAGTTTAACCTTAGTTCTTGTATGTTTCTGCATCCACTGTTATCCCCCGGTGATCCTCATCAAACTATTCCCAGCAATTGAAATGATAAATGTCTTCGAGCATATGTCTAACTTACTATTTAATTATCCTTCACCAGCCTAGAACATTACTGGACGTAGATGAATTTGTTTCCATAATTATCCATCAGCTTCTGCTCGATTTACTATACTTAAAATGGAAATGATAATGGTTTTGAGTCAGTTTTATTTTCATTTATTAAAGCGCATATGTATTTCACTACTTTTTTCTCTTTGTCTTTTAAGACAAGGTACTGTACAATTACTAGGATCGACCAATGAATGTAGGCGTGAGACTTATAACTTCTTTTACCTTTAACCGATCAAGGTCCAAACACTGGAAAAACAGCGCAAACAGAACAGTAAAGCAAGAAACAGACGGCTTTATATTTAAGCGGTCCGATGTACCCTGCAGCAGCGTGATGACAGAGCTGTCTCTCCAGCTTGGTGTAGCTGGAGAGACAGCTCTGCTCTCTCTCCAGCTCAGCCGATGCTTTGCATAGAGACCGCAGAGCAACGGACATCGGCCGTGATTAACTATCATGTCCGATATCCCAGTATAATACTAATGGATGGCCGCATTTCATATGGGCCAGATAGATGGCCATGAGCGTGCATGGCGCTCCAAACGTCCATCGATCTGGCCCATATCTTCATGTGTGTACCCTGCTTAACTGGTATAAACTGATACCAGCTAGACTCGGGGGTCTGTCTGGAAAGCCGAGTACTGCCTAAGAACCATAACTGCCCAGAGCATTTGTCACCTGAGTAGGTGCAGTCTCTCCTATGCGATCTGGCAGGATCCGCAGTTACTGCCACCCTACTGGAATGTTGGCATCAGGATAACACCTCTGGATCACTGCTGCACTGTAACCAGGTCTTTCCAAGAGGCTCTGTGAAATTTGGCTCACTACTCACACCTATATGAACGGGTTAAATAAACAGACCTGGCTACAGGTTTCTAGCCCAGTTACCCCCCTCTCATCAGGTCAGTTCTCTGGGTTCTCAATGCTCCCAGGCAAATTATGGGGCATAAATTAAAATGGGACAGTTAAGGTGTACAGTACACCTATGACATTAAATATACCAAGCATTATGCATTATGAAAAGAACCTCAGCAGAAGTTTTTTTAAAACTGAAATGTTCTATAGAAAAATATGAGGAAAGGTATGGGTTACAGGTCTAACCTGTTTGCTTGTGCATACATTTCAATTTGAGCTCAGTACAGTACAGTATTCAAGAAAGGAGATAAAGTTAGCATGAAAATTATGGACATGAAAAATGGATAAACCTCCCTAGTGTTCTGCCCTTACCTGCCCTTTTTGTCTTTGCTTGAAGCTCCCGCACGCCCTTGTCCACATCGCCTGCGCCATGACACCGATGATGTGGGCTGGGAGAACTATGGCACCCCAGAAATGCTGCGGCTATTTCGAGAATCGCCACAGCTTTCAGGGGGTATGCCCGATCTCTGCGCCTCTAGTGTTTGGGATGAACCCAAACAGCGAACAAACTGGGTTTGTCTCAAACGCTAGGGAGGTTTATATATTGTATGTTTGCTCTAATAGAAAAAAAACACTATAAAGGAAGAAAAAAAAAACACTAACGCATAAAGCCAGTTTCACAAGATTTGGCAGTGATCCATGGAAAAAAAACTTCTGCAAAACCTAAAACTGTTCCAGGGATACAATACTGGCAATTATTTAATAATCTTGTATTGTGTATCTTAAGGGCTTGAAAAAGGAGGATTTTTCCCATCCAAATGATGGGAACACAGGGACTTTAACCTCTCTAGCGCTCTTGCAAGGTCCAGGTTTCTGTACCAAAAGCGCACCATAGACTCTAATGGAATTTTTTTTTGTGTTGTAGACCTGCAACTTCCAAAAATATGTCCGTATAAGGGTCTAATAGACATCCTGACTATAATAATGTTTGAAACACACAATTATTATAAAAAAAAGTACATAAAAAAAGAATATAAAATGTATCATTTGAATACTTATTTGGTGAAAGATTTCAAAACAGTATTTGTTTGTTTATAATAACATTTTTATTTTGTTTTTAATTGTATTGGGGGGGGGGGCGCGGGTCATTCATATGCAAATTAGGCTGGGAGAGAGGGACACAGTCGGCTTGCTTCAGATCAGACAGCACAGAGCAGAATGTGCAGCTGCCAGGATCTGAGCTTAGCTGGACGGCTCCCTCTCATCAGCGGCAATACTGCATAAGCAAGTGCAGGACGAGGTGGTGCCGTCAGAAGCGCTAGGAAGGTTAAGGGCCGACTCTAAACGTATCCTCTGCTCTGGAGGAATACTATCATCATAGAAGTGTATAAAGCATGAAATACGTACACAACGTCACATGTATGCAATTGCATCAATATATATATAAATGAGAGGCTCCAAATATATCATTATCTGTGCACAATAGTTTTCAAAATGTAATGTCCATCCAAAGGATAATAAAATGGTAATAAAAATTTTTTTTGGACTGTTCTTGCTTCCAGAGGGGGTGGAGCGTAGGAGTGTGGCGGGATCGAAGGAGAGCCAATGTTATCGATGGGCCCTGACACGTGTTTCAAACCCTTTCATCAGGGGGTCCAACACAAAGCTCTATCTATATAGATTTAGTGTAATAAAGTTTCCGTCAGTTTTTGCGTTATAAGGTAGAAGACTTTGTCAATGAATGGGTTTAAAACCACTTACCGCCCGTCAAGATAAGGTCAAGAGTGGGAAGCTAGGAACGGAGAGCAAGACCAGGCCACTCCCGCCAGAATGGGAGGGTCCTAATTTGGAGTAAGGTAGATATAGGGATATTTTGTATTAAAAATTCCAGGTAATGGTGCAATAAAGAAAGTATCTTAAGGGCTTGTTTACACAAGTGGTGGTAAATGACCAATTAGTAGTGATGGCCGCCTTGCGGACAGTTCGGCGGCGAACATGGATGTTCGCCCATCTTCTCGCCGGCGAGCAGTGTGGGTGTTCGACCCGCTCCGTTCGCCAGAGAGAAGAGGATCTCTATTCTTCCCCCGGCAGGATCACAACCTGTGTGATCGTGCCGGAGGAAGAATCTTTTCACTAGAAGACCGGGCATAAAGCCAGTCTCCTAGTGAAAAAAACGGGTCGGAGCAGGAAGTGACGTCAGTGACGTCACATCCGGCTTACGGAACCAGGAACTATGCTTTCCAGTATGCGTTCCAGGGACCGGATGTGACGTCACTGACGTCACATCCGGTTTTTCTGATTCAAATTCCCCGCCTAGAGGCCTTCTTTAGAAGTCCGACCCGCCCGTTCGCAGACAGTCCTGGCCGATGTTCGGCCATCACTACCAATTAGTGCAACTGACCGGCTAACACGACATGAGGCGCCCCCCGGTTGGTTTTCTGGCTTTCGCCCCATAAAGCTGTCACTGGGTTATTATCTAAACAGGAGTGCCTGGTCACTTTCCAGGCTGCTGCGAACTGACAGCAGGCCGGGAAACCACCGGGAAAATGTAGCCTAAATTGCAGTGGTCTATAAACCTTTCTAAAAATCTTTAGAACCTTCAGTTCAGTAAAATTCTACACGACATGACAAAGGTAGGGTTCTAGACATGTATCCTCCCCAGTCTACATCTGGCACCAAGATCATGGATAACAATTCAAAGCTTCCCAAGCAGTGTGGGATCCTGTCACTGATTACTAATGCTAGACATACACGGTTTTATATTTCTGTTCGATCAACTTAAATGATCATTTTTTACGTTGATCGTACAGAAACTGATTCCCGCACACCTGGTACAATTGATCGAAAATTATCAAAATCAAACAAAAAAAATCGATCGAAAAACGATCAGACATGTTGGTAAATTTTGATCGATCATAGGAATATCTAATGGTTTTTCTAGGTATTTAAATCGATTTGTTTACGATCGTTTTATTACAGTCGCAATACACATTTGCTCCATAGCAGGATCATAAATCGATCGTGTTTAACTCAATCACACTATGTGTGGTACAATTGACCGATGATAGACTGATGCACGATTGTAAAATCACACAATCCAAGATCAATCCTGCAAAAGTCGACCCGTGTATGGCTTGATTAGTAGTATGCAGAGTGGAAATTTTGTGTGGAGCGTGCCATCATCTCATACTACCTGCTTAGTGATTTACTTACTGACAATAATTTTATCTTTGTTGTACTGATGAATCTGTAGAAAATATTTAAACAATGTATTCATCTGACTGAACTGCAGTACCAGATTTACTTGGTAGGGGGCACTGGCAGTTGACTAGGAAATAAGAACATTAAAAATGAAAAACCCCAGATTTGCCGATGTAAAATAGGTTTTGAAGTTAAAATTTAGTGTATGTTTCCAACCCTTTATAGAACAAATTTCCAACTTTATTACGTTAATGTATGTAAGTTCGTTGTTGTGATCCATGAGATCCCCCGCTCTCATTACAGGAGTATGTCATTAAAACAATATTGTGCAACAAGTTCATTGCATTTTTTTCTAAATAGATGTCTTCATGAATTAAAAGTGATTAGATTGTAATTGCTATGTTCTAATCATGTCTGCTTGTCAACACAAATCAATGTACTGCATCTCTTATGATTATTTTTTTTCTCTTTTAGATAAAATTACAGAGGAACAATGAAAGGAAACGTCACATGTTAACAGAGGTTTACAAATCACTGAGGATGTACATTCATCTTTTATTTATTTTTACTTTTTTGTTTGGGGGGGGGGGGATTTAGTGGTGCCACTTTTATATGTAAGGCAGTATTTGGTGTCATGATCTGCTCTACAGCTGTTTGTGCCATGTGATTTTTTTATGGTGGTATCTATTCATAGCAGAAGCATTGTTTGCTTTCAATAAAGTGGTTTGAGTGAAACCTATTTTTTTAGTTATTAGTTATTCTGCTGTCTTTTTTTGTTACCCATTAATCCGGAGAATTGCACATTTTCTGTCCTAGGGTAATCGGGTGATCACATGAAAAGGATAATGGTTGTCACACTAGGCTGCTTCCTTGGTCCAAAACTACTAACCCATCTTCCTCTCTAAATAACCATAACAGTGGTGGTTGGGGAATAGTCAGAAAAGAATTTTTAAGGAAAATAATATTGTTTAGGTGAGTTTAGTTTATCAGGACACCTTAACTCAAGAGGTCACTGGCATTCTGACAAAATCAACAGGTATTTTCAGTTCCTGGGAAAACAAATATATCCACCACATCTCTGACTGGTAAACTGCAATAATTTACCTTTCTGTACTGGAGTTTCTTGGGTGCCTAAGATTCTAAAAGCTAATTTTTATCATTTGTAATAGCCATTGAAATTAATCAAACTACAAATATTCAAGCATAAAAAACAACCTACAGTTCTGCTATTCTGCTAAGCCAATAGTGAAATCTGCATCTGGATATATTGGTATTATCTAAAAAATAAAAACATTAAGCTCTGAATATGATTTAAAAACATAGTTAAGGCGGATATATACTTTAGGATCTAAAAAGTATATATGTTAAATTAAAGCATAGTGCTTCACAATCCTAAAAAAAAATATAATTACCTGCTGTTCCCTGGAATCATATGAGAGATTTTATCTTTCTTAGCCGGGCTCCCAGGGGTTAACTCAGGGTGCTTACAGTACTTACCTATACCAGAACTAGTGACCTGACTTTTAGAAAGTGAATTTGAGGATAAAATAGACATTTACAGTGAGATAACACTGTAGTACAGACTATTATATACAGACAATATGCAAAAGAGTATTGCAAAGCATGTTCATTAGAATCTAGCATCAAAGGGGCGCGCAGCGGCTATAGCTTGTATATATTGTCTTAGGGGGATTTGCTTTCATTTGGGAGAAATGTATTCTTATGTACTATTTTACTCTATCTCCAGGAGAGGGAATTAAAAGAAATTTCCCTTAATTTGACTGAAATTGTTACTGACAGGTGTTTAATCCATACTGACTCAATTCAAAGAGAAGAAAACATTTTGATTTTAGATACATTTTAGTTTTTTTTTGTTAATCTAATGATTTTAATCCTCATTTTGTCCATCATCAGTAATGGTGTAATCTTTCATTTGTACATACATACATACATACATATACATACATATACAGTGAACCCTTGAGATACAACTGTTTATGCTTGTGTGGTGGCATTTATATGACCTGATATCACTAATAAGTGCAGCATTTCAAAATGGACCATTTAAACCATCTACATAAGGCTCTTTCCAAACAATTGCCACCTTTCATTCCATCCTCACTTCCTGAAAGTCAAAGAATTTGTGTTTCTGGTAAATTACACATTTATATATATGAACAGGTAGGGTGCATTGAGATTCAGAATGCATAATGAGCATTTTCATTATTTCTTATAGGAAACACTGACTTGACTTACAATTAACTGATTAGTTAGCATACTGTCAGGATCCAAACCCAGGGACACTCCTGTGTCTGGCTGCAGCTCTATGCCCTGAACCACCGGAATGTTTGCTTCAGTACCTTGTGGGATACCTTGTACTTAGCCATGTTTTACCTAGTTCTTGTGAACCCTGAACCCTTGGCCCCTCCCATGGACTTCCGATAAAGCCAGGTCCCTGGCTTTTATAGGGATTCAATGCCGGCCATTGATCAAGCGGCCATTTTTACGTGTATTGCCACCTCAACACACAACCAGCCTTAAATTTTTATTTGTTTTTATAATCCTGCTATTTGTAGGTGAAGTTCGCAAATGAGCTATTAAAAAAATATCAAAAGAAAAACAGATCTGTTACCTATACTGACCAATCAGAATTGTTGCTTTACTTTTCTTGTACATTATTTATCCCTGTTTTGTCTCCTCCAGGATTTTTTTTTTTGCAATGACATTTCTGAGACATTTTTCTGTTTTTTTTTATTGTTTTATATTTGTTACTGTTTTGTATTTTCTGCATCAGTAAATGTCTTTGTTGTCATTATAATAAACCCATTGTATCAACATTTACTGTATATGTTGTACTTAACAATTATACAAATAAAACAAAAAAGATTCTGCAAGACATGTTTAAAGAATTTTAACTGTAGTACAATGTAATCTTTAAACAATGTTTAGTAGTGGCAAGTTCTCCTAGGAAAGGTCATATTGATTAACTATTTAATTCATTACAGTTTTAATCCCATATTTGCAGTAACTGGACTTTATAAACTGATTTGCTTTCAAACGATACAATGCAATCAACAGAAACCATTATAGAGATGTAGAGCTCCTTCCTTTTAATGAAAACAAATTATGGACATTTTTTGGTCGCATATTTTACTGATGACATTTAGGAGACATTTTCCTTTTTTTTTTTTTACAAAAATTAAAAATAACCATGCAAATATGTAAATTGGTACTTTAATGGGAAAGTTTTATTTCTGACCTTTTATAGTTAAGCTCCTAGAATTCTGGCAAGTTTGGTATAACTTTACATGTTATAAAGAAAAAAGTCAATCTCCGGTCTATTTATATTAATAATCCTTTACTTTCATAGAAACGTAATCTTATCAACCGAGAAAAGGCAAGGAAGAAAAGAGGCTCACTGGAGCAGAAAAGGAAGAGGTCCTATTCCAAGAGGTCTCAGGGACACAGTAACTCTGCCAGTAACTCAAGGAGACAATGAAACTCAGATACACAAAGGTTTTGGGAACAATCACAATTTGAAAAAAGGTCCTGGCTTCACACACCTAAACAAATCATGGGGAATTACACTACACATATAAAGTTAGATCATTTAAAAATCTGTCATTTAGCAATGGAGAGTCAGAATGTGGAATTGATGCTATATTGTGTCCCATCACATTGACTCCATCAATCCCATTGGCAGGATACTTCCTTTAAAGGCTGTAGTTGGCATTGTTTACATCTTTGTTTTTTAAGTATGAGCAGAAAACAAGGGACCATCTGCTTGCTACCTGAATACACTTTTTAGCCATGGATCATAGGTAGCCAGAAAAAGTGGTTACCAAGGCTCTTTAGTAAAAAGGTGTTGTAGTATCAAGGTTGGCCATTAGACATTTTCATAGTTAATACACAACTGGGATTGTCGGATTTGTTAAAACAAATCTCTATAACAACCCATACAATTCAAAAGGGTTTTCTGAGTGAAATTTTTGAATGTTATGTTGTTAATAAGAGCAGTTGATTTAAAACATAGCGCAAACTGACCTACTGTAGATAGCAACATAATAAGGCTAATGAGTTAGCTTTCAATGTAAATGAACTCCTTGTGTCTATAAAATGTATTTTCTTGTTGATACCTTCACTTTGATCTACAGACAAGCCATGTGCTTTTCTTATTGTTCACAGAGCACATGTTCCCACAGGTCTCATGGCTATCCTGCAACTATGATAATAATACTACTTTCAGTGACTGTGCAAGTGAATAGAAAAAGTCAGCATCCTGCTTTCATAACATATTTTACCAGTGAAATATTATTAGGTCATTAGATAGTAGGCAGCTGAGTTATCAAGCCACAGTATAAGTATGTATTGCTTACACCATGTACAAAGCAAATCAATCTACATTGTAAAGTCTAACATTATGCACAGTTTGACTCATTTCAATATAGGGTCTGGTTATCTCTGAACAGAAGGCTGCTTTGATTTTTATTTATTTTGCAGAAAAGTGTCTCCCATCTAATCTATGTTCATAGACATATTTAAATGCATTAAATTGCAGATTATTTGGAGCAGCTTCAAGGGTGATTTTCCTTGGTTGTGCAACTTCAAGACAAACTAAGTTTCCTTTTTGAAAACAAAATTGTTTTTAGTTGTTCATAGCTAGGAAGGGCTATACAATGGACAATACATGAAGATATGTTTTCTATTTTGTCAAATGAAAAGTTCATTAGAAAAACGTAAATCCTTTTTGAGTCATAGACTTCCAACTGGGCTGAGACAGCATAACACGCCCCAGGCTTTTGAAATGCAGCCACTTTAGTTTACCACAGATGTCCCAATCAATGTTTGGATGTAGCATTGTCCTTGTAATCTGCCTGTATGTATGTTGTTAATGATACACACAGTGCTTGTGGCATAACATTTTTTTGGGTGAATTAACCTAATTATTCAACAGCTGGCAGCTGCAGTAATTACTTTAAGATTATAATACATGATATCTGTTAAAATATAATTACTCTGATCTATGAACCAAGTAATTAAAAAGAAAAAAAACATCATTCTTTAAAGCTCATTACTTTATTTCCTTTGAAAATTGTTAAATAATGACACCATATTAGAAGTGTATCCATTGAGTGACACCGTGTAATTGAAAGCTTTGTCTAGAGATATTAAAAGGTCAAAACAACATTTAATCAAAGTTGGTCCCTAAAACTCCCATTCATTTAATTATTTATTTATTTATTTTCTAATCATGAAAATAATTTTAAACACAAGTTACATCATTATGAGATTAGAAAAATGATTGCTGTAAATTCATGCAAAGCATGAAATTGACTTGGTTTTTTTTTTCTGTCTGAAATAAGTAATGCGGTAAATATTTTAATTAGTCTTTGAGCAATTGACTTGTGGCATAAGTTAATTCTCAGCTCTATCTTATCCAGAAGTGTTAGAAAGACTTGAAAATTATTATTATGTCTTTTAATGCATGCAATCTATGAGCTTTGCTGTGGTCTCATCATCACAGTTCAGCAGGGTAGCATTAATGAAATCTTTATTTGCTTCTGTTTGTTTCTTTTATAACATTAACTGATGGAAATAGCATTCAGTAATTATGGTACAGTATTTGCCCTCAAAATATTTGGTCTTTGTATCATGGCCTTGGTATTTGCCAGTCATCACTGAAGAATGCTGTAGGAATCCAGCACTTTCCAGCAGACTTTTCTTTCTTCTGTATTGAGTTATTAAGAAAAAACGCCAGCAAAACATTTGTTATATGTGGGTTTACACGTGTAGATTTTTTTCTTCAATCAACTGTCAGTTTGATTTTCTATGTCGTTATCGAACATTGTTCGTTCATTTATAGAATGTAACATTAGATTTTTTTTTCGTTCATCGCCTATATCGAATGAAAATACATTTGAAATTGACAAAATTCATCCATCAAACAAATTGGCCATTCTAGATTTTTGTTCAATCAACCCACAAATTGTTAGTTCTTCGTTGGTCGGATGGAAAAATCTACACGTGTCAACCCACCGTAACAACAATGGAATAATCTAAACAAGAGCTGCTGACTAGAAAATTACGTTTACCGCCACTGCTTTACTAAACATGTGTCAGCTAGGTTTTTTTTCCCACTGTGCAATAAACACGATCTCTACATTATCTGTGCCTTCATTCATTTACATGTTGGGTTTGATGCCATCTCCTTTATGATTGCAATCAAAGACAATGGTGTCAGGCGAGGGTCATTCACCAGATTTTGAAGAAAATTACGACCTGCAACTTTTGCTTGATCTGAACACATGGCTTTTTTCCACAGCTTCAAAAGAAACCCACCTTAGGCATAAGATAAAATAAAACAGAATTATTATTTGTCACATATAATCATGGTGTAAGGCAACATTAATGTAAATCAGCAAAATTATAGTCTTAAGCAGGGTACAGACGGCTCGATATTTGAGCCGTCCGATGTACCCTGCAGCAGCGTGATGACGTCATCATGCTGCTGTCAGATATCGACGGGCTGGGGAGAGACGGCTCTGCTCTCTCCTCGGCAGCTGAAGCTTTGCTTGGAGACCAGCGGTCTCTAAGCAAAGCATCGGACATCTCCGTAATTACGGTCATGTCCGAAAAAGCTGTTTTCAAGCGGGATTGATTTGTCCTGCTCGAAAACAGTGGTGGCCGCAGATTATATGGGTCAGATATATGGCCGTGAGCGCGCACGGCGCTCAAAACGGCCATCGATTTGACCCATATCCCCACGTCTGTACCCTGCTTAAGGGTCCACCTTTAAATTTCTCTGTCAGATTTCCTTTAGATCTCCTTTTGTTTTTCCAAAACCATGTAATATGAGAGACTTTCTAAACAATCAAGTCTACCTGTGTTCAATCGCAGAGGATCCTATACTACATAGTTGTTGGTAGATCTAAAGGATATCTGACAGAGAGATCTAAAGGTGTATGGCCAGCTTTAGTTTTAATTTTATGAGGTGCAATAGAGAGAGTCTTCAAGGATAAACCTACTGTTGTTAAAATGCCATACAATTGAACTCAGGTTCTATCCTACTTTCTTGCTGAAGCAAATATCAAAGCCATACTTGTCATATCTGCATCTATAATACATTTGTTGCATATATGTATAGTGCATGTGTGCCTAATTTTTCGAGACCTCTCCTAGAAAGAAACACATTTCTCAAACTTATAGTTGAAGTGAAGACACTCAAAAATTCATCTTGTAATATGTTCTGGAGACAAACATCAAATTAATACATTTAGCTTGACATGCATGTAAATAGTGAACTTAGCCTAAGATTGTGTGATGGCTAAATGTAATTGGAGTTCTACTGCAAATAAAAAAATATTTTGACAAGCATCTGTCATCATGAAAAACAAAGGAAGCGTGGTCAGGCTCATCAGATAAGTCAGAAAACCACCGGATGTGAGAAATAGAGAGAGAAGTTATTGGTGCTAATGCAGATTAAATATGTTATATGCTAAAACATTTTAACTTTAATGCTGAGCTAAAGGTTGTCCCAGAAAACATTTGAAGTTTCAAATAAGGGAAATGAAAAGTGGGGCAACCCCCCACTACATTTGTTGAATGCTTGTTTAGATATAGGGGAAAGAAGTTACATCAACAATCTGCTTTGGGCTATAGTCAAGTGCACTGCATTAGTCTTGTATTGTAAGGGAGGATGGTCAACAGATTATTTGCTGCCCAAAGAGGTCCAATGTAAAAACCTGGCTGCCAGGTGTGGAGGAGTATATAAGCAATTACCTTTGCAGTGCAGTAGAAGTCTCACTGCAATTTTTGGTACTATCTTATGCTAGTAATTTAAAACTAGCATATCTAAAGCTGGCTGTACCTCAGCTTTCTGCAACCCTACAAAACGTGGACAGGGACAGGCAGTTCTTTCAGTAATACAAAATAAGGCACTGCACAGTATTGTCACTTCCAGGGTACAAACATGCTTTCAGGAGAAAAGAGCACAATGAAGAACTTATTACTATGTTGCAGTAAGTGATTTCAGGTCTGAGCATCAATAAACTCATGCCAAATATTGGACATTCTATGCTTGTCATATCCCCCTTGCACTCTAACCCCAGCAGCTGCTCTGCGGGGCGCGGGGGGGGGGGGGGAATCCTGTGTGTCTCTCTCCAGCCCATGTTGTCAGGTATTTTAAGCTCACAACACCGGGTGCACTGGGTCCCCATCGAACGGGAATTGATGTGGAATGTGGTGCACATCGATTCCCGTTCGATCAACCAGCAATCGACTGCAGCGTGGTGACGTCACAATGCTGAAATCAATCGCAGGTCGATCGAATGGGTATCAACCAGTGTATGGCCAGCATAAGGTAAACCTTTGCATTTCAAAGTTTGGAAAATCTATACAATCAAATTTGTGTTTGTTTGCTCAGTCTGGGCTTTCAGTGAGCTCAGTGTTATTATGTTGACAAATTTTTTTTTTAAGTGGTATTAACACAATACAGTCTCATGCAACATAACAAAAATATAATTTTTTTCTATTCTATAGGTTTTTTGCTTTCATCATTTCAAGTATTTAGTACAATATAAATTATGGAACCCAAGTATCACACTGTATGTAGTAAAATCTCCGCACTATTTAGTGTAAAAAGATTCAACTTTTTTCTAATCGTTATTTTTATTTTTTTTTAACAAAATATATTCATGTGGATCGTCTCATCCTGTCCGTTTCTTCAAGCAGCTAAACAGCACTTACAGCCTGTGACTTTTCATTTTAAGCAATTCACGTATACCCGCGACACACAAACAGTCTTCTTCTAACCTGCTGTCAAACTCTTCGCTCTAGCTTTCAGATTCTTAACTGCTAGGTCGCTTATTTATGCATTTCCATCCTAACCGGCCTGAAAATACGTCAGACATGAAATGTGAAAATTAAACATACCTGTGTAAGTATTGACTTTATTGATCAGCTGTAATGCGTAAAGAACCCTGTTTTCCTGTTCATTGAAGTCAGCAATGTTGGGGGCCTTATCATCATCAACCAGCTTTCTATGTGGAAGGAAGACCTGGAAATCATTTGTGTTCTGGAAATTGGTGGGGAAGTTGGTGAGTGCTATGAATTCCACGGCAGTTGCCCAGTCCTTACCAAAGTTCCCTTCAGGCACTGAAACATATTGCAACCTGAGTGCAAAAATCAGTATCACACATTAGAAATGTCATACAACTACATAATAATGAGCATATTTCGTATTTAATAAAATCTTAAATATTATTCTTTGTTATGATATATGGTTACAGGAAGCAGAAATGCTAAGAACACCTGCTCTATAAGCGTTAAAAAGTGGTGTCACTAATAAAATTACTGTATTGTTTGCTCTATAAGACCATTTTCCTCCTTGAAATCAGTTGAAAGTTGTCCTGTGTCTTAACAAGCACACATTACTTAGCCAGCTTGTCTGCATTGGCAGAGAGAGGAAGGGAAGTTCACAACAGTTTGGAGACACAGCAGGTAAGCTGAGTCTCCAGGGTGCTTACTCTGCCTGTCCCCAATAGATAGTGCAACTTAGCAGTACTCCCTCTTGGGAGTAGAGATGGTCACATTTTTCAACTAATTGGCTTTGTGAGCTGATTGCAAAGCCTCTGAAAATGATCAAAGAGACCTGAACCCTAAATTTGGGTGAAAAATCACCCTAATCCCAAAAAGGGAAGCTATATATTTTGGCTTTACAGGCACGTAAAGTCTTGTATAAAAGTTAGTAAAAGGTCTTTATTAGAGAAATTATGGACCTGTACAAAAGTATAACATTTTAAATATTTCAGGCACTAGGTGGCCTGATGGTTCACATAACATACCAATCAATATAACAGATATACAAATACATGACATTTCATCACAATGTGGAACATGGTCACATTAGACGATATCATGTCACGTAATGTTTGGTCCACAGACGCGTTTCGCCCCAGGGATGTAATATGAACGTGGTCCGACCAATAGAGCCATCCCTGGTCACAAGGGCCAGACGGCCTATATCCTGTTAGGTATGGACAAAACTTAACTAGTAGGGGACTTCTGGAATGCCACCGAATAATAAAAAGAAAGAAACAAAGCAGAAAAAACAAGCGTGGTCCAGGATCCATGCTCCTCACCAGGTTCCTGTTACCACAAGGTGTATATAGAGAGATCCAGGCAAGTGTTTCCGGATATGCTGCCCACATCAATCAGTCACTATATTAAACCCTCTGAAAATTTTATCATCCTCAAAATTGCTGGAGATGTAGAGAAGGGTTGTGGGAATATTTGAAAAACAAAAAGGTTGCTCATGCTCATGTCGTTTTTGCATAAATTAAGTTCAAAATCAAAGTCGAAATTTCCATATTCGAAATTTTTACATGACTGAACTTAATTTATGCAAAAACTATTTGTGTTAGAGACATACTCTTTTGTAGTGTACCCCCAACCCTTCTCTACATCTCCAGCAAGATTGGTGATGATACCATGCTTAGGGGCTTAACAATTTGCTCACTATGGTCGAATTTTCTTTTAAAAAATTCGACCATTTCGAGTTGAGTAAGACTTTGAGGAGAAGTATATTTATCACATTGCAACTTACCAAGTAAAAAGATATGCCATATAGATTGCAGGGGTTAGTTCCTTATTACCCCTTCAAACCTCAGATTCACTCTTCTTTAGGATGTCAGATCTTCTTTAGGATGTCAGATCACACTTCCCTCTCATTATTACACTACTGATTAGCCCCATCAGATATTTGGTAAACCCATATCAGACTTCACACAAGAATTTAGACATTAGGTTGAAGAAAACCCATTTAGACAGCCATACATTTAGAATTTAGACCTCAGTAAAAACCAATATAGTGTTCCATGTATTCAGTGGTCAGTACCAAACAGAAAGTTGTTTTAGGAAGGAAAGCAAATGAACCAGGTGCCCAAGGCTTGCTTTGACATATGGAGGGGCTTCAATATTGGTCAAACTGGAGGAAAACTGCAAAATAATCTTCACAGAGAGTTATCCACATTTTTTTAGTCCACGGATTGATTTGAACATATTTGTTTAATATCCATTATTGTATGGACTTGCAGAAAACTGTTACCAATGATGCAGAACCCTTGACTAACAAACTTAATTTGTTCCCAATGGTTAGTTGTAAATCAAGACTATTTCTGCCATAAAAAATAATGAATAGTAACTCAAGGGTCCAATGTAATATAATAATAATAATAATAATAATAATAAATATACACACTACTTGTATTCTTCTTTTTCAAATTAAACACATAAGATAAATAGATGATAAGTGACTGTGCTGCTTTTGGAAAGTTTAATAAGAGATCTGAGAAAAAGCTTTGTTGTATGTTCTATGATAATCTTCCATGGTAACTGCTTAGACTGCAACATGGTCATTAACCATGGTAATGGGACAAAAATCCTACCTAAGGGAAAAATACTGTGAGAAAACAAACAACAAGCCATTTCAGAATAAGTTTATCTTAATGTAGGTACCGTACTTATCCAAATCCTCCCTGCCATTATACTATAAAACAATAACAATATGTAACAAAATCTGTCTCTTAATACAATAATATGATAATATGTTATGATGACCCTTGTGGGGCCCTTAGTCTTAAATCATTGCTAACTGTTCCTTGGTTCCCAAAACAATATTTGCTGCATTGTATAGTGAGATGCATCTAGCAATCTTGTCATAAACTAACTTCAATACCGCACAGCTCTGCTTGTTCTAAAATAATGTTTTCTCTCCTTTATAACAAGAAAATTGCTTTCAGCCTTTATTCATAAGGTGTTCAAAGCTCTTCATAAACACAGGCAAGACCAAAGTGTGCTCGTGTTTTTCCTTATTCTTAAGAAAGACACAAGGTTATTTCCAAATGCCAAAAAGAAGTATTACAAAGGGACTTTGTTGCTATTGCTGTAGAATATTTCTGTTTGATGTTTCCTGCATATATGCTTTATAATATAACCATTAAAAGGCATTAATTTCCCTACAGATTGTACAAATATTTCATATTAGCCAAATGAAGAGGATTACAAAGACTAAATACTGGACAACTGTTTATAACAACAGTGCATATAAATTAGACGTAGATTCAAATTTTTATGTTTATGTGTTAGGAATATAATCTCTAAAAGTGTATAGCTGGGCACAGACAGGTTGTTTTCACATGGACTGCTCAGCACACTGACTGGCCATGATCATCACGGCCGCTAGTGCCGAGAGTCAGCCAGGCCGGCCATTACTTCGGATGGGAACAGCAGTCTAATGGGATTGGCCGGGAATTTACCGCCATGTTGGATCACCGTGCCATCCGACATGCAGCAGATTCCTGGTCAATCTAAACTTTTTTTTAGAATCGGGCATGAATCTGCCAGCTTTAGGGTAATGTCTGATGAAGGATAGCGCAAACAAAATACACTTGTAAAAAGCCAACTTTATCTAGCCTGGAAAGAAATAGTAAATTTCTGGGGTTGGGGTAGTGGATGCCATTTTGAGAAGTGAAGTTTGTCCAACCCTCATCTCCCTTGCATTAGTGTATGATTTTTCTGTTTTCATTTTCTGTTATTTATATTGTTTTATCAAATACATAAGGTCAGAAGGGGGAGTGAGTAAGATGCCACACCCCAGAAGGGCTAGTTATTGCAAAAAAAGTCATACATTCTCTTAAGGCTGTGGGCCAAAGAGACGGACCAAAGTATAGGGTTTTTGAGTAACATGCGTCAAATGTACACCAAAAATTTATAAAACGCAAATCTTTAATAAGTTATTATGTGCAACAGTTACAATAGTTACAACAATAGGGGTCAGAGCCACAGACATGTGACGTATACATACAATGCATAGGACTGACTAAGATTGCACTTTGATTGCACATTGAGTTTTGTAATCCAGTCGATCCAGTGGACATCTGTCACCAGTCACTTCAATAGGGGGATCCGCATCAGCACATAGGTACCAGAGCACACCGGACCTGAACCAGGCAGCGCATGGCGGAACTTCCCTGCCGCCTGGGGGTGCAAATACACTACGCGATGGTAACAGGGGAACCCAGAAGGGTACCCCAGAGTCACTGGGGAAGTGTATCTGACGGGCTGCTGAGTCCTGGCGGTACCACACGAATGCAATAGAAACCTGAACTGCCTGTAACAATTCTCAGAGAAGATATTGTTTTATCCATGTTTCATTTGTCTTTTTGATATTTCAGTGTAGTTGCTGGCGCATTGTGGGGGGGGGGTCAGAGTCATCAATATTAGTAAAGGGTAAAGCCCATTTTTTTCTGTTGATTTAATGTATGTTAAGATAAAAGTGTCATCATTTTTCTTGTTATTGGATGGATATATTGTATTCAACCTGTGGCTTATATATCTAATATTCCAACATTGAAAAATGTGTCTGTTAAATTATTACATAAATGTTTTTTTTTAACATGCGTCTATGGTAAAATTTTTCCCTTCCCCATGGTTCACTGAGAGTGCTCATTCATGCCCAAGTCATCTGCATTTATAGCTGTTTTATTGCACATTTTGCAGACATTGTGTTCAATAAAAGGATCTGTGGCTAAAACCCTGCATCATGGCGCTTTAGCAGTCCTTTCATACAAGTGGCTTAAATTATCATAGCTTATATCAATGTATGGAAAAATATGCTGAAAAGATAAGTGGCTTTATGCTTTAAAGTAATGTCCACTCACTGGTAGAATGGCCCGAACTGTTCGCCGAGAACTGTTCGCGGCGAACATTGCATGTTGCGTTCGCCCAGTTCGCGAACATATGGCGAGTCGGTTCGCCCCTAATCTTTTAACATTTCAGAAACTTTGACCCCTGTGAGTCAAAGTCAGTAGACATAATCCAGCCAATGAGCACCCCCCACCTCACAGACCTACAACCCCCTATAACATATCAAGTACAGGACGCCATTACACATTCTGCTGAAGAAGGAAGAGATTAGGAAAGAGAGCTGCTGCTGCTGCTATATGGAACCATTAGCTAGGGCATTTGTTCTGTGTATAATCTACAGTCTTCACTGAATACCTACCCCATCCATCCATGGGAATAATCCATCTCCATCCCGTTCTCCCACTGACCATCACCACCATGTCCTCCACATGACCATCCCACCATTCTCCACACTGACCACACCACCAGTTTCCTCCACACTGACCATCACCACAGTGTCCTCCACACTGGCCATCACCACCAGTGTCCTCCACACTGGCCATCACACCAGTGTCCCTCCACACTGACCATCACCAACAGTGTCCTCCACACTGACACCATCACCACCAGTGTCCTCCACACTGACCCATCACCACCATTGTCCTCCCACACTGACCATCACACCGTGTCCTCCACACTGACCATCACCCACCAGTGTCCCCTCCACACTGACCATCACCACCAGTGTCCTTCCATAAAATTCAATTCACAAAAATTTAAGCTGTAGGCAACGTGAAAGCAGATCTTCACCGGTTGTTCAGGTGGAATTCACCCAGGCATTACCACCATGTTGTTTATGCTCTCCAGCTCCCCTCTATGTTCAAATAATCCATTGACTATCATTGTAGAAATCCTTTGGGCGGATTTATTGCATGAAAAAAAATTCTGGGAGTTTTGGCCATGGATCCCCCCTCGTCCATGGCCATTGTCCAGGTGCTAGTCCCCTTGCAAATAACTTTCCCAACAC
>CM070035.1:99049824-99063443 GCA_036250615.1 Ptychadena robeensis | reverse complement strand
TGCCCATTGAAGTCTATGGGGTTCGCCGGGTTCACGTTTGCCGTTCGCGAACATCAAATTCCGGGTTCGCACCATCACTACTCACTGGTTGCTTCTGAACTGGGGGCTACTTTACTAGGCAAAAAGGATATTTACAGGTGCAGCACTACCTCTGGTCCAAGAGGTAGGGTACCAGACTTGGGAAGTTTCCATAAATGCAATACAGTCTATAAATGACTGCAGTCCAATCCTTGAGGGTGTCTATAAACCCAGAGAGGGAAATTGGTTTCCCAGGGCAGTGAGAGAATAAGGGTGTCCATCCAGTAACTACCCTAGCCCTTTGGGGAAACAGGCTACTCCTATGTTTCCCCTGTGGGCAAGGACACCTCCCCTGGAATGGGCTGGCAATCAGAAACCCTTTACTCATGTCATGGCTATTTCCCATTACACTACAGAGGAAAGAATAAAAGTGGGATGTGGTTCTGTGTCCATCCAGTACACATACCTTCTGAACATGCATCTGGCACAGCAACAGAGAAAACCCGTAAATTTTTTTTACTTAGGTTACGTTTTGATTGTTCAGGAAAGACTTTTAAAATATAAACCTTTCTGGAGGTTCACATATATTTCAACTCTCTATGTATACTGTTTGCATGTATCACAATTACACTTTAGTGATGATCGCAAATATTCTGATTCCGAATATTAATCGAGAATATCGGCAATTCGGAAATTCACGAAGATAATGAATATATTGCAGAATATTCGCCCGGAAGTCCGGATATTCTGTATTTTTTATCCATTACACATGCCTCTCAATGCAAGTGGATGAATGGAAAGGCTGCAACAAGAGCTTAGCAACACCATCAACAGTTTTTTAATTGAATATTGGGGTGATGCGAATATTGCGAAAATCGTCACTTTTGAAAATTCGCATAAAAATTTGCACCATGTTAAACATATATATGCAGAGTATGTAATTAGTTTGATGTTCTGTTACCTTTTAGAGCACTGTGAAAGTCCTGTATTAATCGACTCCACATGAGCTTTCCACATGTATGTCAAAAAATTATCTTCCTTCACAGTTAATGGGGGTACTGATGCTTTCTTTGATGTTTTTATAACCTAAGTAATAAACAAGACAAGACTTTTTTGGTCAAAATAAATTTGAACACAAATTGTGTTTATCCATATTCATATATACTCAATCATAGTATTAAAGATCGCTGTCCCTTTAGTATAGTATACAGTATGTTCACATAAAGCCATTATAATATATAGACATAAATACAAGAAAGAAAGACATTCCAGAGCTTGGACCTGTAAGTTTCAGAGACCATGGTCTCTACAACTGCAATAATTTGATACCACTAAAGCAGCCATGTCCCTTACAAACTAGATGAATAGCTTTGATATCTTCAGAAACTAAACTGCAATCTCTTGAATGTACCATGAGGGTCAGATCTATACATAATATTAATATTAAAATCACATTTATCCTACTGGATTAAAGCATCAGTAATTTAAAGAGTGAGTTGGTTTCCAATTACCTTTGTTTTTGCTTTTTTTTGGCCATTTTTCAATTATTCTCTTATGTCATTGCTTTCAAATAAACATGTTAATTGGTAATTTAGCATATTCCAATGCACTGACTATGTTGCATTTATATTTTGTTCAAGCAGGCTTCCAGAATGGACAAAAGAATATTTTTTGCAATACAGTATTAAAAAAAAAAAGGTACTTAAAAAAACAGTATACCAACTCTAATTAAACACCATCAACTAAGCGGTAAAGAAAATATTTTAATCAAATGAATCCACAGAACAAAAATTAAGAGGAACATGGAGGGAGTTTAAGGTGTGAAAACCCAGGAACTGTAGGTGGAATTGGAGGTGGAAATCAGTTTTTGACCTTAAGAAAAATATTTTTGTGGCGACAGCAGGGACTTTCGCAGAATATTCAAAAAGCACCTGAGAAAATAATTTAATTTGACAAAAAGGGTCTACCAACAGAATTTGGTAAGTAAGATTTGGTTCAATCTTTCTTTTGATACCTGACAATCTTTCCTAAGCACATGGCAAATGTCCAAGGTTGCTGAACAAAATAAATTAACCCAAACTCCATTTAAATTAAAAATGTATCTGTGCAGTGGAGGTAGTCATATATTGAAAAAATCTAATCTAGAGAATTTTGGGCAGTCCTGTCCCTACAGCTCAGGGAACAAGGAAAATGTGAATTGAACAGCTATTCATTGCCCTTAATATTAATAGAAACATTAACTCTAGAAATACAAGGGTAGCCTAAATAGTAATTTTCTTCCATTTGCCTAGAAGAGTTAAAAAAAGGTGGTTCTACTTTTCTTTAACAGTCCTCCAGTGCCTGAACTCTCTGCAACTCTGAAAAAACCCTGAATATTCACACATAATACTTTGGCTAACAGCCCCTTTTTCAACTACCTCCACAATAATATATTTTTTTGTTATAAGCACCAAAGTAGTATCCAGTATAAGAACATAGACACTACCAATTACATGTCAGCATTTTAAGGGACATTAATGCTTGTTTTCATATATACATATAGCTACAAAGGACCAGTATTGATATGTAACAGAAAACCTGTAAAATGTTTAATATATCTTTATTAACATGATTTTTTTTACTATCTGTAAAAAAAAATTTAAGAAGACCCACCTCTGTTCCAATTTAGTTTATGTTGGTGCCAACCACCCCCAAATATTATAGTGTAAATAACAAAAATAGTTATTACAGGTGGGTGTGAAGCCACCAATGATCATCTACTAGATTTAAGAAGGGTGGCACATTTTGAAATAAAATGTGAAGATCCCAGTGTTTAACAAGTAAAATGTCATTATTAAAAAATCTTACAAGACCTGGGAAAGATGGGATACCCTGTAGCTTACTGCTAGGGGGTTGGTTGATGCTTTTGGCCTAGGGGCTCCATATATTAAAGAACATCTTAATACCTTCTTTCTAAATAACAGTGATCTCCTACATAAGGTGTACATTATCCACTTACTGTATCCAACCAGCATCCGTAGAGGGTCTGGACATTTTTTTAAGGAATGCAGGATAACAGACTAATAATATAACAGACTTCTAATATTGAGATATACTCAATTCAGTCGAATGAAACAAAACAACCCATAGATCAAACACTAATGGTACTGGGGTTATCTTTCAATGATCTGTTTAAAAAATGGACAAATAGCATTCCCACCAAAAGTGTGCCAGGGAGCCATCTGCTTTTTTACATGTCCAGCACAACATCCGGATTCCATTTAGGGAGCCATAGTGGATCTCATCACCATCTAGTACTTATTTATAATTGGCTTTGGCTACACAGGTATGGATACAAGAAGTATGAATTAATGTCAGTATCTTATATTTTAAAGCCGGAAAGATTTATTTTGGGTGTGAGTAGAGAGTTTTAAGTTATTGTGTCTCCAAAGTAAATCCCAAACCTTTAAGTTGGTAACTGACACAAAAGCAGTTGTGAATAACTCAGTTGGTGACACATAATCATGTGCAAATCTTGCCCAGCCATCCATTTTTACCCATTGCTTCTGAGATTCATTATACAACCAATCTAGAGTCCTGATATGTATACAGGCTTTTTAGTACTTTTAAATGTTGCCAACTGCCATACAGTTTTGGTCTAAAAAAAAAAAGAAACAAAGTCTAGAACTCCGATGAGACCAAATACATTTACTAAAATGGGAGGTACCCTACAGGAAGTCTAATTGGCAACATTTGAAAAATTAACATAAGCCCTGAGACTAATGTTTATTTTTATAACTCGAAATCCCCCATACACCATTAGATCACTCCATACAATTTCCTTTAGATCTACCAACAACGATGTCGTATAGTGGCCTCCCTGATAGAATACATAGTGATTGAAAGGTTTAAAATATTCGTTTAAATTATTCTACAGTTATTTATTCTATAGTTAAGTATCTACAGATTTCTGTATATACAATGTATTTTCCCTGGGAGTCAACTGAATTTGAAAGAATTTCCATGTGAATGTAAAATTATTCTGTAGTTTAAAAACATGTTCATGTAAATTTCCTTTAGATCTACCAACAACTATAGATAGAATACATAGTGATTAGAAGGTTTAGAAAGGTCCTCATATTACATGGTTTTGGTAGAAAAAAAAGTTGATTGTACAGAAATTGTATGGTAAGACTGTAAAGCTAGGCATACACGCGTAGAATCCTGTGCAATTGACCCTCCATTAAAATTAGCAGAAATAATTGCTAGATGTGACCCACAGTGACATCAAAATATCACTGCATTGTCCCCAAGGCAACATGTGCACTCAATTAGGTCACAAAGGGCCAGAAGGAAAGCTTAACATAGGCCCCCGGGCCTTAGATTGCCCATCCCTGCACTAGACCATTCTTTTCCATAACCCTGAAGAAGTAGGTTTCTTTTAAATTGTCTAAAATCCCACATCTTAGTGGGTTGGGGGTATAACTAATTATTTTAGTTTTCTATAAGTATATATATATATACAGTATATAACATATCTATTGGTGCCACCCCATTTTATCTAAAAAAAAAACAGGTAAAATCACCAGTATCAGAATGAGTTTCGGAAGTACAAAAAGTTTTATAGAAACTATTTCTTAATGCAAATTAAACAAATAATTTTGATGAAGATTTTTATAGTTATGGCCTTAGATGATTATTCATGTATACGTGTTGTGTAAATATGTCACAATTTTTGATTTGATAATACAAAGGACTGTAATTTTTTCCTTTCTGTGGTACTAACAAATTCCTGTGATTTGACAAATATAAGACATGTGTGCTGTATGGCATCAGCTATGTGATTGGATTGTTGTCTACTGGTCTGTCCTGCTCGCTGTATGAAGTGAGATTTTGACAGTCAGATAACCCCTCCTCAAATACCACACTGTTTAAGCGTTGATAACTTGTTTAATGGGCAATTGAAGATGAAAGGGTAAAACTGTGGAGGCATACAAACAAAGGGGGTATAAGTGCATGAACTACCAACAATACATGCAATACATACATTACAAATAAAGCATTGCTAAGTGGGAACAAACCTATCTCTCTATATGGGACATCTAAGCAAGAGAAAGGGGAGATGGATTACTCACCAACAATGCTGAGAATCCTGTGTCAACATGGAGGGCTGGAACAGAAATGAGAACTCTACACGCAGGGAACTTCCTACTTCCTGTGCTACCAAGGAAAACTGGGAGATAATCTAAACTAGCTTTATTTAAAACGCTGACAAAAGGGAATGTCCATAAGACAGTGTCCAGTAGATGGAGCTTAGGGCTGTAGTCATGTAAGAATAGAAAAAGCAATCTAACTGTGCTAAACAGAACAACATGGATACAAGGATCTAGTGTTAAGAACGCTATTTCCATCCTTTAATCTTTAAATACATTCAGAGGTTAATTACAAAAAGTAGTGAGATGACATATATGTGAAACATTACATTTTCAGAGATAAGAAACAGAGAATCAATGAGAGCTGCTATAAAACAACTGCTACAGTGTTGTGACAAGCTATTCGTATGGTGAAATGGCATTCTTAGAGAAAGGATTCTGAAACAACTATGTTGTGACACTGTCAATTAGCTTGTCAAAGCTGAAAAAATAAAGGTTCTGTACATGACACTTTTACATAAAAAAGTGAGCACAAGAAATGTATCTAAAGCCCCCATACACCTTACAATCTTTCCATGCAATTTCTGTACAATCAACTTTTCTTCTACCAAAACCATGTAATATGAGGACCTTTCTAAACCTTTCAATCACTATGTATTCTATCGGGGAGGCCACTATACTACACAGTTGTTTGTAGATCTAATGGAAATTGTATGGGGGGTGTATGGGGGGCTTATGAAAGAAAAAAACCTAAAGTGAAAATGGGAACTACTAAAAATAATCTTTAACAAATTTGTCCAGAGAAACTTCCAATGTAATCCATGTCTTGTATAAGAGCTAGTGGTGAGCGTCATAGTCAATATTCAAATTTGTGATATTTTGTGAATAACTCTACTAATATTCAATTCAATATTAGTAAATACAAAATTTGCGGTATTTATTATTGCATTGCCATGATATTATTGCAATGCTTTGCCATAAGCTTGCCAGTGCATAATACCTCAAATATTCTAAATTGTGAATATCCGCCACCATATTTGCGAATCCTCGAATAGCCTATATTCGTAAAAAATATAAAAAATTCTAATATTTGAGCTCAACACTATATAAGACTAGATCAATACTAATGTTGTTTCATTCCATACCACCTCTCTCTATTGTCATTTACATTTCAGTACTGTATATGCTTGAAAAATTATTTTAATTAAAGCTCATTTGATCCCCAATCGTGCATTTTTTTTTGTTCTTACCTGCTTCCTTCTGTTCGTTCCTCTATTTTTGGATCATACATATACTGGGGATTAATTATCATGAATTATATGAATGAAACCTAAAGATTTACAAGCAACAAAGACTACAGTACAAGTTTTGTGCAAACCAATGAAAATGAAAAAAAAATATTCTGGGGAACTAACATCAAAACAAACATGTTATCAAATCTAAGGTTTTTACTGGATTATTAATTAATGTTTTGGAACGAATAAATTGCTTAACCACCTCATAAAATGTTTTCCACTCATTCATAGCTTGTGTAGAAGTTGATTGACAATCTGTAACACTGTAGCAAAAATCTGATTCAAATTCTTCTGGGATAGATATGTCAATATCGTATGCAGACACCTGAAGTAAACCTTCATCTACAGCTGCAAGAAATGGCACAACAGCCAGATAGTAATTCATGCCTGAAACAAAACAGTTTAATAAAGATTGTTAAAGAATATGTCAAGACAAAATAACGAAAAACATTGCAGTACATCATTGGAACACATGCACATTTTCCCATGTTTCATCCCAATAAACACCTGCAGGTACAGACTAATACTTGATCATAGTCAGAATGCCAGAATAGCACCTGCTGATTTCCTCTTGTTGCTTGACAATCAATACCATTTTGTTGCCAGTTGTGTTTTGGTAATCTACTCCCCCACCTGGTATATTGTTACCCACAACATATGAATGAATTGACTTGTAAGATAAGAACAGGACACATGTTAATTGAGTAAAACAAAACTGAATACATACAGTACATCACCCTCATCTTTAAAATACGGAACAAGGTGGATTCAGAGGAAATCAAAGAAAGACTTATAAGCTTGATCCAACCTCCTCTGAAGGGTTTAACAGGAAATAAACTATTGTGGTCCCTGAATCAATCATCAGATATGAAAAATCTTATATATGAGCTTATACACAGAGCTAATGCATAGATATACTATCTTAGAAAAGTGAGTACACATTATTTGCAGTAAATATGTATGTTGGGACAATACTAAAAATATGACACTTTGAGACTTCGCTTTTGATACCTTTACCAACTTAACTTTTACCAATTCATTTGCGAAGACAGAGGTCATCTTGGAGTCATATATCTGGTTGTTATGATGTCAGCTGCCTTGATGCTGCCTTGCTGCCAAGATTCCAAAGGGAACGGATCATGCACTGATTACAGTATTTTACAGTACATTTTGGCTATCGTTAATCCCTCTGTAGGCAAGACACTAGACTTTGTATTCACACGCTTGACACTGTCTGGACCAAAAAAGTTTACCTTAGTCTCATCAGACCACAGGCATGGTTCCAGTAATCCAAGTAAGCAATATGGAAGCTCTATAACCTCAGCAGCTATTAGGGCAGCTCTCATACATCTATTTTCAGAAACAACCTATGGGTAGGGCGCTGAGATCATGCACTCAACTTTTTTGTTCAGATATGGCAAGGCTTGTTCTGAGTGTCACTTGCCCGGTTACTTTTGTAAGTATATAAAGGTCCCCAACCTCCCCATTAAATCTTTAAGTCATTTGCTAGTGAACATCATATAGTAAATTACAGAGCTACTGTATAAATATGGACAAGAAGGTGATGCTGATATCAATGTATGTGTAATTCTGCCCTGTAGAAATTGCAGTACTGTAAATACATTTTTAGCCCAAAAGCAAATGCTTACACAATAAACCAACAGCCATTCTTTACTATTTAGACAGCTTTTCTGACACTTTGTGATCTATGCATGTTTATTCAGTACTCTCTGTTCCTATAAATGACAGTCCTATCATAATACCAGAATGGTTGTCATAGGATTTATTAATACACAAAGCATTTTATGACTGTAGGAAAGAAGCACATTTCAAGTTAACTGTCGATCTCTAGTAATGTTAGAGATCAAAGTTTGTGCTTTTGTTAACCAAAATGAAACTTCACACAGAGATAGAGCCCCTTTGTGCGTTATTTCCAAGACATTATTATCTAAATTTAGACAAAGCTTTGGTTGGTTAACTTGGCAATATTTTTGTTGATGATTTGCTTACTTAAAAACTCATTGATTGATTGGTTGATAAAAGCATACATAAATTTGTGTAAAAGGAGCCCTGGTCAAGTATTGAGTGAATAGATGGCCATACTTCAGAGTCAACATCTCTGTATTCAAAATATTTTTTTATTGGTCTTCTTAAATATTAAAAATCAAATATTAAAATGATCCCAAATTAGTCTGGTAGCATTTTTTTTATTTAAACTTGGACATAGTCATATGATAGTCAATAGCTATTCATCTTATAGAGAAAATATCCAGATGATTAACTGTCAAGGCATTCGTGTAGAAAAACAGGCTTCAGAAAGCTGCAGCCAGTGGTTCTCAGCTCTGGGTTTTCCTATGATCACTCCCTGTTCTCCTCTCCCTACCAGGTTTTTGGAGGGTGATCTAGGCATAACTTTTTTAAATAAAGTTCTGTTTACATTTTTAACCCTGCCATTTAAATGGCTGTGAATTCCAGGGGAGCAAAAGGAAATGAGCTCAGGTAAATAAAAAAAAATCATGAATCTATGGGTTTGGTTGAGCTTATTAAAACATGTTATTATATAACCTTCTTTTATATACCCTTTTTTGTTAAATACAAGTGGTAGCTTTTATGACAAACTTTACAGTCAAGGTTACTAAAATTGTGCCATTAGCTTAGAAATTGTGTTTTACAATATAACAATGTTTACCATTTGTTGTAATCCAGTGCAAATGCAGATCTAACACCTAAACAATGCACATTGACTTTTTAAAAAAATTGTCCTTAAAATAATTCATTAAACTTCAAACAGGAGTAAACAACACCCCATAATGATAACATGGAAAAGTTTAATTGAGATTTTGGCAAATTTATTAAGCTGGGTATAGACGTGTAGTTTTCTGCCCGATGCTGCGTGCAGAGAATCGTCCGGGCACCCTTTGTTGCTTTGTATAGAAATTTTAGGGGTTAAGTTAGGGGATGGACACCGCACCAGTCTCCTGTGATGAGAATCAGGGCTCCTGCAGGCAGGAAGTGGTAGGGTGGGACAGGACATCTTGCCCCACCCTGCCTGATTGCACCCATAGAGAATTACTCACTCTCTGTGGGCGCAGTTTAAATAAGACACGGTTTTTAACCGCACCCATTCATGTCTATGGACGTGTATAGGAGCGATCATGGCCCATGAAAATCGTTTCAGATCATGGGCCGCACCGTGTCCGATCGCAGATGTGGGCATAATCCCCATCAAATCATGGCGCGATCACCCGTGATATGATTTAAATCGCGCAGCATCACGGGTGATCACTCAAGTGGGGACAAGCCCTTATGCAGCATATTGGATAATTTGATTTATGATGTAAACAGGCCTTTTCTTGTACAGTTTGGCTTACATACAGAAGAACACCCTAATTTGATTTATTTCTATTGTTTAGCTTTGGTTACCGCAGGGGTAACCCTACAGCAAGTAAAAAACCCTGAAAAATGTATCTACTATATAACTGTAATTCAAAGTCTTATTTCATTACAATATAGGATTTTATAAATGTTCATACAGGTTATATTAGAGATCTTATTTTTGTCATCATACATGGATATTTGGTACTTACAAGCCCACCAACTTCTCTCAGAGATGCATGTCTGATCCTCACTGCTTGGTCCACAGGTTGACCCATTAGTGTTGTCCACTAACCGGCCTAGTTTTGCATAAAAAATAATAATCAATTATACTCCTAAAATAATTTTAGTTGGTTTTCATTGGTAAAGTACAAAGGGTGAAAGTAGATAAATGTGTACAGTTTTAGAAAAATGCTGTCTAGGTCAACTTAAAGGTTAGTTTAGCATGCCGATCAAATATTGGTAATCTAAGAAAAATGCCTGAATACTTTGTAACCCTATAAAGTGAAGAACTACATTACAGACAGACAGACATTACAGACATTAAAGTATTTTTCTGCCAGGACAGCTGCACTGCTTTAAAGGGAGGATGAATGTGGTCATGTACCCTCAAATCATGGGTGAGAACCTCCTTCCCTCAGGGCATACAAAAACATTTTTTTGTGGGTATTCCAGAATGCTAATGAAATTACATGACAAATGGCCTGGAACTGGCTTTGTATGATAGCAAAAATGTAATTAAGTTTCAGGAAGCACGTCTCTCAAAGGTAGAGCCCTGGAATCAATTGGCCATAAGCTGAATCTATACCCACTAGTCTTTAAGCTAGGAGTAGTGATGGCTTGTTATAGGAGAGGTTCAGCTGCATAAGAACACATGGAGAAGGACATGATCATTTTAGCAGTCTATTGCAGGGGTGGGCAAATTATGGCCCAGGGGCTGTCCTGTTTAGCTGTCTTTTCTGGCCCTTTGTCACCTTGTTGAAAAGCTCCCCTCCATTTGTTCTTTGCAATAAGTGCACATTATTCCTAGAGAATTCCACAGGTTGCCTTGGGGATGATGCAGTATCGAGATTTTGTGATGACACTGTGGTGACAACAGCCAGCCTCTGGAAACTATATCTTCCCATTGCAACAAATAAACATTCTTTTAAGTGCATGAAATGTAAAATGATAACAACATCCCTGTTACATATCACCATCATCAGTGATGCTGGCAATGCATGTAATTGGCACACCTATGGCAGGTCAGTCATCACGGCTCTTGGTCTGGCCCCTTTATCAAATTTAAGAAACCAATGTGGCCCACGAAGGGGGCAAAAGGTTTGCTCAAACCTTGATCTATTGGGTTGATCTTCTCTGAAGCAGGGTACAGACTTGAAGATATGGGCCAGATCGATGGCTGCTTCAAGCGGCTGCTTCCTGAATAGGCTCAATAATCTTAAAGGTGGCCATTTGACATTTTCGATGCACTAGATTTTATCACAATATAAACAATAAGCCATTGCTGTTTTTTGATTGAAAGGATGGAGTGTCATAACCCAACAACTTTGTATTATAGTCAATAGCACCATTCCATAAACTTATGTTCGTATTTCAGATCTCACTTTAAGGTAATAATAATTTAAAAAAAATAATTAACCCCATGTACATTTGCCCATTTTTATCTCAATGAATATAATTATATCTTTATAATTATCCCATACAAATAAAATGTAAACACTGTAAACATTGTGTTTGCAACAAAAACATTTGTGTAGATATCCATAGAAATAATTTCCAAGTTCCCCTATGAGTCTTTTTGTGCACGGCTCATATTACCTGTGTGGAATTGCCATCCATGCTGAAGCGGTAGTCCCCAAAATATATTTCTTTGATTTCCTGGTTCATTCATATCCAAATATTGCTCTGTTACATTTAGTAATATTTTATACATCCCCATCCGTTCCAAGTAATCCCAAGGATTGATGACAATTTTGCCATTTTGATTGATCTTATATTTACTTAGACTGCCTGGAACAAGATCCCACTTAGATGGAAACCCTTGATTGTAGTCAGAAATTGTAGGATGAGCATTTCCATAGCCAAGGATAGCAAGAAGAAATAATCCAGACATCCGATGTAGAGCAATCACTTCCATAGTTAACTATGCACAACTTTTAGTCCAGGGATTTATAAGGTAGTTTTAACTCTGCTTGGTTCAGGGAAAATCTGCTGCTTTTCCCACATCACAGCAGCTGTTACACAGAGTATGAGACTGTCGTCATGTTAAGTAAATGTTTGCCTAAAACAAAGACTATGAGACTTTAGCCATCTTATGCAAATATTTGGCTAAAATTTTTTGGGGAATTTAATATTTAAGCTGAGTGCCTAATATTATTATTTTCTTGTGTCTACTTTGCACTATTTTAAATGAAATACCTAAATGTATGGCATTGCTGTATCATGCTTTGCTAATACAGCGTATGTTACAGAATATATTTAAAGGTCAATACAGCTTTAAAATAAATAAATAAAAGAACCATGAGAGATTATTTTACTGTTCTGGTCCAGAACAGAAAGTGAAGGTAGAGAAACACGGTGATCCATTTTTTGCAAAGCAAAAGCTGCCCATCTAGAGCATGTTGGTAAATTCCTGTTTGATTGCCATTACTTTGGGGACCCTCAATCCAAAGTATCGCGCAGGGATCGAGCATCCAAAGTGGTCAAACGATCGTTTAACGATTTTTGTGCCACTGTGTTGCAAATGATCTTTTGTCGATTGCATATGAATTGATGCGTGTATGACTACCTTAAGATTGTACATTTTAAAAGAGTAGAAAAGCTCTCTAAAACAATTGCCATTATCTGCAGACCTGTGCATTTCTGCTGGGTTGTGGGAGAGCTAATGTGTGAATATTGTTGAGTGAGAATATATTTGAAATTCGAGAATTCACAATATTTTGTCAATGTGCGCTCAGATATTCTCAATGGCAGATATTTGTCATATTGTGCTTCAACATTATTTACTGGCATACATCGCGCATATTTGTGCACATTGAAAGTATACACGCAATACTGTGAGTGCTCATACTGGCTAAGATCACAGAATGAAGACAAGAAGCTGTAAAGCTGGTTCGCGAAACTTTATTGTGAAATAATTGTGAACAGCCATGCCCAATGTAAGGCAATAGAATTCATTCTAATCAAATGTTATGAATTTCGAATGTTGCTTAATATATTCGTGAAATTACGCAAACCTGAATATACCATATGCCGCTCAACACTATGTGTGAAATGTAAGAGCAAAGTCTATGTTCCAACAATGCTTTCTCTAGCATTCTTCCTGGCTCACCACTATTCTCATAGATATGTTAACTAGATTTATATTGGGCAGCTTTCTGCCTATACCAACCTTCAATCTTTAGGAGACTATGCTAGATGTGGGGTACAAGAAAATGTGTAGTCCCTAACATCTAGGTGACAACATGCCAGACATCCACCATAGGTTGTGCAGCTGGTCGACATTTGTTAATTATCTAAGTACATTACGTAACATAGTAAAATATGAGTCCCTATATATAAGTTCTAAAATATTCTTTATAACCTATGGGGTGGTGCATGACAAGCAAAAAACCCCAAAGCCTGTGAAGTTACAGTCTCAGATTGTGGACTGCGGTCAATCACGAGAGTGGATATGGAATAAGTCAGTCCTGCATAGGAATCATCAGGACATCAAAGAATTGAAATAAGTCCTTTGTTGTTATTAGTGATGGCTCGAACCCGGAATTTAATGTTCGCGAACGGCGAACGCGAACTTCCG
>CM070035.1:99022114-99049799 GCA_036250615.1 Ptychadena robeensis | reverse complement strand
CTCGTTAAAAGTTTGCGAACCCGACGAACCTGCGAACGCCATTGACTTCAATGGGAGGCGAATTTTAAAAACAAAGGGGACCCCTTTCTGGCCACATAGTGTTGGGAAAGTTGTTTTTTCAAGGGGTCAAACCCTGGACAATGACATGAAAAGGGGAATCCATGGCAAACTCCCAAGAAAATTTTAGCACCAAGGTTCTGCAATGATGTCAATGGGAAAATAAAGTGAATAAGTGATTACCTTAGACCGTGTTGATTGGACCTATTCTTTGTATGACCCCTGCACAAAATGGATTTGCATCTGTCACTGTTCTGAACTCACTCCCTAGAGGGGGACTTGGAGCATTTCAATGGTCTCAGTTCTCATGCCATCCATCTGCCTCGTTCAACTTCAGGAAGGTGAGGTGATCCCCACTTTTTGACCGAGGCGACTTCGCTTCTCGTCATATGCTGCCTGCAGCCTGAGGTCCTTCGACAGGACACTAGAAGCAGGACAGGACGAAGTTCAAGAGCAAACTGGGATAGCTGGCCAAGGTCAAGTCTGCACACCCAGTAGTCAGGGTTCATCGCTTTCAGCGTGTCAATATCTTCAGTTAAGGCGGGGGTAGTCTGCGATCTGTTGGTCGAGTCGTTTTCAGGGTGGATCGAGGGCTGTGGCGAGCGTAGGACTTAAAAAGCTCGTTGCATGTCCTAACAAAAGCACGTCTGTGAAGAGTGTCCTTGCCGGCGCGGTCCCGGGGTAGAGGAGTATTTGTGTTCTTCCCCCCCCTTCCCCCCCATCAGCCCCACTGGCAGGGCCGCCGGGGGAGTAGCCCCCAGGGGCAAAGCCAGGAGGCGAACATGCGATGTTCGCCGCGAACAGTTCTCCGGCGAACAGTTCGGTCCATCACTAGTTGTAATATGAATTGGTCAGCTAATTTCTGAATATGTAAGGTGGGATAAGTCTGATTACAGCTGGGCACTACTTCTTAAATTTAAATAGGACCAATCTGCCAGGCCCTCTTCATGAGCTTACCCTTCAGCATGAAAAGTGTACCCACCAGATACATCCCTGATACTCTGCCTAGTTTAAAGAAATGGGAATCTAGTGTTAATGTAGTGGCTGGCATCTCTGTCAGTCATCACAGAGGATACCTGTTCCATCAGAACATGTATGTATTTGGTGGAAACAAACTTATGGCTCCTTTAGTTCTATGGTTCCACACTATTGCTTTGCCATCTACAAAGTAGAAGAGATGCTCGCATTTCCAAAAAATTCAACTAGTTGACTTTGTTTTAAAGCCCCTGATCATAGTATCATCATGAATGTGAACCAATGTTTCCACAACTCTCCTTTGCTTCTTTAGCAATTTAGGTGATATTTCCATGGAAAAAGCTATTTAGACTCAAATACAATTGTCATGACCATTTCATGAATAAGGGAAATGTTCCTTCCTGTATTGGCAGGGCCACCGTCAGAAATCATGGGGCCCCATACAGAATTCCGGGCCCCCCTAGCAGAAGTTAGTTGCTGATCGGGGAAGAGGGGGTGGTGCTAGCACTTGATGGCTGGCGGGGGTGCTAGCAGATGCTCACAGGGGGGGTGCTAACAGAAGTAAGTTGTTGATGGGGGGGTTAGCAGTTGTTCCCGGACTGCCGGTGTTCTGTGAAAATCTGCTCTCCCCGTTGAGATCTGCTCCCCCTGTAGCACAGAATGGGGGAGCCCGTCTAATAAAATCAGATGGGTGATATCGACCGGTGTAGGTTAGTGAAAGGATTTGTGTAGCAGAGTAGGCCTTTATGGTCATTTTTTTAATAGTGGGCATTTTAGTAAGAAGGGTTTGAGCCTGGAAAATTTTGCATAGATGTAGTGTCCGGGGTTAACTAGTAACCCCCCAAATGTCATGGTTCTAATATATAGGGGTTCAATTATCTTGGTGTTCAAATAAGGATAAGTGAAAGGATGCATGTAGCAGAGTAGGCCATTATGGGCTTATGGAAGCATAATTTCATAGCTGAAGTAGGAAGGATTGGGGCTAGGGGAATAACATTTTGAATGGATGTAGTCTCAGGGTAACCCCTAAAATTTCAAGGTTATACCATGCAGGGTTTTAAAGATCTATGAGTTCAAAATAGGATAAGTGAAAGCATGTATGCAGCAGAGTAGTGCTTTATGCTCATAGGGAAGCAATATTTGATAGGGGGGTTTTAGTAGGAAAGAATGTGATCAGGGACCTGAAAATTTGCATGGATGTTGTTTTAGGAGTTAACTGGTAAACCATAAAATTTCAAGGTTCTACCATGCAGGGTTTCAAAGATCTATGTGTTCAAAAAGTGAAATGTTGCATATAGGAGTATAACACTCTGGCAATGAAGAAGCATTATCTGATAGCTGTATTTTAGCTGAAATTTAACTTATAAGTGTTGTAGCTAGAGGGGTGAAACTCGGGGTGTACGTAGTAGTATGGGAGCATTACTGACCCTGAAAGTTTCATGATTATACTATGAATGGTTTCGTGCTATGAATGTTCAAAGTTACACTGTCACACACACAGCTGGAGAGGGTGCGTCCTCTCCTGCATTTTTATTGGCTGGGGAGGATGTATTTGCAGGAGGAGCTACAGGAAGCATGATCTGACAGATATCAGGCAGTCAGGAAAAAACACAGTTAGGAGAGGCTGTGTACTGATCGGACAGCCCACCGGCCCCCCTAGCTGCTCGGGCCAGGGACGAGAGTCCCCTCTGTCCCCCCTGACGGCGGCCCTGTGTATTGGAACCACTTCCTCAAAGGTAACCCTAAAATGCATAACATAATTTACATTAGGGCACATTGGCATCATGGATAGAGATGGTTGAATGTTTTTGACCAGCTGACTTTGAGAGTTAATTGCAAAGCCTCTGAACATGGTATCATTACCATATATATTGAAGATGTCGAGAAAGGTAGTGGCAATATATTTTTCTTTTTTTTGTAGCTTATCTAGTTTTCGCATACATAAGGATCAATGTTAAGTCGAAATCTCAACTTGACACTGTTATTAATCATGAAGATATATGCTTAAAGTAAGTTGATGGCTTTATTGAAAATTACATTTAAAAAAAATATTCTAGTTGTAAAATGAAATGAAAGTTAATGTAATAAAACATAAAATTCTAATACCTTCTTTAACCTCTCTAGTGGTTGAGAAGAACCCAGTTCGTTCAATCCTGACGTGCAAAAGTACACTGAACAAACTAGGGCCGCTCGCCACCAATCGGAGCACCATCTTACCTTCTCCAGCGTCCATGGTGGCTCCGATTGCTTCTCGGATGCTTCCTGCATCTTGGAAGAGGATCCCCCCCCCCCCCCCCCCCCCCCCCCCCCCCCGGTGTCTCGTACGTAAAGACTGCAACTGTATTAAGTGCAGTTAAATTCACAAAACTTACCTGAATAAAGCATTGGTGAGTCCAAAAGGATACACGCAGCTACTGCTCCGATTGTATTGTTGCGTGCTATCATAGATGGTAAATCAATTACAGGGCTTTTGTCAACTTGAGCAGTAAAATTTACAGTATTACATTTTCATTTAAATCTATTTCTCAATACCCAAAAAGGATATAAATGCACATTGTTCACCAAGTGCTTTTCCCAGCCCAGTGTCATTTAAATGTTTCTGACATCATTATTACGTGGCATAAAGCAGAGCTAGGAAAGAAAGTTAGAAGCTCCTCCCAGATAAGTGGATGGGGAAATACAAGACCATTATGCATAGACCGAGAGCTGGACAGTGTCTGGTCTTTATTATTTGAAGCACAGAAAAGAGTGATTCACACATGCCTCTTGTATTTAGAAAATATTTGATTATCATGAAATGTAGCTTAAAGTTATATTTCACAGTCTAGTAGTGTTACTAAAGGCAAAGCTATCAAAGTATTAAGTAATGGTTTTGTCAGTTTTTTTGTAATTGTTGATTTTCTGTTATGAAAGGCACTGTATAACTGCACATTTTATATATATTTGTGCCATGTTTTATCTCATGCTTTCATTTCTTACAGAAAATGTATTTGTCCCCAGAAACATAATCAATACAAACGCATTACCACACTCCAAATCAGTGATGAAAAAAAGTGAAAAAAACATTCTCATTGCTGTGATAAAGGAAAACATACCTATATATCACGTCAAAACAGTATTTGTCTCAACCTCAGGATTTATATAATAACATTGCTTTTTCAACTATACTGCAAAAGAACAAAAATCAATATTTTCATTCATTTGACATAAGATACATATCAGTTTCTCTATAAATAGCAGGAAAGCAGAAACTCACCAGAAAAACAATGTAATACTTAGGAGACTTTAGTCACAAAAGTGATCACATCTCTTCTGCGCAAAGAGAATATTAAAAAAAAATCTATTTGTAAAATTACAGTGTGATAGTATTGTGAATAAGCCCTAACTCTGTTACAGAGTTTACTTTTAGAATTACAAGTGTAAGGATCCCCATACGCCTTTAGATTTTTCTGTCAGATTTCCTTTAGATCTACTTTTGTTTTACCTAAACCATGCAATATGAGGGACTTTCTAAACAAGTCTACCTGTGATCAACCGCAGAAGACCCTATACTACATAGTTGTTGGTAGATCTAAAGGATATCTGAGAGATCTAAAGGTGTATGGCCAGCTTTACTAGAGAATCGTGTTTAGGTGTCTGCTAGGGTCAACCCATGAAAAGTTCAATCTCCACTATGACCATGACAAGTAAATCAATGGGTGACTAGATGAACTGCCATGGCTGACTTGGTTCCGAAAGTTACATTTGTATGTGTATGTAGCTCAGGTATTTAGTAAACATTTACAACTTGTCCCACAATTAGTGGCATGTATGTTTCAAACTTTCAATCAGCTTTACACCTAGGACAAAGAGATGTCATGAACAAAGTTAATGTTCAATATGGGTATAAAAATAGGACATAACATATGTGTATAACTAAAAATGTTAAAGGCCCTTTTACACTTGTGTACTGGTGTTCTGTTGAGATGACCTACCGGTAGGACTACGCATGTGCAGGGAAAGGGCGGAGTGATCATGGCTGCAACAAATGAAATACTGCCACACCAGGTATCCCTCCGCTATTGCTGCACTTTCTCTGTGTGGAGATAGCCTACCTGCAGAAATTTCCCACTTATTCCTGCGGTTATACATCTGTAATAGCATTAAAAAGGGAAATCTGTCATCTTTAATGCATTTGTCTGTATATGTTAGCTTTGCTGCACTTTATATGTTCTTTCTTTTTACTTTTATGCACTGTTAGCCTACCTGCAGAATTTGCCCACCTCTGCCTGCGTTTCTACTTCTGTAGTACCACTGAAAAGGGAAATAGGTCATCTTTGAGTCTCCATTCACACTATATGCGTTGTGTCGCATGTGTTTTTACAGTACTGCGTTTTTTCATAGACAACCAATGTTACCTTTCACATTGCCTGCATTGCGTTTTTAAAAACACAGCATTTCCGCATGCGTTTTATAGAACACCCTGCTGCATGAATTTTTTGATGTTTTTTGCTATAATAAAATATATTTTTTCTAATTTGTATTATTGTCTGTGTTTGTGTCGACGAGGCACCATGGACATATTTGTGTGACGCGTCCATGACGGAAAAAACACATATTTTCCTGGTGAAATATATACTACCTTCTGCATTAAATGTAGCTGGTTTATAGGCATCCCATTTATTGTACATGGACTATACCCACGAAGTGAACACGTCTCTTTGCAGAAGGTAGAGCCCTCAGACGCGTTTTTGGCAGAACGAAATGGAGCCGCGATTACTCATTATATCATCCACATTCAACTAACTGTTGGCTTCTGCACTCATTGTCATAACCACTGCCAAAGCACCCTTTAAAGGGTAATATTTATATAAATAAAAATAAGACCACATATCTAAACTGTTTTGATATTTTTTTAGAGATCATGCCATCAACTACTGTGTAGAATGTTGTTCTTTGGAACCACTAGGAACAGGAACAACATTCAAAATGGCAAGTTATCCTTTACTGTAATTTTAAATGTTACTTAAACCCCCCTAGCGGTCTGCCCATACCGCAACGTTTTTACCAGTGCGGTTTAGGAGATTGCAGCAGAGTACATTGTACTCTGCTCAAATTTTCCACTCCGTCATCATCAATGGGCTGGGAGACTGGCCCGCTGATGGATTGGCTTACCCTGCACCTTCGGTATCACCAATGACGGTGAAGGGGCGGACCCATAAACCCAGAATTGCTCATTATGGGCAGTCTATGGTCATTATACACAGCCTGCAGTCATGATCGGTGGTCTATGGTCATATATTACAGAGTGCGATCATGATCAGTGGTCTATAGCAGTGGTGGGCAATTGAATTGATATGGAGGGCCACAAGTGCTGCCCTCTTAATCAGTAAAGGGCCACACATAATATTTTCAATCTATACTGACTTGAGCACAGCTAGAAGACATTCTTTTTCATTTAATAATAACAAAACATGTTTTTATCGATACTTCAAGCATTAGAGCATTAAGACTGTAGTGTGGTAATGCACATTTTGTGTCATGTGTACATAAGGATGTGTTTGTAATAATAATCTGACATTAGAAAATGCAGTGACAGTCATTGTCAGTAACCTTCTTGCCCAGGGCACTGTGAAGCCTAGGACCGCCCCAAGATGCAGTTAGGAATGCCCCATGTATATCATCAAAGGTTTTGCGCCCCTATTCTGAGGTTATGAGCCACAATATATATTTTACAATCATCACACGTTCATTGGTGGAATAGTGGGAGTCCGCCGATCTTCCACTGATGCTTCCTTGACCATGATTTTCTTTATGGTGGAAAGTGGAGGAGAGGCGAGGGAATTGCTCAGGCACCGCCTGAATTGCTGATTTGCTTTCTCATATGCCAATCAACGTACAAGCTGCTCCTCTTCCCACTGTAAGAAGATCCCAGGTGAGGACGCATTAGTGGGAGATCAGCAGACAGGTGAATTCCTATGCCCCGACGAAGAATGCCCAAAGGGCCGCAGGGCACCTGGGGTCTATGGTCACTATCCACAAAGTGCGGTCATGATCGGTGGTTTATGATGATATAATGGTCAAGTTTTGAAAGAAGAGAAAATCATATTAATTTATGCTAACATGTTAAGAATTATAATAGCAGGTTATTCCAAGTCATATTAATTAGATTTCTTTGTCTTATAGGTGCAAACTTGTGCAGCCGTTGGACTGCAATCGACAATAAAAAGCTATACTTTTATATACAGGAAATCTAAAAATGTTTCATTATTGTATTTCTATTTTTGTTTACATGTCAGGTTGTCTTAACCTCCTGACCGGTTCAAATCTACTGTGATTTTGCGCCCTTCCTTGTGCCCCCTACACATCCACCATTGTCATCGTTGACACCAAAGATGTGCTGTAAAAAAGCAACATCGCCATTGACCTCCATGCAATGTACTACACCCCACTACCACCATCCCCCGCCTCTCCAGCATCATTACTGAAGTCATTGATGTGGACGTGGAAAGATCATCAGGGCCGCCAGTAAGGAGGACCACAGCGAGCTTCTACCGGACAGGTGATTATGCACGATGTTGGCTTGGGGTGTGTTTTGTTAGTAAATAAACTCTTACTGGTTTTTCTTTGTGTAGTTTTTATTTTGTATTGTATTTTATTTTATGTGTGTTGTATTCTAAGGATATTTGGATATATGTTATATTTTGATCATGTTTACATTTTGTTATGTAAACGAATACACTATATTTAAATCAAAAACATGTTGATCGATTTATCTTTATTATTCGTGTCTGTATTCTTTTTTTATTGTACAATACATTGACAGGCAGGTTTGCATTTTATTAAGCTGTCAAATTGTCCTACACATTTGGCAGCTAAACATAATGCAAATCTGACTGTCTATCTGTCCTACCCTAATTAATGGTAGGTAGGGTAGGACAGATCGACAGGCAGATTTGCATTCAATTTTGTTAAATTGTTCTACCCCTACTATGAAAATGAATGGTGGGTAGGACAGGACAGATCGACAGTCAGATTTGCATTAAATCTAGCTGTCAAATTGTCCTACCCCTACTACAGAAATGAATGGTAGATCGACAGGCAGATCCACCTGTTATAGTATAATTTGTATTCACAAATAAAACTAAAAACACAAAGTAAAATTCCCCAAATGTATTGTAATAGTGTATATACAATTTATTTTTAATTAACATAATGAAAACAAATGATAAAGAGGTTTGGTCATAAATATGATAGGCTAAACTAAACATAATGATCTTAACATGTGCATGGTGCTAGAACGCACAGCCCATCAGAGCCCCGGATCCACTGGTCCATGCCCCCATCGGAGGCTTGACAGAACCCAGCGGATCCAATGGCGGATCTGGAGTTAGGGCCCAAGGGTAAAATCTGACCAGAAAAAAGTACTGTTTGACTACTGAGGTATGAGATCTAGGGGCTCAAACGGTGTTGTACTGTGAGAGTTAAAAGTGACCCAAAGCCAGCTGGTGACCTGTGGATGGAGACAGCTAATCAGAGGATTAATCAACAGGGAGGTCTATTTGCAGCAGTCTACCATGCAGGAAGCTGAAGCAGATGACAATGAGGGACAGATTTCACTGAGGACAATTTTACTGACCTCCTGAGAGTTTACCCCGAGTGTAGCTTACCCCACACACTCAACCAGTGTTATGCTCGGGGATACTCACCTATCCCCGGCGAGCTCGTGGCAACGGAGGGTTTAGGCGGACACGCCAATCCCTTCTGGGTCCCCCTTTGGGCTTGTTTTTCAGGGGTTGGGCTTGGCCTCTTTGGCTTCAGTAGAAGGAACTCGTCAGGATACCATAAAGTTTTGGCCGACAGCATCCAGCTTTGTTTTAAGATGGAACCTTCTTATTCTGACATAACTACAAGTACACAAAACCAGTGTGGATTTTACACTCCTCTATGGCAGGCGTACCCCGGATCAATCAGATTCTTATGACAAATTAGAGCTGCAGCCAATAACACACAATGTGTAGCTAATAAAACACTGCCCACACAAGCTGGATATTTAGGGGGCAACCTTACTAGTCTACTAGTCTACTACTACTACTATGAGGAGTATATACAAACTTTCACTGCCAATTAGCCCATTGGCAGGGTACAGTTTGTAGAAGTGGTTGCAAGCAAGTCAATCCTATATACAACAGGGATAAAGTCAAAGGATGCTGACAATCTAACCCAGGAGAAAGTTGCTGATGTTTGAAAAATCTTGTTCCTACTATCAATCATATTTATAATGGCTTTGATCCATCAGCACCTCACCATAGAAGGGGATTTCCAGCCATGCTGTAAACTTTTGGCGGGCTGACATGTGTGTCCTTTTGGCGGGCTGATATGTGTGTCCTTTTGGCGGGCTAGCATGTGTGTCCTTTTATTAAGGAGTGGCTTCCGCCTGGCTACTCTACCATACAGGCCTGATGGATTGCTGCAGATGGTTGTCCTCACAAAGGGCCTCTGCAGCTCTCTATGTAACGATTCATTGTATTTACTCAAAGATCCTTGGAGTAATCATCATTATCTACTGTATTTTTCAGACTTAAAAAGTTTTGGAGAGAAAATTAGGGAAATAAACAGAGACACAGCCATTCAGATATCAAGTGAATATACAGAGAGAATGTACCAGCAAAGTAGGCAGGGGACCATGCAGTATTCACTCTATATTCTTCTGGCACAAAGGCCAGTGCCAGGAGGAAGATCTTTGCTGCAGCAGAGTGTCACAGCTTATTATTATTTTGCAATTTTTTAAATCCAATGTGCATATTCTAAATATTGAATAAAGATGGGTGGCTATATTTGACTACCGTAATAAAATTCTAGCATGGATCTACTATAAAGTCAAATCACAACCACCAGTTTACTTTTTCTTTCCAGCACACAGAAAGCAATATGCTAAACAATTAAAAGAAAATATCCTTTTTTGTTTTACATGTCTCAGCTATATAATAAAGATTCTAGTTCTCACAGACTATTCAGTAAAACATCTGACCCATTTTCAAGTTTTACAAAAAGAGATCTAATACTGGAAAATATGTGTAAAATTGTATAACATTCGAGGGAATTAGCAAGTTTTACTTAACATTTGTTTTCTCCAGGATGCCTGTGTTCTATAGCACCTGCCGGAAGGAGTCTGGAGAATATTTATCTTGGCCAATACTGCCACCTATTGTTCAATAAGGAAATCTACACTGAACATTTGTGTCCTATGGATATCGAATGTACAAAGTGTTCTATTCAAAATGATGTTACTCCCCCTTCCAACATTGTGTGCCGACATCCACATATTTACTGTATTTTTTGTACTATAAGACACACTTTTCCCCCCTAGAAGTTGGATGGAAAATGTGCCTGCGTCTTATTGTCCAAATGTGAGACCCCCACAGCCCTCCCCGCCAGCTCTCCTGGCAGATGAGAGATCTGCCCTGGGCCAGCACTCACATCTGAACTATATTGCTTATGCCAGCACAGTTCAGAGCCCTGCTGGTATAAGCAATAATAAGCAATCACCCTGCAGCTTCCACTTACACAGCCAGAGAGGGAGAGGAGACTCTGCAGCCACCCCCCCCCTCCTCCCGATCAGTGAAGACGATGACGTGTGCCATTATAGTTGTATTGCTAGTGACATCTAGCCGCAGAAAGTTGGTATTGCATTGATTTGGTTCCTAGCATTGATCTAATTCAATTAAACACTTCAAATATTTATTTACTACTTCTGTATATGATCTTCTGCACTCATTGTCATAACCACCGCCAAATCTGCCAAATATAGAAAAACGCATGCGTTTTGCACATTACATCTGTGTTTTTAAATAAAGCAATGAAAAAGGCATCAAAAATGAATGAAGTAGGGAATTATAAAAAACTCAACACATGCAGTGTGAATAGTAACATTGCTTGCAATATTATAAAAATGCAATGCGTACAGCGTTAAAAAGGTGTTCTGAGTTTCAAGAACTGCTGACCCGCTATGAGGCCTAACTTTCAGCTCTAATCTATCTAAATGCACCCACTGACACCTGGCTATAACTGTGAAATCGGTTCCCCCCCCCCCCCCCCCCCCAGCAACGCTTTCCCCCGTCCCTTATTCATTTTTCCCTTATCTATGTATCACCTCCTTTCTCTCTCTCCCCTTCCCTCTCTCTCTCTCTCTCTTAACTTGTCCACTCCCTCTTGCTCGCAGGGTACCTGTCTCCAAGCTTTTTTGATGCCCATTGTTGACCTTGATGCCATGTTACTGGTGTTTTTATCAATCTGCTCCTATCCGTTATACATGTTTGACACTATATCGCTCTATGTACTCCCGTGTTACCGTCCCACATTGGATTAGGATCTGACACCTACCGGAAACGTCTATAGCTATGGACTCTACCGTCTACCTTGTCATTTGTGTTATGTGACTGACATTGTACCTGCGTGTGGTTTCTCTTTACACTGCTCTCTCCTTTATTCTGTAAATTTTTTTCTCAATAAACATATTTTATTCAACAAAAAAAAAGGTGTTCTGCCGAGATGTTCTTGCCGTCAAGATCATCTGCGCATGCACAGGGAACAGGTGGAGTGATTTTGGCTGGAGGAACAAAAATACAGCTTCTACATGATATTCCTCCGCCGTTGCGAGCACTTCTCATTGTCAGAATAGCCTACCTGCTGAAACTTTTTCTACAGCTGTACATCTGACCACTGAAAAGTCATCTTTTTTCATTTTTGAGCTTTGCTGCACTTTTTATGCCTATTTGGTAAACCTTTATACAGTGATAGAACTGCAGGTAAAAGTGGTAATCTTCTGCAGGTACTATGTCTGTGAACTAATCAGTAAAAACACTTTTTATTTTCAAGGGTAATATTTATAAAAATAAAAATTAGGCCACATATCACTAAACTGTTTTGATTTTTTTTATAAATCATGCCATCATCTACTGTGTGAACGTTGTTCTTTGGAACCGCCAGTAACAGGAATAACATTCAATATGGCAAGTTATCCTTTAACTGTAATTTTTAAATGACGTTACTTTAACCCCCCTAGCGGTCTGCCCGTATTGCACCGTTTTCAACGGTGTGGTATGGGACGATTGCACCGGAGAACATTGTACTCTGTCCGCCCCTGTCCACGTCTCCAGCATCATCAATGATAACGAAATGAATGGTAGGCAGGGTAGGACAGATCTACAGGCAGATTTGCATCAAATCCAGTAGTCAAATTGTCTTACCCCTACTATACAGATTTCCTAGTATTAGAGTATTGTGGCACTCTCATCATTCAACAACCTAAAATCCTATTAAAAGTACGCTGTACTCTGCTGTGATTTCCCAACCTCCCCCCTCATCTCTACACATCACCGGCATCCTCAAGATGCCATGGATGTGGGTCGGGAAAAGTGACCCCTCCCCATTAACATGGAATTCCATTAACATCGAGGTCTATGTCACCGATGCTGAAGACGCAGCACCGGAAGGGATCAGCGAGCCTGAAGCAATGCAGAATAGCTGCAGGCTTGCACAACACAGGTGTAGGGTAGGACAGACTTGTTTGCCTGATCTCGACGCGGGCACAGTTTGTTTTAAGAACATATTGTGCATGTACTAGGTTAAATATATAGTATATAGGTATTTTTTTCTAAATGAAAATGTTTTCTATTCTATATTTTATTATTTTTTACATTCTGTGTTATTAATATTACCCCATACAAATCTTTTGCTCGATAAAGGATTTCAGTTAGGGTCTCATTTGATGGATTCTTTATTGGACCAGTTATCACATTGGAATCACATTCATCTACATCCATAAATCTCTGACATGCCAATCATTTATGTAAGGAAAACAGACAAGTTGTATTTTAAAAAATGCATCTGTATGGAGATAAAACTATATAGTGCGTCTGAAGATACAGGCTTTTCCAACTGACAGTTTTTCTTTTGAAGAAAGCATACAGAATGCTAAAAGTGATATGCAGTAAAAACTTTCTTTGTTGCCAACCTTCTGTTATCTAACTAACCAGGAATTGTATCAGTAAAATAACTCTTGATGGCACACATTGTAAAACAAGGGCAGAAATTATAGCTGCCTTATTTCCTTCCTAATTGTTTTTATTTCAATCCCCAAGACTCTAAGTTGAATGCTTTATTTATGCTTCACATTAGCAGTCATCCTTAACTTTACTCCTATGGCTTAAGTTAGCCATAGACGTGTAGATTTCTTTTCGTTTCGATTGTGATGGAATTTTTTTGCGATTCCAAATCGATTGCAAGTTTAGCAGCAATCGTTTGTTTGCCACACAGTGTGTGTGAATGCTTCAAAGTACCATAACCTGAAAAAACAGTGACATAATTGAACGATAATTGACCAATTGACCCCCCCCCCAAAAAAAATGCCTTTCGATTGATCTCTTCTTCGATTTCATTTTTTGGGGTCAATCGCACCAGGTGTATCCATCAATTCTTGGTCGATCAAACTGAAAAATCGATAAGTGTATGGCTACCTTTAGTCCTTAATAGAGTCACTAGCCCAAACTGGGATGACTCCATATTGATGCCTCTGAATTAAGAATGGCATGCCATAACATTTCCTGTAGATGTAATTGCCAGGTGTATCAATACTTATGTCTATATGATGTGTGTAGCTTTTCTGCTGGATCCATATTGTGATATCAGATAGATGCAATAAAAACACATCTTTTAACATTAAACTATTGAAACTAGTGTCTCCTTGGTTTCTATAGCTAATATACAGTATGTTCATACTGTGTAGTAGAGTGGGAAGTGCACGGTAGCAGAAAACTGTGCCTAAAGGCGTAAGTGTGCTGTGCTGTGATACTGCAAGCTAATGTAATATGACTCTGATGTTGTGAAGAGCAGGTGTCGGGGTTATGTTGCTGTAAAGGTCAAGAACATGCCAGAATATTCCATCTTATGTATATATGACATGTCATGTGGGAGTGCCCAGCCTGGGGAGAGGTATTATAAGGCCCAGTTAAGGGTAGAGCTAGGTCTTCCCTGGAGTATCAGAGTGCCGACTTGTGGTCCTGTGAGTGTTGCACTGGACACTAACCATGTGAGAACGGAAACCACTTGTCCGTGGGTTGGAAACAAGAGACCACAGAGATGTAACCAGTGACTTTCCCCTTGTCCCCATTATGGGGGCAAGGGTACCCTGGACCTGGTAAGAGGTGACACTGGTTGGAGTGTGGGACTAGGAAGAAAGAGACAGGCTAAGATGGCAATGGCTGCTCCCAGATGGCTGGAATGGTATGGACTGTGAATCTGTACCGTTATGTGGAGACTACCAGACCTTACACCAAAAACATCATCTGTATGGACTTAACAAGGCATTGCTCCCCGGTGTGTCTGATGGAAGATGTGCTGCACACAGTGGGGGTGGTGCGGACCCTACAACTGCACTGTGCTTTATTAAAGAATGCAGTTTATGAATGCGTTATATTTATCAGACACCCTGTGAATAGAATAAACTAGAGTTAAAATCTTTCTCGAGATATGAGAACTAAATACATAAAAAAAAGTATTTGTCATTCTGACTCCCTTGATAATCTAGTCAATGATGATGTTTTATGGAGCAATTAATACAGTGTCACATTTTAATAACCTGGTAGCATGTGTACTTAGGGTACATGAAGGTACATATTAAACTGAAAACAAAGAGGACAGAAAGCTTGGAAATTTAATCTTGATCTTATTTCTATTTTTCAGCCATGAAAGAAAGAAAAATCACACAAGCCTCAATCCAATTATTCACAATTGTGTTCTAAGAATGGACTCTCATTAAAATGCTGCCATATGCAAGCAATTAAAGAACAATTTGGTAGACTTAAAACTTTCAATACAAGAAATTCAATTTCTATATCTTGTACAACGTCCTCATTTTAAAAATCAGTCTAGCATTTGTGAAGTTGAATTGTTATGTCCTTTTTTCAAATGTCAAAACAATACTTTAAATCTTGTAAACAAAGATGATTGTACCGATGATGTTAGCCAGATCAAAGCATCTAAACCATTTGTTGTTTAACCACCTAAAGACTACTGCTGGGTACTATTTCATGTTGTATTTTGCAGGGGTACTTCCAATATGCAGTCTGTTGTCAAATAGTAAAAACAGAGAAAAACATGTTATAATTGTTAAAAAAAATTAGGTTGGTATTGCTCAGCAGCATCTTCAAACCGAAACTGTGCAACTGTTTGTAGCAATTGTACAGATTGTGTGGGAGGTTGTGAGCCACAACCAATGGCCCCATATTTTCCTACAACATCTCTCATCTAACAACATCTCTTGTCCATCTTGCCTTGGTGGTCACTAGTGATGGCCGAACTTTGGCCGTGTCCGTCCGCGAACGGGCGGAGCGGACTTTTAAAAAAGTCCGCCGTCCGCGGACAGATTCAAATTCCCCGCCTCTAGGCAGGGAATTTGAATCGGAAAACCCGGATGTGACGTCAGTGACGTCACATCCGACACCTGGAACGCATAGTTCCTGGTTTTGCTAACCGGATGTGACGTCACTGACGTCACATCCGGGTTTACAAGCCGGTTTTTCACTGAAAGACCGGGTTCTCTTCAGTGAAATATTCTTCCTGCGGCGGGATCTCGCTGCTAATGATCCCACCGGAGGAAGAATAGAGGGCTTCTTCTTGCCGGCGAACAGGGCGGGTCAAACACCCGTACTGTCCGCCGGCTAGGAGGAGGGCGAACATGCTTGTTTGCGGCCGAACTGTCCACCTTGCGGGCAGTTCGGCCATCACTAGTGGTCACAGTTTCTGTGCGGTCACACAGTAGAGTGACTAGTTTCTGATCCCCAATTTGAAGCTCTTACTCATTTTTGAAAAGCTCATCTAAATCTTGAGCCCTTTCACATGGTAATAGTGCTGCTGCCCAATGGGGGCTATGTTTTTCCTTTATAGATAAAGTGGAGCTCGTTTAGCCAACCTAGGACAGTACGATCTGTGTTAGAGTTTGACTTGCCCCTTTTTGTATTTATAATTTTTTTGCTATAATAAACATGGTCATTGTATTTATTCTTTATTAGTAATTAATACAATTAAATAATTGTATTAATTAAAAATAATCTCTAATCGCCCCCTTCATTTTAAACATGTTTCAAAGTACAAAAAAGGAAAATAAATACAAACACCACATTTCGTCCCCTCTGATCGCCCCCTCTGACGCGTTTCAATCAATGATTATGCTTCATTAAGTAAAATGCGTCAGAGGGGACGATCCCTGGAGGGACCCTGTCTGTACCTTATATGTATTTACGTGATGTTCAATAAAGCCGACGATTTTAAAAGAAAACCGGAGTGCGGATCTCAGCTACTTTCGAATTCCTTCTGTTTCCTGTATTAAATGTTGGTACTTGGGTTTATATTAGCTTTACATTTGTTAATATCCAACATTATTATCAAAAGAAGATATTTTTCTACCTCATTTATAAGGAAATTAATCTTTAAATAGTTAAATGTTTTTTCATAGAGACAAACAAGGGCAGGAGTAAGTGATATTTGTGTTTGTGGATTTAACATTTTTAGGAGAATACTATAATAAGATAAAATATCTCATCCATCTTAGCAAATTGAGCATATAACCTGTTTTTTCATGAGAGAATGCTGCTTCATAAATCACAAAGCTGAAATCACCTGTTACTGGTAATTCTGTTTAGAAATACGATACATGAAAAGCTCTGGATTTCTCTTAATAATAGTATAAATTCTATCATAGCTATAGTATTTTAACAATTTATATTCACAGTTTATAACCATTGACCTTCTGTTTGGTGTGTGGGTTACTTTTACTTCTCTATGGAAGCACATTGTTTAGCCACATTGATAAACATTACATATTGAAATGGCATTTACAGCTCAATTTAAAGGACTACAGTTGCAAGAAAAAGTATGTGAACCCTTAGGGATTACGTGGAGTTTTGCATGAATTGGTCTTAAAATGTCCTCTGATCATCACACCAATAGAAAAACATAATACTACACAAACATTTTATGTTTTCATGTTTTTATTAAACATAACATGTAAACATTCACAGTGCAGAGTGGAAAAATTATGTGAACCCCTGGCTAATGAATTCTCCAAGAGCTAATTGGAGCCCGGAGTGAGACAACCTTGAGTCCAATCAGTGTGATAATATTGTATCTGTTGCTGAAAGCTGTCCTGCCCTTTAAAAACACACACCAGTTTTGGGTTTACTGGTTTCAAGAAACACTGTCTGATGTGAACCATACCTCGCAGAAAAGAGCTCTCAGAAGACCTATGATCAAAAATTGTTGACTTCCATGAAGCTAGAAAGGGTTACAAAAGTATCTCCAAAAGCCTTGATGTTAATGTGTCCAGGTTAAGACAGACTGTCTACAAATGGAGAAAGTTTAGCACTGTTGCTGCTCTCCCTAGGTATGGTCATCCTGTAAAGATGACTGCAAGAGCACAGAACAGAATGCTTAATTAGGTAAAGAAGAATCCTAGAGTGTCAGCTAAAGACTAACAGAAATCTCTGACACATGCTAACATTTTTGATGACACATGTACAATAAGAAAAACATTAAACAACAATGGAGTTCATGGGAGGACACCACAGAGGAAAAAATATTGCAGCATGTTTGAAGTTTGCAAAAGAGCACCTGGATGAAAAAAACACACAACACTATGTGTGGAGAAAAAAAAGGCACAGCACACCAACATCAAAACCTCATCCCCACTGTAAAACATGGCGGACGGAGCATCATGGTTTGGGGCTGCTTTGCTGCCTCAGGGCCTGGATGGATTGTTGTCATTGATGGAAGAATGAATTCCAGAGTTTATCAAGACATTGTGCAGGAAAACGTAAACCCATCTGTCTGCCAACTGAAGCTCCGCAGAGGATGGTTGATGCAACAGCACAATGACCCAAAGCATACAATTCACTTCTTTCCTGTGCCTTCTGTACAGTTTTGTGAAGAGGAGTGGTCCATAGGCGGGTTGTAGCAGACTCATTACAGCAAGTTGATGTCACCAAGGGAGGGGGTTGAGAGAGAGACACTCGTCTCTGCAGGAGTCCTCGCTACACAGTCTGTAACTCTATAGCAGGCAAACCGCACCCCTCCCCTTTTGGCTCTACAACTGTGATGAGTGGTGCTGATGGGGGGGGGGGGGGGGTTGTGTGGGGCTGTTTGGGGCTGTTTGGGGCTGTTTGGAGTAGAGAGACACATGAGCACTGGTCAGAGGTAACAGCAAACCTGGCATTATAACTCTCTGCCAGCGATGACAGGTGGTGGTGGGGGAGCTTTCTTTAGATAGATGTGCTGCTCTGGAGGAGTGCAGAAGATTGTTGGCACATTGCAGTCTCAGTGGCTTCACATTCTGCAAGTGTACCCAATAACTGCCTGCAATATGTGAAACTTTTCTTTAAAGAACCCCCTTCCTTTAGAGAACCCCCCCTTCACATAGAAATATCATTCTTCTTGTCTCCCAGGGAAGTATATTGGTTGGATAATGGAAGGGTTATGTTTGCCTAGAGCAGGGCTACTCAAATATAAATTTGAAAGGTTCACTTACCAAATTTCCATTCAGTCTGAGGACAGAAGCCTGACGTAGTTGAGTACATTTATATAAATATTCTCCCTATAATCTATACAGGACACAGTTTCAAACATATGTATTTAATTACTAGACAAGGGGCACCTCACAAGTATATATTGAGGGGTCAGTGGAGGGTGAAAGGGGTAGGAGGACCTGAGGAGCCCTAGGATGGCCATTTTCTCTGCTCACATAGCTGCCTTTAGGAAATATTGATATAAATTCAAGCTTTTATTAACCTTCTTGTGCAGGGCCGCCATCAGCCCCATACTAGGTCATTTCTCAGGGCCCCTTACCACTAGCACTCCCTTTCTCCCTTTATGTAGGGTGGTCTCCCTCACTGTACTCTGCATTAGTGATGGCCCGAACTGTTCGCCGGCCAACTATTCGCAGCTAACATCGCATGTTCGCGTTCGCCACGTGTTCGCGAACATATGGCGAGTTCGACCCGCTATGTTTTTACATGCACAAACTCTTGACCGTGTGAGTCCATTCAGCAGACATAATCCATCACTCAGCACCCCCCACCTCACGGACCATCCACCCCCTATAGCATAGCAAGTAGAGGATCGGCCATTTCACATGCTGCTGAGCGAGTGGAGAGAGTTAGAACAGAGAGCTTGCTGCTGCATAGGCAACCATTACTAGGCAGTGTCTACAGTACTCTTCCTTATTGCTCTTAGTCTGCTGTCAGGACAGTCCTGAAAAGACCCAAAAGCCCTTTTTTAGGGCTATTTTTGTGTTGCTACCCTTTGCCTGCTGGCTGGCATCCCCAGTCTGGCTGCCGTTGAAGCCTGCAAGCCACCTAATGCACAGTGCCTACTGCCAGTGCTCATATCGGTGGCACTTTGTTACCACCCCAGGGATTTTTTCACCCTAGTGTAGGTAGTAGTACCTATTGCAATGCTTTCATCACTTCATCCTATGCCAACTGTGGTGTGGCCCACACTGCCCAGTGCCCACCCTATACTTATCTGGTGGCGCTTTGGGTTACTAAGCCCGGGATTTTTCACCCTATTTTAGAGGGTACAATATATATTTTCCACAGCTTTCCGTCCCTTACAAGCCTTGTAGCCAACTGTTTGTGCCCAGTGCCCAGGCCACAGTTATCTGTGGCATGGTAATACACAGTCATTTTTTTTCACCCTATATAATAAAAGGTAATTACTACATATTGGCACGGCTTTACATCCCATTACAACGCCTTGTGCCAACTGTCCATCTCCACCAGTTTCTGCCATAACTGTCGCATCTGCACTAGTGTCCTCCACACTGTCCATCTTCACCAGTGTCCTCCACTGTCCATCTGCACCAGTGTCCTCCACACTGTCCATCTGACACCATGTCCTCCACACGTGTCCATCTCCACAGTGGTCTGCCATACTGTCCATCTGCACATTGTCCTCCACACGGACCATCCATCTCCCCCAGTGTCTGCCACACTGTTCCATCTCCACCAGTGGGGTCCTCCATACTGTCATCTGCACCAGTGTCTCCACACTGTCCATCTGCAGTCTGCACCAGTGTCCTCCACACTGTCCAATCTGCACTATTGTCCCGCCACACGTCCATCTCCACCATGCCTCCACACTGTCCATCTCCACCAGTGTCTGCCATACTGTCCATCTGCCCCATTGTCCTCCCACCACTGACCATCTCCCCAGTGTCTGCCAACACTGTCCTCTCCACCAGTGTCCTCCATACGACAATCCCCCCCAGTGTCCTCCACCTTGTCCTCTCCACCTTGTCTGGCCATACTCTCCATCTGCACCATGTCCTCCACACTGTCCATACTCCACAGTTTCTGCCATACTGTCCCTGCACCAGTGTCTCCACACTGTCCTCTCCACCAGTGTCTGCCAGCTGTCCATCTGCCAACCATTGTCCCTCCACAGTTACCATCTCATCTCCCCCAGTGTCTGCCCACTGACTAACATCCCTCCCCCAGTGGTTCTGCCACACTGACCATCTCCCCCAGTGATCTGCCACACTGACCATCTCCCCCCATGTCTGCCACACTGACCCTCTCCCCCAGTGTCTGCCACACTGTCCTCTCCACCAGTGTCCTCCATACTGACCATCACCACCATTGTCCTCCACACTGACCATCACCACATGTCCTCCACACTGAACCATCACCACCAGTGTCCTCCATACTGACCATCCCCACCAGTGTCCTCCATCCTGACCCATCACCACCAGTGTCCTCCACCTGTACCATCTCCCCATTGTCTTGCCACACTGTCCCTCTCCACCAGTGTCCTCCATACTGACCCGATCACCACCAGTGTCCTCCACACTCACCATCACCACCATGCCCCATACTGACCATCACCACCCCCGTGGGGGGTGTGTCCTCCACACTTCACCTTTCCCCCAGTGTTCTGCCACACTGTCATCGCCAGCAGTTTCCTCTACTGACCATCACCACCAGTGTCCTCCAAACTGACCATCACCACCAGTGTCCTCCATACTGACCAATCTCCCGCATTGTCTGCCACACTGACATCTATCCCAGTGTCTGCCACACTGTGCATCACACCAGTTCCTCCTCCAACTGACCATCACCACCATGTCCTCCTACTGAGTACTGCCATCTCCCCCAGTGTCCTGCCACACTGACCACTCCCCCATTGTCTGCCACCTCCATCACCCCAGTGTCCCTCCCATACTGACCATACCACCAGTGTCCTCCATACTGACCATCTCCCCAGTGTCTGCCACACTGTTCCTATCTCCACCAGTTCCTCCATACTGACCATCACCACCAGTGGTCCCTCCAAACTGACCATCACCACCAGTGTCCTCCAAACGACCATCACAACCAGTGTCCTCCCACACTGCACATCACGCACAGTGTCCTCCATACTGACCATCACCGACCAGTGTCCTCCCACTGACCATCACCCACCAGTGTCCCTCCACACTGACCATCCCCACCAGTGTCCTCCATACTGAACATGCACCAACCAGTGTCCTCCATACTGACCATCACCACCAGTTTCCTCACACTGACCACTCCACCATTGTCCTCCATACTGACCATCACCACCAGTGTCCTCCAAAATGACCATCACCCCCCGTGTCCCCAACTGCTGACCATAACCACCAGTGTCCTCCATACTGACCATCTCCTCCTTGGTCTGCCAACTGACCATCGACCCAGTGTATGCCACACTGTGCATCACCACCAGTGTCCTCCACCCTGAACCTCTCCCCCAGTGTCTGCCCACCTGTCCATCCCACCATGTCCTCCATACTTACCGATCACCACCAGTGGCCCTCCCACATCCAACATCACACCAGTGGCCTCCATACTGACCATCACACCAGTGTCCTCCATACTGAACCAGCACCACCATTCCTCCACACGACCATCACCACCAGTGTCCCGTCCAAACTGATCATCAGACCACCCGTGGTCCTAAACTGTCCATGCACCAACAGTGTCCTCCACACTGACCATCTCCCAGTGTCTGCCACACGGTCCCGCTCCACCAGTGTCCCCTCCATATACTGACCATCACACCATGTCTCTCATACTGACCATCACTCACCAGTGTCCTCCATACTGACCATCCAAACCACCAGTGTCCTCCATACATATCTGACCATCACCACCCAGTGTCCTCGCAAACTGCCATCTCCCCCAGTGTCCAACCATGGTGTTTTGTGGCTCTCCAGCTCAAATCCCATTGACTATAGTTGTAGAATTCCTTTGTGCGGATTTAGCTTGGTAAAAAAAAATTTCTGGGAGTTTTTGGCATGGATCCCCCTCTTTCATGTCATTGAACCATGTGTAAGACCACTATAAACACTTTTCCCTCACACTCATGGTTGTGCCATAAAGGGGTCCCTTTGTTTTTTAAAATTCGCCTCCCATTGAAGTCAATGGCCGGTTCGCCGGGTTCGCAAACTTTTGCGCTAGTCCACGTTCGCCGTTCGCGAACATCAAATTCCGGGTTCGAGCCATCACTACTCTGCATCAGCCTACTGCATGGTAGATTCTGCTGCAGATGAACCTCCCTAATCCTTATTGAGCCTCCGATTAGCTGTCTCCATCCACTTGTCACCAGCTGGCTTTGGGTCAAATGTACCCCCAGTAATGTTTGAACCCCCAGATCTCATCGCCGTTGAGCATTGCAACAAAATCTCTGTGTTTAACACAGGGATTTTAGTGGACATGGAGCTAGGGCTTTACATATGCCTAATCCCTGACTTTCAACCCCCAGATGCTCCGACGCCCTTTTTTGGATTAGTAATGTACAATTTGACACCACTATCTGCAACTTCTGCAATTTGACTTCATCGCTATTAATGTTTCCCTGCGGTTATCCAAGTGACATAAATTGTATGCGTTTAACAATATAAACTGAAAAAAATTGGCAATCTAAAAAATGAGACTACATCCAAGCAATATATTATAGGGGGCTTTTTAGTAGGAAGAATTGTGCTCAGGGACCTGAAAATTTGCATGGATGTAGTTTTAGGGGATAACTGGTAACCCCCAAAATGTCAAGGTTCTACCATGCAGGGGTTCAAAGATCTATGTGTTGTGGGGGATCACACTCAAACGGCATCCAAAAACAGCAATACACACAATTGTTTTCCTTTTCAGGGCTCCTGCCCGTGTTTATTTGCACACCATTAAATCAAACTTTCCCTCGCAGGGGTTAATGGCGATCCAATAAATAATGAAAAAGTCTCTTGAAAATACCAATCCTCCTGGCATTTCAAATGTTCAACATAAATCGTCCTACACTCGGCTACTCAGCAGCCACAAGCCTGGGTCCCACACTCCCTGTGTGCCCCCCTGTACCAACTGCTCTAGCAGCCCTGGGCCCCACACTCCTTGTGTGCCCTGTCTCCTACTCAGAAGCCATGTCTCCAACTTCCATCAGGAGCTCTGACTGACTGGCTTCTGCTCCTTTTCTGGAGACACACCCCACTCCACTCACCTGCAAACAGGTGTTAACCCTTTGGGTGTTCCTGGGGGAATAGGGAGGCCCACCCAGGTCCATCCTCTCTATCCCAGAGTTCAGAAACCCATAACAAAACTGAAATGATAAACTGTTTAGCAACCAACTGTTGCTGAGCAATACTGTTCTGAACTCCTTCCAGGATACACTCAATGGGATCACAGCCTGCATGTAGGGGAAATATGCCTCTCTGGCAGGACCCATCCCAGCGGTCCTGTACAGTGTTCAAAATAGGATAAGTGAAAGCATGTATGCAGCAGAGTAGTGCTTTGTGCTCATGGGGAAGCATTATCTGATAGCTGTATTTTAGCTGAAATGTAACTTATAAGTGTTGTAGCTAGAGGGGTGAAACTCTAGGATGTATCTGCGGGCTCGGCTCTCACTAGGAAAGAGGGGAGAAATGAGCCGCAGCCGTAGGTCCACATGTGACCCTATTTGGGTCCAGATCAGGACCGCGGTCCCCCTATTGAGTACCCTGGGCCTAGAGTGTTTATTCTTCCACTATTATGTTCCATACATTGTTCTGTTTTTGTAGTGTGTTTAAAGCAGCATGTTAAATTAAAAGCAGCTCCATCTGGTGGTGATTTTGTAAAATTACAGCACCATTGTTACAAGGAAGTATTTCTGAAGTATGGGCGGAAGTGGCTTCACTTTGCCAGTACTAAACATGGTGCCGTCCAGAATGAAAAAGTGTGAAAGGCAAGCATGATTTTTTTTCTGTGTAACAGTTTTCCCAAATGTAAACTGCTGACAAATGACTATTATATCTATTATATAATTATATATTTTATTTTGAGTTTAAAACTGCTTAACTGACTACAACAGGATCAGCCACAAAAAGTACCGGCAGGAGGGATCGTCATGCGATCAGACCTGTGGGCTTTTTGGGTCGAAACTGCAAGATGGGCACTCCTGTAGTTGCCGGTGACCAACCACCATGCGTTTGGAGTGAGAGCACAGCCCCTCGATTGCCTGCAACTACTGCCAGAAATCGCCACATCTGTGGCCGGCTTTAGTTATCATTTTTAAATAATTTAAATCAGAAATATTACTGGAAAAGTAAGGAAATAGATGGCCAGAACTAGAAAGTCTGTGATATTAAATCAAGATCACAAAGTGGTTGCAATATATAGTCAAATGTGGTGGCGCTAACTGATTCATTTTGCGCAAAAAAAATAGCCATAGGTGTAGGCGTCATAGCAAACAGAAAACTAAGATCTTAAAATATGTAAAACAATGAACGAGGTCAGTAGAGGTCCAATGCAGGTTATGGCCAGAGAAATAAAAAAAAGGGATGGAGTAAAGGTAGAGATGCCAGGAGAGGAAGAAGTCCTTTAGGATGAACCAAGTACCAAAAAGGTTGGGAACTTCCTATATCACTTGATACCCAGGGAGGGTTTAGACAAGGGCATGAGATGGAAAGTAGGGGTGCCCTATGTCACGCCCACATATATGTCCTCTGTCTGTATACTTGCCACTGAAATCCCTAGAGGCTAGCCACCTCAGCGACCCTGAGGGTCGAATTTGTATCTGCCTATGTCAATTGTGTATTGTGAGCTGTACTTAAAAGTGATCCATGGGGATCAAGTTCTACAAAACTGCCTTTCCCAAGATTGTTAATTTTCTCCTAGAGGAGGAGGGTTTCTTTTTTTCGATCAGGTAAATGATGAGAGATTCCTTGCATGGTTTAGTAGATAGCAGTGTGGGGTGCACGAAAAATGCAGCCAGGTAATTTCCGGTGTAGGTCTGCCAAGATGAAATAAAACGTTTTGCACTTTCCCCTACAGGAATTTAGGATTAGACATTCCCAGAAAATTTACTGTGCATCTCTTTGTTGTTTGTTACATTTGTAGCAGAGAGGTGAGCATTGGGGCTAAACTTTATGTTTTTTTTTTTTTTTTCTTGTGGCCTCATAAAATCACAGAAACTTGAACATATAATTGTATATTTATATGGAAGTTTTGTAGTTTATGATAGTTGGCCTTATAGCAGACCAAATTTACTTGTGATGAAAAATAGTAACAAATTGTTGTTTTCAAAGACTAATATAATACTTTATGATTAATTTGAATATTGCATGATAAATATAGATTAATATGTACAAATGTTGGCAACCTGGTATCTGAGCCATTTTTTTCTATTTGAACCATATATTACTAGGAGCTAACAGGTTGCTTTACAATGTAATTAGAAAAAGATAAGTTGGTGAACCACACCAACAGAATGAGGTGGCTAGCCTCTTGGGAACGCAGTAAGCTTTAAGCTTGAAGCAATAAAAGTGGCCCATACGATAACCAATCGGAAAGTGGTTTATTCATTTTAAACCCAATGGTACATGGTCCCTACAGTGTCCTGAACCAAATCAATAGTTAATATGGTCTACACATATTGTGTACACAGGCTGTCACCCCATCAGTGCTCTGGCTCTCTGGCCTGGTAGTGGGTTCATTGGTCCACCATCAAGTGCTCCCGACCGTCGGGTTTCGCCCCCCCACGACACCCCTCCAGGGGGCTTCTTTCTCCAGAGATAAAAGTCCAAGCAGATGTTTGTACGTTAGGCCATCAATTGGCGCCATGGCAGACGCTTACAACATCCTATGTGTCAAGAAACAAAAAATCATCAATGTGTTTTCAAGCATGGTTCCAAGTTAATAACAAAAAATCCATTCCACATTGTATTGCCTAGGGGACGTGAGTTCCCATGCTTGTGATCACATATTATCATGTATCACTCAGTATAATACAAAACATCCACATAGAAACATACCCTGATTTCCCGGTTCCACAACTGGGAGACGTTTAGCAGGAGGGGTGGTTAGCCCCTGATTGGTGACCATCGTATTTCATAGAGCTAGTAACCAATGGGACGGGATTTTCAATGTTTAAGCCCATTAATGATATGTTGTCCCTAGTGTTAAACTTTAGACCCCAATTGTCAAACCTAGACACCAAGCTCCCCCTCCGATCCTGAGACAGATTAGAGGAAGACCGCTTTTTCCCCAATTAGGACGAACCCCCCACATGAACCAACTGACCTCTTTCATCCCGTCATCCCCATTCCACTTCCCTACAGAATCTCTCCTTCCCGTCCAGACGCCAGTGGGGGTCACCCTCTTGCCCCCCGCTGGTCACACAGGAGGGCGAGGCTTAGATACAACAACCCCCTCCCTGCTAACCGTCCCCATGTGTGGAAACCTGGAAATCAGGGTATGTGGATGTTTTTGTCTATACTGAGTGAATACATGATAATATGTGATCACAAAGCATTGGGAACTCACCGGTCCATATGCATACAATGTGGAATGGATTTTTTTGTTATTAACTTTTGAACCAAATGATTGAACACAGATGATTTTTTGTTTTTGACACATAATGTTGTTACGTCTGCATGGAGCCCTTGCATGGGGCCTAACTGTGACAACTCTGACTTGGCCTTTTAATCTCCATGAAGAAGCCCCCCTGGAGGGGGCGAAACGCGTCCGATAGCTGATGTTGGACCACTGGACCACCTAACAGGCCATAGATGCAGTAGCACCTTGAATTGGGGCTGGCTCCTGTTGTACACCAGATGTAGAAAATATAATAACGATGAGTTTGGGTCAGGACCTGATTGAGACCATGTAACCACCTCCTATGGTTTAGAATGAAATAAACCATTTCCTATTTTTAATCGTATGGACCTCATTATGCTTCATTCACAAATCTTTAACCTGCTCCCTAGCTCACTTCTGAGGGTCCAAATTTCTTCTGTACCAAGCGCACTGCAAGCACTTCAATGGTAAAATGTCGTAGGCCTGTAACTTCCTCAAAATCTGTCCGTACAAGGGTCCAATAGACATCCTGCCTATAATAATGTTTGAAACAATCCATTATGAAAAAAATAAAAAAAATTTTATAAAAAAATTAAAAAACAAAACAAAATTAGACCAAACTATGCCTGCTAATGTACTAAATATCCGCCAAAATAAACAAGTCCCTGACTGATTCCCCAGTGTTCCCATTTTGGCCCACTTAAAATAAAACCACTTTTCTAACCTGGGTGTGATAAAGAATCACAAGAAGCATATGCAATCCGGAGAAGGCATCGGGGACA
>CM070035.1:99005176-99022089 GCA_036250615.1 Ptychadena robeensis | reverse complement strand
GCATATAATATGGGATGTGGGCAGAATCACTCAGTCGGACCATTGCCCAATATTATCTATGCTTTACAATGTATATTTTCACAATGACAATGACAAATATCATTCCTACATTAACCTCCCATAGCCACTTCCTCACCTTCTGCAGATCTATACCTTTTGTGATTTGGGATATATATATCTCCTATTTATTTATAGCAGATTAGCTGTCCAAATAAAAGCAGTGTGTCTCCTTCACAAACAGTAGAAGATGGGATCCAACTGAATTCTATGTAGTAAAGAATGGGCGGAGAGTATAAAAGAAGTCGGTGCCACAACCAAATAATAAATAGAACAAAGCAGTTACTTTGTCTGAACCAGGAAGGGCAATTTCCTTTTGACAAAAGCAATACAATTAAAGGGCTTATAAGGCATATGACACTAATATATATATTAAAAAAGTCTTTATTTATTATACAGGACTCAAAGTAAAAAACATGAGGATCATAGCCAGAATGGTAACAAACCCCTGGTTCGACACCTCAATGTACTAAAATCATGAATAATACAATTAAACGCAAATTGTGCAAACTTTGTGAAACCACCATTGCATATCTCCAAAATGTATTGCCCTTATGAGCTTCTTCAGGGACAGAACTGCAAAAAAACATAGCAATAACAAAATACTTTTAACAACAACTTGCATTCATGTGAGTTATACAGATAGAAATACATACTGTACACTGCAATTGTCTTAACAAAAGTAAGTACTGTGCCGAAGTTCCCTTTGCCGTTGAGATCAGGCGCATTCAGAGTGCTGTGGCCTCAGACAGAAGCTGTTCTGCCGAAGTTCTCTTTGCAGCTACCCCTTCTGGGGCCTGACGACAAAGCAGTGCCCCTTGCCAAAAAAAAAATAAGAGTCTACAGCACCTGGTATTCACAGGGAGTCTCCCATCCAAGTACTGACCAGGTCCTATCCTGCTTAGCTTCTGAAATCAGACAAGATCAGGCGCACTCAGGGTGGTGTGGCCGCAGACGGAAGCTGCACTGTCGAGGTTCCATTTGCCGTTGCTCCTTCTGGAGCCTGACAAAATACCAGTGCCCCCCCCCCCTGCCAAAAAATCTAAGAGTCTGCAGCACCTTGTATTGCCAGGTGGTCTCCCATCCAAGTACTGACCGGGCCCTACCCTGCTTTGCTTCTGAGATCAGACGAGATCAGGCACATTCAGGGTGGTGTGTCCGCATACGGAAGCTGCTCTGCCAAAGTTCCCTTTGCTGCTGCTCTTTCTGGGGCCTGACAACGTAGCAGCGCCTCTTGCCTGTCTGCAGCACCTGGTATTCCCAGGCGGTCTCCCATCCAAATTCTGACAAGGCCCTAAGTATTTAAGCAATGATGTATAATAATTAATCTAACATTGAACAATAGCATCATTATAATTGCTATGTCGATTAGCTGTTAATTGTAGTAAAGCTAGGCACACATGGGTAAATTCCCATGCAATCGACCCCCGATCAATCACAGCGTGGTGACGTCACCACGCTGTGATTGATCAGGGAACAATTGAACGGAAAACAATGTGCACCACATGGGCACATCGATTCCTGTTCAATGGGGACCCCCAGGGACCCATTCTCCCAAGCTTGTAATGTGTGAATCACAACATGCTACAAGCTGGGAAGAAATCCTGCCTGCCTCTCAGCTTCAGTGTAAGGAGTGGTGACTCTGTTCCCTTCATAATGACAGCCGGACAGACGGCTGAGCAGGAGGCAGGAGCCAGCTGTTCCAATACTTTACATGAAGATTCACATCTTCATGCAAAGTAATGGAGATTGAACAGGGTTTCCCAACATGTTGGAACCCCGTTTAATCAAACAGGCTCTATTGATCCCACTCGAAGAAAGGCACATACAAGTAGGTTTGTGAACAGATTAGAGTACAATCAATCACCGTAACTGCGCATGTTGATTGATTGTACTCCAATGTTTTTCCAGATCTACCCATGTGTTCCTTGCTTTAGAGAGCTCTCTTACTACAGTTAACAGCAAGATTTAATCAACGTGTCCAGAGTATAGGATGGTCTATCATAACATGCTTAAAACCTGTTACTTTGAATATCCTGTGTGAATATATACAACTTAGAGTTGTTGTTAAATCAAGTATTTGTTTTATAATTGCTATGTTTTTCTACAGTTTTCTCCCTGAAGAAGCTTGTGAGGGTGAAAATGTTGGAAATATGACTATGCAAAACTGGTTTCACAATGTTTGCACAATGTTTGCACAATTTGTGGTTAATTGTATTATTCATGATTTTAGTACATTAAGGTGTCAAACCAGGGGTGTGTTACATTCTGGCTATGACCCTCGTGTTTTTTTACTATCTTTGAGTCCTGTATAATAAATAAAGACTTTTTTATTGTTATATATTAGTGTCATATGCCCTAAAAGCCCTTTAATTGTATTGCTCTTGTCAACAGGAAATTGTCCTTCCTGGTTCAAAGTAACCCCCTGCTTTGTTCTATGAATTCTATAGAGACTGAACATCCAAGCAGAAGAAAAGGAGACTTACCCACTAGACAAAGCTGTAAATTGAGGACCCTCGATCATGAATAGCATACATCTACAGACGTTGGGTTAGAGGTGGATAGCATAGAACATAGAACATGCTTTTTGAACTTTGTCTTCTCTGTGGTGATTAATATTCTAACAACATTGAACACTCACAATATCAGAATACAGTAGTAAGTATACTACCATAGGAGCTCAAAGAGGAGGAATTGCTGTTACCATGCATGGCTTTAATAATATTAATTTTCAAAACGTGCCCTTTTATCGCAGTAAATAAAATAGTTATTTACGTACTTTATATTCTCTAAAAATTGGCTAAATTATTAGTTATTGCAGCTCCATATACCAAAGCCTCATTAATTTTGGGTTGCAACAATGTATAACAAGTTGGTTACTTGGATAGTATGTCATGTTCAGAACTATTTAGTTGTATATACAAAGCTGCTTATCTAAGCTGAGCTTTGCTGAGTGCACAGTGCTTGACTGCCATCCAGTGGGTTTATAGATACATTACTTTTCTTTCTATCAAAGCTTTCCATTGATGAAAAAAACCCCACAGTGATAAAAAATTGTACTATTCTGAAAAGTAGTGTTAAGGTTATCCAAATTCTTGCAATTTGTATGTTCAACTGTAAAGTTGCCGCTTCATTGTCTGAACTGTGTCTGAAGCTGTGGCATTGTTTCAATAAGCTTCTGCAATGTCCCAAGATTTATTTCCATTGTTGCATTAATCTTTCACCAAGATCTTGCATTGATGATGGTAGAGTCTGACCGCTGCAAAAAGCCTTCTCCAGCACATACCAAAGATGAATCCTGGCATTGTCATGCTGGAATATGCCTGTGCCATCAGGGAAGAAAAAATCTATTGATGGAATAACTTGGTCACTGAGTATATTCAGGCACTAGGCATGATGGGTGCATCACTTCATCTGCCTTTACTCTTCTCACCCCAATGTTTACCGATCCTATACTCCCAGGTGGCACAATGTGATTGGCCAACCAGCCCATTTAATGAGGATCTGTCATGCAGTGTGTTCTTTTTTTTTTTTTCTTGTAACAAAGATCATCAAATCATCAAAAAGCACAGATCATCAAAGGGCTTAAACTCCTTATCATCATAGTGTACAAAAAAGAAACCCCCAACAACATCTTGCATAGGGCCACCAAAAAGCTAGAAACGGACCTGATCTTATCAAAGTACTGCCCTTGTTGTAATGCCAGTAGCCATGTCAGTGTCACCTGACATCATCAGGTGCTATATAGCACCTGATGGCACATGTTCGGCTCAGACAGAGTCAGGGAGAGAGGCTGTTAAGGTGACCATACACGTGCCGATTTTTCGGCCGTTTTTAGCCCTCCCGACCGATCCGGTCGGGTAGGTCGGTCGGGAGGGATTCAGAACTGTTTTAAAATCGGCTGAAAAGTCGGTCGGGTCCCGACCGCGGATGCCCGATTTTTCGGGAAAACGGCAGCTTGTATATGTCATGTACAAGCTGCCGTCATGTACAAGCTGCCGTCTTCCCGAAAAATCGGGCATCCGCGGGCGGGACCTGACGACTTTTCAGCCTATTTTAAAACAGTTCTGAATCCCTCCCGACTGACCTACCGGATCGGTCGGGAGGGCTAAAAACGGCCGAAAAATCGGCACGTGTATGGTCACCTTTAGGCAGGGACAGATTAGTGTGTGCAGCTCATTCATCAAAGACCAAAAAAACAATCACATCCTCTCCCCTGTATGCTGAATGTAGGCTAAAATACCAATTGTAGATGGAGAGTAAAATTTTCTAGCATTTTTAACCATTGTGATGTGTAGTCTTACATTTTCTGTACATTGTACTTGTGAATCATGCATGCAAATAGAACCCAAAATAAAAATTTTATCTAGAAGTGGAAAGTTTTTAGGAGGAAGCATTTGCATTCAGTCATGTCATGAAAATACTTCCATTATCTCAGTAACATTAAGTTGACAGGGCAGTTGAACTTCATGTTCTTGAACCAAGTTCTTAATTCAGTTAAAGTAAGTATACTAATACGGTAGTTATATTGGAGATGATGCATTTATTTATTTCTACAATGAAATTAAGCTGGGGAACATTTTTATTGGAGAAGATGGTTTCAGGACAACTATGTGAATGTCCTTGAGTGGCCCAGCCAGAACACAGTCTTGAATCTGAATGAACATCTGTGGAAAGATCTTAAAATGGCTGTGCACCGAGGCCTCCCATCCAACTTGAGAGGTGCTGCAAATAGGTATGGATATGATAAGGATAGGGGTGCCAAGATTTTGTCATCATATTCAAAAAGACTGGAGGATATCATTGCTGCCAAAAGGGCATCGACAAAGTATTGAGCAAAGGCTGTAAATACCTATGCACATGTGTTCTTTTTAAGAAATGTAAAACCTCAAGTAACTTTTTTCATGTTGTCATTATGGGGTGTTGCATGTAGAATTCTGCAGAAATTTCAATGCACAGTAGGAATTTTGTACCCTCAACAGTTCCTTAATCCATTAAAAAAACCTTATTATTGTAAGGGTTAATATTTCCCAATTGCTATGTATTGTTCTAGTGCACCAGTGGGCGCATGGTGTCTGTGAAGATGATAAATTAGGTGTTACCTACAGTGTGAACTACAACACTAAACCACAAATTAGTGTAAAAAAGAAACTTCGAAACTTGAGTGGATTCCATAGGTAAGTGTAATATAATAAATGTATGTCTTGTTTATTAGTGCTCCAAGTAACTAGTTGTTTGATTCCCTGGGTGTAGTGTGATTAAAAAAATTACTTGATATACCAGAAATGTGTGTAAAAACATATGTAATGATTAATACCAATGTGATTTTGCTAAATCAATTTACCAAAATAGAAATCGAGCATAACATCTAAGGAACTCTAAAGCCCCCCATAGACGGGCAGACTCCCGGCCATAGTTGTAGCAGACCAACCTGCGTGCGCGCTCCCGCCGATCACATCAAGGTTGGTCTGCCGCAAATATGAGGGAGCCCACCTTGAATTATGTAGAAAAAAAGCCGACAGGTCGGGTCGCATAGAGATCCGTCATGTCGTTTTTTTTTTTCTACAACTGCGAGTGAGCCCAGCTGCAGCTTGTAAACAGTGAGGGGGAGTCTCCTCCCCCTCCCTGTTATTGGCTAGTCAGACGGCAGTCCTATGTGTCAGTGGAACAGGATTGTTATACGACATGTAGCAGACTGATTAGAGCGCGGTGACGTCACCACGCTGTAATCAGTCTGCTAAATGTCTGCCGTAGATCGAGGTGTCTATGGCAGGCTTAATTGGTCAGTTTGGAAAATTTCAGTAGATTGTAAAGGTATATTTCAAAATTTAGGTAGGATATGCTTCCTCTGCACTGCAAACAAAAAGATACACATTATTGAGGTCAGTTAGGACGAAATAAAACTAAACTTCAAATTTAAATCAGGAGGCTTTTGAGGGTTTTTACTGTTCTCATGTTTTATATATAATTGTATCACTAAGGCTAACCTTTCTCATCCAAGCATCAGTATACATGAACGCCAATATTGCCACAAGATGGTGCTAAGAAACTGAAGAAATGTGGCTACACTTGAAATTCTAATACTCTACTATTTTAAGTTTTTCATTTATATAAAAAGCCAGAAACAAGTAACATTTTAGCATATACTGATGTGTAGGGATCAAAAAATAAATAAACATATGTTTATCCATACATTTCAGAATATTTACAAGCTAGCTCAAACATAAAAGGTAAAGGGAAGCCAGTATTAATTTTTTGGGAAAACATTATTTTATCAACATATGAATATTAATACACTCACCGGGCACTTTATTAGGCACACCTGTCCAACTGCTCGTTGACGCAAATGACTGATCAGCCAATTACATTGTGGCAACTGAATGCATTTAGGCATGTTGACATAGTCAAGACAAACCACTGCAGTTCAAACAAGCTTCAGAATGGGGAAGAAAGGTGATTTAAATGACTTTGAACGTGGCATGATTGTTTGTGACAGTCGGGCTGGCCTAAGTATTTCAGAAACTTCTGATCTTCTGGGATTGTCACACACATCCATCTCTAGGGTTTACAAAGAATGGTCAGAAAAAGGGAAAACATCCAGTGTGCGGCAGTTCTGTGGGCGCAAATGCCTTGTTGATGCCAGAGGTCAGAGGAGAATGGCCAGAGTGGTTTGAGCTGATAGAAAATCAACAGTAAATTAAACCAAGGTATGCAGAAGAGCATCTCTTAACGCACAACAGGTCGAACCCTGAGGCAGATGGGCTACAGCAGCAGAAGACTACACCGGGTGCCACTCCTGTCAGCTAAGTGTCATGATTTTTGCTGAGACATGTGGATGGTAGGGTTAGAATTTGGCATCAACAATATGAAAGCATGGATCCTTCCGGCTTTGTATCAGGCTGGTGGTGGTGGTGTAATGGTGTGGGGGACATTTTCTTGGCACACTTTGGGCCCCTTAGAAGTAATTGATCATCGTTGCAATGCCACAGCCTACCTGAGTATTGTTGCTGACCATGTCCATCTCTTTATGACCACAGTGTACCTATCTTCTGATGGCTACTTCCAGCAGGATAATGCACCATGTCTTAAGCTTGAATCATCTCAGACTGGTTTCTTGAACATGAGAATGAGTTCACTGTACTCAAATGGCCTCCACAGTCACCAGATCTCAGTCCAATAAAGCACCTTTGGGATGTGGTGGAACGGTAGATTCGCATCATGGATGTGCAGCCGACAAATCTGCAGGAACTGTGTGATTCTATCATGGCAATATGGACCAATGTCTCTGAGGAATATTTCCAGTACCTTGTTGAATCTATGCCACGAAGGATGAAGGCAAGCAAGGTGTGCCTAATAAAGTGGCCGGTGAGGGTATATATTCTATTTTGTACTGTAATAGTGATACATCCCCCCCAAAAAACATTTTAAAATGTAGGCATACCTAAAATACACAAATTACTTTGTTTTTTTATTAAGTAGTTATCCTTTCTGCTCATGATTTCAGTTTAAGAAAACCTTCAGAACAATTTCATTTGATATGTTTTTCTATTTAATGAAAACCCTTTGCTTGAAAAGGTTGCTTTTATGTACTTTGCTTTTTAATGAAAAACACACACCAGTGTTTTTATCTAGAAAGGATCAAATAATAATCTGCGATATACCCACACTTGCCTTGCAACCTCTTGTCCATAAGCAGGCAAAACTTATTTCCCTAAATACAATTTTTCAGGGTGTGCCTTCTGGTAATGGACTTTGCCTAAATAATCTGTATTGAAATTACTGCAAGTAAAGAGTGAGCTGAAAACAATAGAATGTTAATAACAGAAATTAAAATTATACAAAAAAAATATTTTTCTACATCTTATATACTTTTAGACTTTTTACACATGACCTGAAAAAACAGAGGACATAGGACAAATCACTAGTATGTCTTAAAAGGTTTCTAACTGACTTCTGTCTTGTTTATCAACGTGTATTTCTGCGGAGGCAATCATCCTACTAATGCTGGGCATACACATACCGAGTAGGTCAGACCGACCTACTCCGATGTGTGCCGAGATGCTAACGTGATGACGTCATCACGTTAGCACCCCGTTGCATTCTGGGGCCCCTTCAGTCGGCTGGGCACCCTTTGTGTGCCGGCCATAAGCTGCAATGAAGACGCCGTCTCCATTGCAGCTTATGGCATCGGCTTGCATCGGCCAGAGAAGATCGGACATGTCCGTTCTCTGGCCGGCCGAGCAGTGGGGCGACAGGGATCTGTCGCCCCATGTGGGCACATGCCGATTAGCGGCCGATTTTTAACCTGACCGACGGCGCGAGCGCGCACGCCCGTCGGTCAGATAAAAAAACGGCCGCTTATCGGCATGTGTATGCCTAGCATTAGGGAGAGGGCATTGTTCTCTTATCGAAGACTGGTAGGGTTATGATAAGCAAGCAGAAAAAAAGATCTTGTTGGGAAGTTTGGAAGAGAGTGCTGAGAGAGGATTGCTGTTGGTTCCTGTGGGTGGCGGACATTGCGTGTCTGCGGTGCTGGAGACCACCATTTAGCTGAGATGTGATTACAGACATCCCCCTTCTTGGGGGAAGGTGACCTAGCTCGAGGAGCTGATACCTGGAGGAGTGAGGAATAGGCGAGAAACTGATCAGAAGCAATGGCTTCCACATGGCTGCCACAGAACTGAAGGACCCTACTTGCATAACATCAATAAATTCCAATTCTTACAGTAACTTGACAGTGAGTACATAGACTTAAATGGGATTGTGCAAGACTCTGTGATTGGACCCATCTCAGAGGATTATGGAGATGCTATGGAGAAGTGTTCTAGGCCTGGCCGCAAGGCAAAGGTAAAAGCTGTTCCTAGTTCACCCCACAGGAATAAGGGGTGCAGCTGTGATGGAGGACAGAAAATCCGCCCGAGTGGCAGCAGTAAATACATGTTCCTAGAGGTCTCCCTGGCTAGCAGGCGCCAGCTGTGATGTAGGGCCTAGCAGAATGCTCTGCCGCCGGGTAAAACCGTCGGCATTGGAGGGGCCAGACAGAGGGTAATGCTTAAGTAGCCAGACTCTGATCCTTGGTTCAACCTGGTATGTGTTGTGCACTTATTCCACAGAAAGAAGCAATGCTGTCTTCTACAGTAATCATTCAACTTTAATTGGTAATGCATATTCCTGGTTGTGATCAAATAGTATATTTAGCTTAGAACCCCAAAACAAAAAGGCAAATTTTTTTTTAAAAAAAGTGTTTGAATGAAGCAAAATGCATTTTTATATGTAAAACTTTAAATGTGGTAAAGACACAAACAGGAAGTATAGTTCGTTTTCTATTGGTATGTCTATCGGTCTGGTCTGAACACTACAAATATCAATAGTCAGGAAAAAAATTTACTCCCATGGTCTGGTAGAAATAATTAGAGAATCGATCTTACAAACGAATCCTGGGGCATACACAAAAACATTATGGATTATGCTAACGATTGTCATGTTTGTTTCACTGACAAGGACAACATAAACGTATGGAAGCTTTTGTATGTATACACCAGAATCAAAACATTATGTACTTTTCTTTATATTGCTGTTTTAGAGTCTGACATATGTCAATTATGTGAGTTTGTCCCTTCTATGACCATGTATGTATGAGGATATTATGTACATACTAAAGAAACATATTTGATAAGAAAGGGCAAATGTTAAATACACATTAAAAATTCGTTTGAAAGAGCCTAAACATTTAGGTTATAGATATTGCTCATGTGGTGCATTTTTTTGGGATGTCGGGGATGTGCTGAAATAAAATGCCGCTGCTTTCTTCAAATAGCGGTCATCATCGATGACACCAAAAGGGGTGACCTGGAAAGAACAGTACGACCTCCGATACAAACGGATGCTGTGGTCTCCCTCCGAACGGGTGTGTATACCCAAGGTTAGTTTGGGTTGATTACTGTTAGTAGACAAACTCACCCCGAAATAGCTGAGGCTCTTGCAGGAGGTTAAGTCATTTTAAGCACAGTGAGTGTTCTGTCTTACTCTTGGGATACAACAGAGTTTTAGGTTTTTAGAACTTTCCAGCAAACACAAAAAAGTTATATAAGTATTGTTTTGGATTTTTAAAAAATGTGTCTGGGCTTAACTCAGCCCAGTCTGGAGGTGGTGCTGAGCTCATAAGGTTATAAATATCATTTGTAGTAGGGGCTAAAGTGTCTTTGAACCCTACTGTTTCTACTTATTCTTCTTCTAAGAGCTGCACTTACATCTCGTCATCAGACTACAAGTAGGCTTCTACTGGAGACTGTACATATTGCTTTGCTGAAAGCAAAGGACAGATGAACACATCATGGGGCATCCAACTGTCGGTTTTCGGGATTTTGTCTGATAGACCTGTCACAAAGTCATTATCTAAACATCCCCCGAGCTCCCGGTTGTTGGAGCGCTCTAACAGCAGCCCAGGAAACAACAGTATAAAGGTAACCCTAAATGTTGAAAGCAAAAGAGATGCTGTAATGGAGAGGACGTAATGATATTTAGAACTTTATTCTTATAGTTATTCTATTTAATAGTACACTTCACCCCATATGGCCCCCTGGTATCTTCCCTCACCTCCCCCTGGTGTTGGTGGGAGGCTGGGGCTTTGCATATGCTCCTGTGAGCTCGCTCTGTTGGGTGGGTTTCTACCATATGTATCACTTTTTTAGATATTTTGAAATTGTAAGTATATACAATATTCATACATATGTTATGAACTACTATGTTTCAATAAACACAATTGTTTTTACCTATTGGAACCCTTGGATGTTATTGGTACTTAATAGCAACTTATAGGCTTACAAAACACTGTACAAATATGGACTATTAATGCCGTTAAAGTCCCAGGAGGCCTAGGCTGGATGGGGATGGGGGGCGGCTGGTGTATTTCTTCTCCCTCCCAATCATTTAACTTTTTATATATATATATATATATATATATATATATATATATATATATATATATATATATGTAACCTTAAATGTCCAGGGCTCTGTCAAATCGCAATATAAGATATCTAAACCTACTACAGAATGTCTAGTGCTGTACCACCACCAAGTATGGTGCTGTGTTTTATGTAGGCTAGGTATAGAATGACAACTTGGTAAATTCTGGTTACTAACATTAATCAATAATGGTTGAATTAACGTTACTTTAATATTTTACATCATCGTTTTTCTAACATGCCATATCATTTTCTTTTTCTAGCTCAGTCTGATTGTATGAGAGGGTGAGGATTATGTACTGGAGCTGGTGGGGATTTGTTTGTCATTTTCCTGTCTTTCCCACTCCATCATCACTGCAGCACACAAAAAGAATTTGTTAGCCAGAAGCAACAGCAGCAGCATCTATAATAATTGAATCTAGGCGTTTAATTGGAAATAGACAATTAGGAAGAGGAGAATGGACTTGCCTACTTGATGTGTGTGATTTTTTCTACAGGCAAATATACAAGTTTCTTTTGTGCTTAATGAATTTTTCGAAATAGGTGTCTGGATAGGCAAAGCCTAGTGTTTGCTAGACCAATATGTATGTGTTTGTGACATTGTCTGGCAGAGTGTGTAGAAAATTGAGTAGGAAATTAAGAATTTTACTCATGTACTTTTTTGTGTGTGTTCTGGGCAGCAAATTTACTGTTTGCAGAGCTAAGACAGCTAAGACAATTATATAATGCCCATAATTGCATATTCTATAAATGATTTGTGCAGTTAGGTTAAGTTATTGGGACTGGAAAAGATATGTTTGGTGCCAACCATCTAGAACAGGGGGTCCTCAAACTTTCTAAACAAGGGGCCAGTTCATGGTAGCCAAGATTGTTGAGGGGCCGGACTATATTTACTGGTAAAAAATGTTGCATCTGCAGTGCGTCCTCCATTCAATGTCAATGTAAGTGCTGTGCGTAGTATGCGCATAGTAAATGTAGAACACGTCCATTGGCAATAAAGGGGGCGCAAATGCTGCTTTTTGGCAGATGTAGTGGATGCAAAGTCATATACACATGCCAGCGCAGGCAAAATATATTTGAGACACACACAAACCCCCTGTAATACGCATGAATACCATACACACAACTCCCTAAAAATCACACACACACACTCACTCACTCACACACTTATTCACCTCTCTCTCTGTGGCTTCTGTCTGCTCTCTGCCACCGGTACCCACCATGCCCCCCCCCTGTGGGCACCCAACATTGCAATGTGCTGCTGGGCACACATGGGGGCATGATGGGTACCCGCGGGCTGGTTAGAACTCCCACGTAGTTTGAGGACCCCTGATCTAGAACAAGGGTGGGCAAACTAAGGTCGAGGGCCTGAATCCAGCCCATTTGGTTTCCTTTTTCAGCCCTTTGTCACCTTGTTGAAAACATGCTCCACTGCAAAGAATGCACACAGTACCTAGAGGTGTACAAACGATGCTTATGACACTGTAGACAGCCTCTAGAAATTATCTCTGCTCATTGAAATAAATGAACATTTTATGTGCAGAAATTTTAAAAAGATAACAATGTCACTGTTACATGTCGCCTATCACACATTACCGCCATCATAAGTGATGCCGGCGTGGGGTCGGCACACCTATGGCAAGTCCGCCATTACAGACTCTTCATCCGGCCAATTTATCAAATTTAAGAAGCCGATGTGGCCCATAAGTCAAAAACTGAAGACTGACATTCACCATCTACTAACAATCTGCACAAAATTGACAACTGCAGTACCGAGTGTTGCAGACAATAGTCTGCTGGCAAGCAATTGCCCTGTTACCATAAGTCTGCCAGGGCTCTAATGGGGGGTGGGGAGGAAGAGGATGGGCAGGGAATTAAAGAAGATTACATTTTAGTGCTAGAAAAATGGTTACTGTAGGTCACCTCATACTGCTGCTTTTCATATTAGAACCAAACAAGATTTTGTCTAGAGCTATCAGTGCTGACGAGGTGACGTAGATCTGTCATAAATCTCCATGTCTCCATAAATGTACAAGGTAATCTACACATTTCTGTACATAGCTGCTTACTTTCATAGATGATTGTATGCATTCTCCTAGCTTTTTCTTGTACATTGTTTTATTCCTGCCTGATGTACGGAGTGTCCTAAGCAACGTTGTGTCTACTTTGAGAGCTGCTTTATGCCTAGTCACTCTCTGTCCTTTTGCTCTGGCTTGGCTTAGTGGATTACCAAGGCAGATATTAGAGTGTTGCGCCAAGTAAGCACTGCGAGAACGCTATGTGACTGAAACAGAGCCAGGCCTATTTCCTCTTTCTAGTTTTGTCCCCTTTCTTTTTTTGAATCACGTCTGGCTGGCCAACCACTTTCATATGTCATAATTTTGTACATGAACAAAAACCCAGAGGGTAAGGTAAAACAACAACAAAAAAGGATTGTTCTTTGATTTTTACAACTAAAATATAACAGTGTTTTGCCTCACCACATGTCTTTACAGCACCACATGGGCTTCAAAACATTACATGATAATTACATTTCAAGGAAGATCCTGGGGATAGACAGACAGAGAGCCAGACAGCCAGACAGGCAGATAGATAGATAGATAGATAGATAGATAGATAGATAGATAGATAGATAGATAGATAGATAGATAGATAGATAGATAGATAGATAGATAGATAGATAGATAGATAGATAGATAGATAGATAGATAGATAGATAGATAGATAGATAGATAGATAGATAGATAGATAGATAGATAGATAGATAGATAGATAGACAGGGCTGTGACCTCAAATATAAAAGAACCAGTAATGAATAGTGATGGACGAACATCGGCCTGGACAGTCCGCGAACGGGCGGGTCGGACTTTTAAAGAAGTCCGCCTGTTCGCGGACACATTCAAATTCCCCGCCTCTAGGCGGAAAAACCCGATGTGACGTCAGTGACGTCACATCCGGTCCCTGGAATGCATCCTGGAACGCATAGTTCCTGGTTGCGGGAGCCGGATGTGACGTCACTGACGTCACTTTCTGCTCCGAGCCGGAATTTTCACTAGAAGATTTTTTATGATCCAAACACTCCCCTTTTCTGAGAACTCACTGTTTAGCAATTATACAATATTGGCTGATTAGTGTGATCTCAGTGACTGGGATGTCCTAAGGTTGTGTTAAAGGCTACGACAAAGAATATTTTTCCAAGGTTTGTTAACCCTTGCAAGCCATGATCAGTGTTTGGCTTCTTATTTTGCTATGTACATGGATATGTAAACTGTTAATTGGAGATTTCTTTGTGTTGATGTCTAATTTTACTTATTAATAGTAGATTGTTGTACTGTGTTAAGCTGGGAATAGACGGTAAGATTTACCGTCGACTCCCGATCCGATTTCTGCACTAGGGGCGGGCCTGATTACATCATCACACCCACCCGCTAGTGCAGAGAATCGGGCGGAACCCTTTGCGTGCTGCTCATTACTTCGGCTGGGGGCAGCCGTCCCCATCCGAACTAATGGGATCGGATTAAAATTAACAGTCCTGTCGGATCAGTGTGCGATTCGACATGACGGCTGATTTTAGCCCAATCCTGCTAGTTGCTGCACCCAATTCCTGCACGACCAGATCCCTAATGGATGCAGGAGCGCGCACGGTATCGGATCGGCGGTTGGGTCGTGCAGGAATCAGAAAGTCTATGCCCAGCTTTAGCCATTGATGAATAAAGAAAGTTTTGATTTCAAGTAATATCATAACTGAAGTCAATGAAAAGGCAAGCTTTCAAAATGTAACAGATTAATAAAATTCTGTTTTTTTAGATTCACATTTATACACAAAATTACAAATTATAAACATATTTTAACAAAAACAACTGCTTGTTCTTGACACACTTGACTGATGAAGGTGATACTGTAGTGTAGTGGGATACACTGAACTTTTTTGTGTATATTTGTGGATCCTACCACGACATGGTTAATCTTTGTATAAAGCTGTTTACTGTCTGTAAAATATGCTAATGTGTCAAACACCTGCTGCTGAGTCACACGAGCCCAGCCAAAGCCTGCCCAACTCTTCAATGTATTGAGTCTTTTCTGCCCAGTTACAGTTACTGGCCACTCCTTGGCCGTAGTCTATATATTGATGGTCTACAGAACATTCTGGGCCAATCTGATCACCCACATCTGGGTGAGAGCTGCGGCAACCTCTGGTCACTCTAGGCTGGTTAGGCATATCGTTCACAACAGTAGATCCCAAGCTGTCTATGCCATCCCTTCTGAGTGATGGTGAAATGCCTGTATATAACCTGCGCTGCTAGAAAATCTTGTAAATATCCCCTAATATTCTATCCTTAAGCTAGCCATACATTTTCCGATTCCATGGCCGATCGATCACCCATCCGGTCGATTCCGCGATGCCAGAGGGAATCGGATGTCCGATCGATCGCCCAATTAAGCCTGTCCCTACCACCTTGGGCCACCGATTCCTGGACGATTCCGTGCCCGATCGATCACTTCACAAATGGCAACTCCCCCTGATGTGTGCTGAATCAGATCAGAAAGACCAACATGTTGGTTCTCTGGCAGATCCGATTCTGGGCTCCCTATCGATCGGACGTGATCGGACGGACAAGGTGGGCTTCACGCGATTCCGGGACGATCGATTAGCGTACACGCGCCCGGAATCGATCGTCCCGGAATCCCTTGGGAATCGGACCCGTGTATGGGGGCCTTTATAGGGTTATGAAGAATATGTTTCCTATTGTGCTCTTAAATTGTCATAGAAAACTAAAAGGAGTTCTAATCCTTCCTGTCTTTATCCACAACAGCGAAAAAAAAGTTTTGGCTTGACTTCTACATGAACACGTTTATCTAGAAATATTCATATGGCTGTCTATGTGAACAATTTTAGCATTACTTAATTTATAATGGGTTATGATATTAAAAATGGCCAGTTATTTCTGTTGGCTTGCAATTGTCATTATTTGAAAACGATAAAATAATTTAATATTTTAAATTTTATGCAGGTATTGCAATTCGTAGGAAATTGACTCTTGAATTGAATTTCCTGCTGGTATTATTGAACCCAAATTGCATTTTTGCATTCCAGATTTATATTAATGATTAACATTACACATATGTTATGTCCTTATAATTCTGTGTAGTTAATTTTCTAGTACCATGCTCTGGCACATGTATGTGTAAAGCTGGGCATAGACGGGCCCATTCCTGCCCGACCTGACCGCAGATTGGATGCCGTGCACGTTCCCGCATCTGATCGGGATGACAACTGGCCATCTGACATGACGGATCTGACATGACGGATAATTCAGATCGGATCCCATTAGTTCCAATGGGAACGGCTGTCCCCATCCGAAGTAATGGCCAGCACACAAAGGGTGTGACCTTTAAGGTGAACCTTTAAACCTAATGATACAATCTTACACACTAAAAGGCTATAACTAAACTGTAATGTAGCAATCATGTATTTTAATATGATCCATCCATCTATACAAGGTTTAAGTTAACTTTGAACAGTGAATGGACAATTCAGTCTTTATGTCATTTATACCTTGTTATTGTATTTGACTATATTTGACCGACATTCTACAATGGCTCTATGCATGGTAGCTGTGGCGCGGGATGTTGTCTATGACCCAGGAGATGCAGACGCAATCTGGCCGCTCTAAGGGCCAGAACTGTCCTTAGGGTCAGTTTCTGGGGGCCCCTCCATCGTCTAGCTCGTGTCTGGGGCTTACACCGGGGTTGGATTTCTGTCTGCCCCCTGGTGTTCGTGGCGCGCTGGGGGGTGTGGGGCGTGGGGAATATAGTGGATCGACTTATGCAGCACCTGCTGATGATGGGCGTTCTACTCTGGACGGCTCGCTTGTTCCCTTCTCTCCC
>CM070035.1:98957464-98982987 GCA_036250615.1 Ptychadena robeensis | reverse complement strand
GGCGCGAGCGCGCATGCCCGTTGGTCAGGTGAAAAATCGGCCGCTTATCGGCATGTGTATAGCAAGCATTATACAAGCGTTTCTAGTCCGGCAACAAACATTTACTTCATAATCAGCGAGAGTTAAGGCCACCATACACACACCGAGCAGCGGCCGATTTTGCTGCAGACCAATGGGCGTGTGTGTATGCCAATCGGGGGAGCCCACATGGGGTGACAGATCGCTGACGCCCCACAGCTTGGCCGGCCAGAGAACGGACATGTCCGATAATCTCTGGCCGATGCTGTTAGTGTCAGTGAAGACCGGCGTCTTGCTGTCAGCTCTGGGGAGCAGCAGGATGACGTCATCACTCTGCACTTTAGAGCTCATCTGAGCTGGTCTGTCGGCCCCCACTCTGTACTTGTGTGGGGGGGTCACAGTGGGCGCTGTAATGTTATGCGCTGCATGCATTTATTCTTATAGCAGAGAAGTCATTATGTTCATTATGACTGTTTGTTAATTGCGACATTTGAAGTAATTTTTTTTTTATTTCAATTTAGTAGGAGTCGGAGTCGGTCCATTTTTTGCCAACTCCGACTCCAGGGACCCAAAAATGTCTCCGACTCCTCGACTCCGACTCCACAGCCCTGCCTAAAACTGTAATAAATAACTTTCTGATGATTATACTGTTAGTTTTTTGCTATTACAAACATGATATAGCCTTGGATTTGGGCATATACTGCATTCAGATCAGTGTATCATACTCTACTTAGGGCCTATTCACACTAGCCATGTTGGCAGTACCACAACACAGCATGGCTTTCATTAACGTTAAAGGTTTTTTCCATAGAAAGCCTGTTGTTGCTGAGCCTGTGTGTTGCCTGCTGCAATGCATTAGTGCATGGTTTAATACCATCAACGGATTTGTTTGCAGATATCGCAAACTTGGACGTTGCTGGCAAAATCTGCACCCAGAACATGGCTATTGTGAAAGGGCCCTACAAATGAAATGATTGTCATTCATTTACTAGATCAATTATTAATCTCTTGCCTATGGACACACCACTAAAACTAGCCATACACATACAGATTCCCCTTCGATTATTGAACGATCGATCGTAAAGTGGTTACGTCACCATGCCGAACGATCATTCACTGTTCGAAGAATCGTGCGCATCACCTTGTGGAATTGATACCTGGCCAATACTTTGGATGGTGGTTCGAGGGTCTCCATCTAAAATAATAGGAATCAAACAGGAAAATACCAACTTGAGGGATTCATGTTCAATAAGTTTTTTGTTACATTTCAAGCTTATTGGGTCGTTTGTTTAAGGTGGGCGAACGAACGCCGATCGATCGTTCGGGAATAAAACGAATTAAAGCAGGACCTAAAGACATCTTCAAGCTAGGTCACGTTTGCCTCTCTCCCCCTAATGGCTAGGCTGGGCTGTACTACTAAGCATAGTAAAGTTGGGAAAAAATGTCCAAAAATAATGAATAATGTTTCTTAATCTCTATTTTATTTGATTTTTTAGTTATCCCTGAAGAGAAGAGGGAGCAAAGATGCACAGAAGGCAGAAAAAAAGACTCTACAGACTCCAACAGAGGTATTGCTTAATAAATCATTGTCTTTGTTTCTACATTTATTTTTATGGAGAGTTTGCAGGCACAAGGTCAATCATATGTGGTCATATGTCATAGGAGGTTCAACATTTAAGCATCCCACAGCTTCTAAGAATACCTGGCATCACAAACCTGGTCAATTTCAAGTGAACCTTTATTTTACAAACATTATGAGAACTTTAATCAGTGAAACAGAATCTGCATATCCAGACATAGACAGATTACATAATTTCAAATAAATACCGTGTCTTAAACTTGGCCCCACCCTGTCCTACCCACCAAGTGTACTTATTCACTTGTTATTGTAAGTGATGACCTTAATGACCCACAGAGAAGCTAATGATTTGGGTTGAATGCATTTTTTACAGAATGTCTTACTGTACTTACAGTATGTTTTACTGTTGGCAAAATTTTTTGGGGGAACCAATTATTTTTGCATAAATACTTATACATACTTATTTTGAATTAACCAGCTATGTAATAATATATTATATTTGTAATAGAAAAACTATTGATTTTACTAACATGTGCAGTATCTTGAAATTATTATTTGAAAATGTGTGGGGTAGTTGATCGAATGAAAATACTTGATCGAATGAAAACCACCTACCTTTCTTGGACATTTCCTCTAGTATGGAGTTTCGCCATGCTAAATACATGTTTCTCTTGGCTACCTTTACCTGCCCCGCATACACGACATATAGTACTGATGGGCCCCAGACTCTCTTCCAACATCTTTTCAAAAGAAAGAAGTCTAGAAGTGGGGGTTGCAGTACCCACCACTAACTGACAATTTTAAGCTCCCACTATAAAGGTGGGACAAAGGGGATATAAAGCGGTGTGAACGGTGAACCGGAAGCTCCACGTGTTGGGTCTTGGACACCAATACTGATGTAGGTCATCTACAACATAAATCCAAGAGATTCTTCTTACCATAGAAGTGTTTATATTGATTCCATTCAGAATTTCAATTCTACTGATAACATTTCTACATTTCCCTGGTCTATCCAAGACCTTCAATGTTCTCTTTCCAGTGTCCTCGTTCACACACTCTACACTTTACCTGTAACCATTAATTGACTACGGCCACATCCTGAATTTTAAAGACATATATGACAGGCACATCTATCTCTGATGAAGCAGGTCACTTCAAAACTCATTGGACACATGCCGAGTCTATATTGTGATGTGAATATTTGATGAATTTAACGAAGATGAAATGTATTGAATGCTTTGTAATCCAAAATGTATAGAAAGTCATGTTTCACCATTATATGTGACCTTATACACAGTCTTCAATCTAAACTTAAGACACCTGATTGTACATGCACAGGATTTGCCTTAAAAGTCCCCTTTGTCCAACCCTTATAGTGGAAAGTTAAAATGGTCGGTTAGTGGTTTGTACTTCAGCCCCCACTTCTAGACTTCTTTCTATAAAATTGATTATTGGGATAAAGGACTAAAAACATGGGAGAAGAGAGATCACTCTTTTTTTTAGATTCCAACATCTTTTCCCCATGAGAACGTAATTGTGCTGATATGGTAAACCTGAATTAAGGATCTTTATTTTAAAGTCTTTAAATAAAATCAAACATGTCTTCTGGCTTTAACAAGGGTTAAAACAGTTAAAACGTACATCTTAACCCCAGTCAGAATAAATAGAGAGTTATAATAATAGTAAGTGAACCATGGAACCCTGGGACATTGCCAGATTCCAGTTGCCAGGGAAACAATGAATACAAAATATGGCCTATTGAATAAGTAAAAAGTAAATGAGAGGGCAACGTGGGCTGTGGGAACCACTGGGAATGCCACAGGCCTGTCACTAATACTGCAAATAACTTGAAAGAATTATTCAGACTCTCAATATCAAACAAGGTTTACCAACATGTTAGTAACCAGTTCGGCCAAGTGAGATCTATTGATCTCGCTTGAAAAACAGCATACACAGATAGATTTTTTCCCAGATTTCTGCACAGCTTAGTGCCCTGAAGGCACATGGCACTCGGCTGTGCAGAAATCTGGGAAAAATCGACCCGTGTATTCCTACCTTAAGCTCTCAAGACATTTGCAAGATTTTTTAATTGAAGATACATTTACTGTATGCAGTAGGCAAACTAGTTTTCAACATTTATATTCCAATACCTAAACTTACCAGTTAATATATTGGCAAGGAAGACAGAACGAATCAAAAGTGATCAGTACACTGCAGTAATACAGTCTACTTTCACAGAATAGCAGTCAAGTAAGGTAATAAAAAACCCTTTGCAAAGTTTGTAAATTTCCAAACCTCTGCTTTTCATATTTTATCTTCAATGTTAGATTTAAAAAAAAACTGTATTTGATGTAAATTGAAACAAGCATTTTTATTTGTGTTACATTTTCATTTCTTGTTTTTCTCTTGATGAGGAGGACAGTGAGGATCTGAAGTGCCAGCTACAGTTTGTTAAAGAGGAAGCAATGTTAATGAGGAAAAAAATGGCCAAGATTGATAAAGACAAAGACCGACTGGAGCATGAATTGCAGAAGTACAGATCATTTTATGGAGATCTTGATAGCCCTTTACCAAAGGGGGAAGCCAGTGGACCTCCAACAACAAGAGAGGCAGAACTGAAACTTCGTCTCCGTTTAGTTGAAGAGGAAGCTAATATTCTTGGAAGGAAGATAGTAGAATTAGAAGTAGAAAATAGAGGCCTTAAGGCAGAGCTGGATGACCTGAGAGGAGATGACTTCTCCAGTACATCAAATTCTCTTCCACGTGAGCAAAGCGAATCATTATCAGAACTGCGGCAACACTTGCAGCTGGTGGAAGATGAAGCTGAACTACTACGGCGTAACATAAGTGACTTAGAAGAACAGAACAAACGCCTCACTACAGAGATGAACAAGTATAAATTCAAGTCTAGCACTCATGAAAGTTCTCGGCATACTGACAATGTCAAGACAGAAGCCTTACAAGAGGAGCTGAAGACTGCACGTTTGCAGATCAATGAGTTGAGTGGAAAAGTCATGCAGCTCCAGTATGAAAACAGAGTTCTCATGTCTAACATGCAGCGCTATGACTTAGCTTCCCACCTGGGTATACGAGGAAGTCCTAGAGATAGTGATGCAGAGAGCGATGCTGGGAAAAAGGAAAGTGATGATGATTCTCGCCCTCCACATAGAAAACGAGAGGGTCCCATTGGTGGTGAAAGTGACTCAGAGGAGGTGCGTAATATTCGTTGTCTTACTCCTACTAGATCTTTTTATCCTTCTACCAGTGTCTGGCAGAAGAATTTTGCTGAGAGGCAACAGGTGAAAGATATTCGGTCTGAGGCTGAACGACTGGGCAAGACAATTGACCGGCTCATCTCAGACACAAGCACTATCATCACAGAAGCCAGGATATATGTGGCCAATGGTGACTTGTTTGGACTAATGGATGAAGAAGATGAAGGCAGCAGAATACGAGAACATGAATTACTTTATCGGATCAATGCACAGATGAAGGCTTTCAGGAAAGAACTTCAGACATTCATCGATCGGCTAGAGGTCCCAAAGTCTTCTGAAGACAGAAATGCTGATGATCCACTTTCAGTTAGCCAGGTTGGTGGTGTTTATTTTTTTATTTATTTTTATTACATATTCTTATTTAAATGAATGATTATATTAGCAGAAGGAAATATAATCAAGATTTAGATGACAATCAAGTACATAGTTTAATTCATAGATTTCCAACCATTAAGCCTCTTGGCATTGTGTTGGAATAGCTGAATGGTTTTGTGGGTGCCTGCCATGGAGTCACAAAACACATGGTTCACAGTCCATCAGCTGTTTTTTATTCAACATGTGGAGAATAGGAGAGATAGTGCAGGATTACCAACTGAATTGTAAAGTTGGCAGTAAGGAAACAGCAGTCTATCTTTAGTTCCAACATCCCATGAGTAACTTGCCTTCTATGGTGGGGGTGGCAGACTTAGACAACCCAGGGACCCTGTTATCAGGAGTAACCTCAGTATCACTGAGATAAGAAAGATCCTACTCAGTGTTGTGCTCAGATCCTCTGGCATCACTTTCACCACAAAGTCAAACCCTAGAGCCCAAGCCCAGGCTGGCTGCCAGACTCAAGCCCATGGTCCTGGTCACCAGATGCAGATTGACTCACTTTCATCTCATCCTCATTACTTCTCCCACACTGCCAGAAGAGTCCATTTGGGCTTCCTTCCCTGTATGCCACCTCACCACAACATCACAAGGGAAAGTCATCAGTCACAGAGCTAGGGGAACTTGAAACAGGCAGTACAATTCAAAAGAATTACAGCACTAGCCGACTGAATAAATTACCACTTATTCTAGACAACTCAATATTTGATTAATCGGTGCTCACATTGTTCCAGAAGACCTGGCAGTAGCACAGTGTAGTCATTCTTTAATGTTTTCCTCAGATATCAAAAGCTTTTTCCCATGTAGATTGAAATAGTGTAATCTATGTAGATCTCTGTAATCTCTTTGTAGATTGTAGATGCTTACACTTTGACACCAACTGTTGCAAGAGTTATCTGCAGATCTCACAATTTATTGTAGAATGTTAGCCTAAAATGGGTAGATCTTGGACTGAATTTGTAGGTGAAGATAATTTTCTATGTATTTAAGTAGAAAATCTTTAATGGCAAATTGTATTTCTTCTGGATTGGTTCTTTTTAGATCTCAAATTTTTTTTTATGGTGCACCCCCAATGTGTCAGATGCTTGCACTTAAACACCAAATGTTGTTAAACTGGGCATCGTGACGTCGCCACCCTGTGCTTGGGGATTGATCAATGGAATGGCAAATTGATGTTCACCACTTTGCACGTCGTTTCCTGTTCCTTAAATTTGGATGGGGACCCTGGTCCCCATTAAAAGTAATGACACTCAACGGGGATTTACAGAGTTGTCCCCGTTCCCTGTTCGATCAACCTCTTCTTTGAGCTTGTTTTTTTTTGTTCGATTGCCGTTAAATTGACCCGTGATTGATTGTTAGTCAATTGAGGGGATCGATGCAAATTGGCAATTTTTTAAGTCCCTCACCATGGACATAAAAAGTGTATCTGAGGACCTTAGAGCTCTTTTGATTTTGACATGATAACACCACATACTCCAATTACAAAAGATATACCAGAGCCACTAGGTATTTTTTATTCAAAGATTTTCTACATTTATATACAAAATATAGTTTCTGATTACTGGCCCATTAAGGAGAATATGTTTTATATACCAGTAACAAAAATCGAAATTAATCTGTGAGGTAACTTTATGAGGTTTTATGAGTTTTATTCTATATGACTTCATGTCAGTATATCACCTTTACGTATATACTAGATAAGGAGAACCAAAACGGGCTTCTTTGCCTTATTGGAATGTACTGGTTGTAAACCAGCATAGACAAAAAATCACTAGCTGTCATGAGATCAAAATGTGGTTTAATCATACCATGATTAAAGATCCTCTGAGATCTGATCTGTCATGCTGGTCATAAGCCTGTAGTTACGTAATTAGTTAAGCCTATTAGATATATAGTAAAATCACGGCCTTATGATTTTGTGAACAGAACATTTGATTTATAAAAAAAATAAATGTTAAACTTTATGGAGTAGTATAAATATTACTTTGACATTTCAGTGATGGTATTTTGTTATGAAAGAATAAGGCTATGTCTCCACATCGGCGGGGGTCCCGATGGAGCACATACACATTACCTGCCCTGGGGATGCTCTGTTCAGACATCCGCCGACGCCCTGTTAACCCTAGCATCGGCAGAATGTCCATCAGAACAGAGCAACTGCAGAGCAGGTAAAGTGTATGTTGTCTGTCAGGATCCCCGACAAGCACTGCGCTTAGCGGAGAGGGTACCGACGGATCACACAGCGCTGTGAAAACATGCCCTAAAGGTAGCCATACATGGCCCGATTTCGACTCCTGTCAGTCGCCCTGCGGTTGTTCGGCCGAAAATTGGGTGGGCCTACCTGGTGAGATTGACCAAGAATCTCCAGCATGTTGGATCGCACTGTGATTTCACGGCCGATCCCATTACTTTGCATTCAAAGTAATGGCCGGCACACAAAGGGTGCCCGCCGATCAGCTGAGGAGCCGGCTCATCTATCGAGGTAGAATTGTGTGTGAACACCTTAGCAGAAAAATGCACCTATTTGCCAATAGTTATTAGATGTATCTGGCTTCAAAAGACAAATCTAAATCAGTTGTTTGATAATATGTGCCCTGTGATATATAAAGTGTGCCATGTTTCCCCAAAAATCATAATAATGGGTCTTATTTTTAATAAGTTTGATGTAATATACAGAATGACCACAATATGTCACAGCTGTTTAAGCTTTATTTTTTCCAGCTACTTTGGGTTCAGAGTGTTTTTTTAACTGACTATTTTACTGGGGGCTGCATTCACCCGACGTTGCACACTATGTGTACCTGAATTTTTTTTGTACCTGAATTTTTTTTGTTAATCCATCTAGACTCTAATTGACATCGAATGAAAGTGAGGGGTAGGCTAGATTCAGAAAGGTGTGTTAAAAGGCTGCATTTTCAGTGCCCAGACCCCAGAAAAGCAGCGACACGTCCATCGGAAGCTTCTGGGGTGGTTGTCCCATACAATTAACATGGGGTTACAATTAAAAAGCCAGCCTGGAATACAAGTGGGCTTTTGGCTAGCTTATCACTGTATTACTGTTTAAAGAGCAGCAATAAGGTATTGAAACTATAGGCTTGGGCGGGTACTTTAAACATCCCTAACGTCAGTGAGACTATGCCCATGTTATTGGGATGATAGACAATCTGGAGCAAGAGATCATAACCCCTTTTCTTAACTTTTCTAATAGTGTGAATATAGTTTAATACATTTGTCATGGTTTTATAGCTGCCTGCATTCCCATTGGGACATTTTCTTATACTTTATACCGTGCCAAAAAACACCAGTAAATAGATACATTGTATATATCCTTCCCACATCTAAAACTTGCAAAAAAGGTTTTGGCCAGAGTTTTACTTTTCTGATCTGTTTTACATCGGAAATTAAACAAGGAGCTCAGAAAATATTCAAGGAATTATCATAGAACATCCTGTGCAGAATATCGTTAAATATACAATGACTGTGTTTTTTGTCAGCCGTATCTGACTATCTGAGCAGTTCACGTGCATTACTGTTAATTGTTCTTGTACAATGTGTTTCTGGCATTACAGTGAGTTAATAAATCTTTCTGTCTCTGTATTTACCTTCCCAGATGTTCCAGCCTATTATTTTACTTATCCTCATCCTAGTATTATTTTCTTCTCTTTCCTACACAACTATATTTAAGCTCGTCTTCCTTTTCACCCTCTTTTTTGTCCTGTAACCCTTTCCACCATTTTCTGTTTTGTTCCGTTGTTATTTATTTTCAGTTTTGTTTACTTTATCCATTCATCAAGATAAGCCGTAAAAGAAATATAGTTTCTGCTCGATCTATGAAAACACTGAAGACTACTTGTATAACCCAGTGCTACGTTTTCCAGCATCTGCAAGTAAGTTATTTATAATGTATCAATTTTGTAGACAATTTCACACTTGGAATAAAACCTTACCTATTTATCATGTCGCGAAAAGACGATTCCTGGGCAATCGCGGCAGAAAACACTGTACTCAGCTGTGACTGCCCGCTCTCCTCCTGACTCACTACACACCGTCGGTGTCAATTAGACACCGGCTGTGTGTGCGGAGGAAAGCGATGCCCCCTCCATTAACATGGAGGTCCATGGCGCCTACCCCCCCACCTCTTTGGTGTCACCAATGACAGCGAAGAAACGGGGCCGGAAAAGCTCTGTGAGCCTGCAGCTATGGAAAATGCTGCAGGCTCATGGAGAGCCGGCGATTGCGCCCAATCTCGGCACGGGCGCAGTTTGATCTAAGATCAAACTGCGCCCGTACTTGTTTCGGGGCATAACACCCAGGAGGTTAAAATAATTCATATTTCTCTCCTAGCAACCCCACCACCCTATCTTTCTCCCCATTGTTTTTGGTTGGCAGAAATGGTTCTGTGGTCATGTTGTTGCCCCTTTTACTAATGTCATCATACAGTTCAGGTATTTTGTCATAAGGATGGAGCATTGTCTCTAAGCTGGGATGTGGGCCAGTTTACAGTAATGGAAAACAGGACAATGAAGCAATAGTTTATATAGATAAGCAATAGGTTCTTAATTGAAACTTCAGTGGAGGAGGATCTAGGTCCTGGAGGTGGAGTGATATTATTTTATTAATGTGCAATTGAGGCATTTCAAATACACTGATATTAGAAATGCTTTGGACAGGGCATACGCTAACCCTTGTGTTGCGTAATGAGCAGTAACTCTCACGCATGAGTTGTGGGTACACAATGCGTATAGTGAGAAAAGGCCCTTTATGAGGTTTTTAGAGGCCAATTGGTTTGATATAAATCATGACATGACAACACTTGACTCATGTATGGTCAGATCATTTGCACACACCATAATGTGCACTTTTTTAAAAATCTTACCTATGGTTTTATAGCATGTGCATTTCAAAAATTTTGTTTGTGGTACATTTTTTAATGCACTGTACAATACTGGTAAAGAGGGAAAATCCAAATGAATTTTGATTAAGTCATAGTTCAACTTGTCATGATGATGTCATCACAGACACAGTTAAGTACACAAGTGTCCAACAATAAGCAACTTTTTACAAAGTTTTCTGTAACATTAACAATCAATGTGACAATAAGACAAAAGTAGGCTAACACCTTGAATTTCCTGGTAAATGTAAGTGCAAAACAGAAAGTGGGTACAGCTTAAACCGTGGCAGCCAAGGCACACAGAATGAATCTACTGTGGTTCGTAGGTTAATTAACTTGCAAAGTCAGATAGTAACATTTTCTAAATTAAATTCCACCATCTGTAGAAAAAATCTGCAGAATGTCCAGAAGATGGCACTGCCTCCTATGTTTATATACATTCCACCAGCTCAGGAATACAATGTAATGAAGTTTTATCACCTCGAGCTGCACGCTGATACACATTCTGTGACTGCACAGGGGCTTATACCAGTCGCTGCACAGGGGATTATACCAGAGTCCAGCTCCGGATTACCGATGTCAGTAAGTTTTATCACCCGGAGCTGGACCCAGAAACACCTCCCAGGACAGAGAAACATAACGTATTTTAAGTCCAAAGGAGACAAATAACAATGTCTCAATTTCTACCTAGCATATTCCACATCTGTATTGGTATACAGACAGTTATATAGAAATGACCTAAGATAATATGGGTGAGAGGTGGATACTGTGAACCACTGTACCTGCGTGTATACCCTTTGCAGTAAGAGCAATGTATGCCTTTGATTGATGGGAAGGGGAGATTAAAAAATCCCCTCCTGTCCCTACCAATCCAAGACAGAGACTGCATACATACTGATACACAGTCTCTGATTGCACAGGGGGCATTGCCACGCAGGTCAGCATTTTTCTCTCTGTATGTGCACTGACTGGCATGCACACAGGGAGATGACTCTGAGCAGCTGTCGTCTGTCCATGTGACTTTAGCTAGTCTACATGTTTGTAAATGCCCTAGTGGGCATTAAATCTTTCTAAAATTTCGTCAAGGTATGGGTACCTTAGGGTAGCCATACATAAGGCGATTCTGCCTTGACAAATGAGAGATCGACTTCAGCGGGATGAAGTCATCCCACTGCAGCCGGCCTCTTATCTGATTGGCGGGCACCCATTCAAAGTAATGGGAATGGCCAGGAATTTACTGGCATGTTGGATCACCTTGCGATCTGACATGTGGCAGATTCCTGGTCTATCTCACCAGGGGCCACCCGAATTTCGGCTGATCGACGGCCGAAAAATTGGGTCACAATTGCGCCGTGTATGGCTACCTTTAAGTGTTCTTTCTGGTAAGGGTATTTCTACAAAACATCCAACCTCAGACCATAAATCCTATTAAATAAACGAATACATGAAGACTAACACTATTGGACATCAATAATATATTTGTAACACAATTCTGTAATGTACCATCGATATAAAAGTTTAGTTAATTCAGTTTTCTTTAAACTTGCTTTTATAGCAAACATATTTTAGAGATGTTCGGCCTTCAAATACAGTGAAACAATACATGATGTATCTTAGGACCTAGTCATATTTTTTCTGGAGGCTGTATAAAAGTGCAGTCATGGGCCACATCTGTTATGTCTTTGGAATCATATAACCGATATTCAGTGACACACCCAGAATGTGAGTTTGAGTCATGATATGAGGCTTGGAGGAAATTCCATTGTAAATCCATGCAAAATGGAATTAGGATAAGAATAGAGCGTTTGCTGTTAGTGCTGAAACTGTGTTAAATGACTACCAAGCCTTGAAATCCTGTAACGTGAAACCAAAACACATAGAAATCAGTTAACCTGCTTTTCTACTGCTACATTTTAACTGCCACCAATGGCACAACATTTGCTGTTTATTTTAATTTGGGAAAACTGGGTTGGTGGCTTGCATCTTAATATGTGTGTTAGTTATTGCCTGCTTGAGTTTTGTCATAAAACTATTTACCAGAATTGTATAGGGATCACAAAACAGGAGTTCCGCTAATTAGCTACTTCATTTTGCACGTTGTGTTCTGTCTAGCTTCTGTCCTGGACCAGTAGAATAGTTATATCATAGTTATATTTCTCTTTTTGCTTTGTCTTCCATGGTGCCACAGCAAATCCAATATTTCTATACAAATCATAGTTATATTATAACAAATATCTCTGTGAAATATGGGTGTGCAGTTTTCTGTCAATTCCTGTGATCTTGTTTAAATTCAGTGAATAATGCTGCATGTAACGTCTATGGTGCATTATGCAGCCCATTAACATCAAAGGGCTTTCCTTACACATTATACAGGGTAGGCCATTAATATGGATACACCTTAACAAAATGGGAATGGTTGGTGATATTAAACTTCATGTTTGTGGGCCATTAGTATATGTGAGGGGGGAAACTTTTCAAGATGGATGGTGGCCATGGCGGCCATTTTGAATCTAACTTTTGTTTTTTCAATAGGAAGAGGGTCATGTGACATCAAACTTATTGGGAATTTCACAAGAAAACCAATGGTGTGCTTATAAAACTTATAAAATGTGTTCTATGTGCTGCCCATTGTGTTGGATTGTCAATGCAACCCTCTTCTCCCACTCTTCACACGCTGATAGCAACACTGCAGGAGAAAAGCTAGCACAGGCTTCCAGTATCCGTAGTTTTAGGTGCTGCACATCTCGTATCTTCACAGCATAGACAATTGCCTGCAGATGACCCCAAGATAAAAGTCTAAGGGGATCAGATCGGGAGACCTTGGGGGCAATTCAACTGGCCCACGATGACCAATCCACTTTCCATCATCAACTGGTCATCTAGGAATGCTCGGACCTGACACCCATAATGTGGTGGTGCACCATCTTGCTGGAAAAACTCAGGGAACGTGCCAGCTTCAGTGCATAAAGAGGGAAACACATCATCATGTAGCGATTTCAAGGTCTCCTAATCTGCGGTGTTGCTATCAGTGTGTGAAGAGTGGAAGAAGAGGGTTGCATTGACAATCCAACACAATGGGCAGCACATTGAACAAATTTTATAAGTGGACAGAAACTTGTACATAACTCATGAAAGAATAAAGTTATGTTAAAACCAAGCACCCCATTGTTTTTCTTGTGAAATTCCCAATAAAGTTGATGTGTCACATGACCCTCTTCCTATTGAAAAAAACAAAAGTCCAGTCGCCCACTTCCCCCATGTCTTCCCCTTGTCATCCCCCTTCCCTTTTTTTGTTGTGTACGGTTTTTTGTGTGTTGAGTGTTTTTTGTTGAGATTTTATGTGTATGTTTCTGAGGTTAAGTATAACAGCTTCTTATATCGAGGTTTCGCCGGCTCGGCTGGCGCACTTCATTTTCTCTTTGTTATGTAAAATTTCATATGTTTCTTGGTTAACACAAGCTTTTTCTTTTGCCACGACGTATTGTCGGTACTTACAGCATGTTTCATTATACTGTTTTTGTTTTGTTAAAATTGAAAACCCTCAATAAAGATTTATTGAAAACGAAAAAAACAAAAATTGGATTCAAAATGGCGACTTCAAAATGGTGGCCATGGTTACCACCCATCTTGAAAAGTTTCCCCCCTCACATATACTAATGTGCCACAAACAGGAAGTTAATATTACCAACCATTCCCATTTTTTAAGGTGTATCCATATAAATGGCCCACCCTGTACATTAATCTGGGCGTGAATGGGGTCAGAAAGAGAACTATTTATATTAGTCAGTTAACTTGAGAGATTATATGATAAGTCTATGAAATGTAAGTGGAAATTTCAAGGGCAAATTAAAAAGAGCAATTTAGGGGCAAATGCCTCCCTATCCCTGTATCCCCCTCTTTATATGTCTTATAGTTGTTATATATCATATTTCCATGGTAGAAAGTTCTCAGTAAACTACAGTTTTCTTTAGACTAATCCTATAACATTTAAACGTTTTACTGTCTTTCCAAGCAATATGGGTCCCTTTCAAATAGAATGTAAATTCTAGTTGTGTTTGGTATGCATCTGTGTAAAGAAGAAACTATTTTGCTAAAATTTTCATGGTCTCGACAGTTTTCCACACATTCTGGTTCTGATGTCATCGAGATCATCTAATTGGCCATATGTATCGATGAGCGCTACTGTGAAAGATCAGTCTTTTGGAACCCAAGCACAAATCACATTGGGTGGTCTAGTTCCAGCATAAATCACCAACCACCACAACACAACAACCCATAAAACATGTCATTAAATCTGACAAATATGCATTTTCCAAATGCTAAATGCAATATAACTAATGTCCAATCGACATGCAGAGCTCTGAGATCAAAAGCTAGATGGATCCTTTCCATCCAGAATTTGTAGACTGTAATGTGAGTACTACTTTGTAGTTCTTAGTCTTCTCTATTTCAGGGTCAGTTCACATTCTGATTACCTTTCAGTAAATACAGCACAGGCAGCATACCATCGCTGCCCCACTGACCATCGGATTCTCCTGGATGAATGAAGACTGAATGCAATGCACATGTCTTACAAAGCTGTCAAAAATTATAATATGCATATATACTGTTGGCAGCCTGTATACCTTCAAAAATGGGATAGTCAACTCCAGAAATGTGCAGTTATAGTATAAAATAGATTTCAGGTGAATTTATTAAGGTTTTATTAGATTACATCCTATTCTATTACCACAAATGCTTTCACAAATGTTTGTAAATGCAGACAACATGGCTAGGCCCTTGGTTTTGTAAGCAATGGGTCTGAAAACCCTGAATCCAGTAATGTAGAGCTGTGTATCAACACTTCTGTGTATATAAGCTAGTTCTACATTACAATCTGACTTTTTGCAAATTCCTTTCATAAGATTTCTGCTACCACTAACCGCTTCAGTTACCGGCAGAGACAACATAGCATTCGGTGCGCTGCGCTTACGTCTTTCAAAACTGCCTGAAGCAGGGTGAAATGCGAGTGCAGGGCAAGTTTGAAAGGTACTATAGGAACCTTGCGTTAACGCCAGCTGTGCTGCATTGTGGTACTGTACCAAACCTCAGCTGCAGAGCAGCTAGTGTAAAAGGGATCTACATAGAACTGCATCTTTACAACCTATTTTGTTTGAAATGTATAGTAGAATGTGTTTGAAATGTACAAACCGGATTCCAAAAAAGTTGGGACACTATACAAATCGTGAATAAAAACTGAATGCAATGATGTGGAGGTGCTAACTTCTAATATTTTATTCAGAGTAGAACATAAATGACGGAACAAAAGTTTAAACTGAGAAAATGTACCATTTAAAGGGAAAAATATGTTGATTCAGAATGTCATGGTGTCAACAAATCCCCAAAAAGTTGGGACAAGGCCATTTTCACCACTGCGTGGCATCTCCCTTTCTTCTTACAACACTCAACAGATGCCTGGGGACCGAGGAGACTAGTTTCTCAAGTTTAGAAATAGGAATGCTCTTCCGTTTTTGTCTAATACAGGCCTCTAACTGTTCAATCGTCTTGGGCCTTCTTTGTCGCACCTTCCTCTTTATGACTCTCTTCTCTATAGGTGAAAGATCTGCACTGCAGACTGGCCATTTCAGTACCCTGATCCTTCTCCTACGCAGCCATGATGTTGTAATTGATGCAGAATGTGGTCTGGCATTATCTTGTTGAAAAATGCAGGGTCTTCCCTGAAAGAGATGACGTCTGGGTGGGAGCATATGTTGTTCTAGAACCTGAATATATTTTTGGTGCCTTTCCAGACATGCAAGCTGCCCATGCCACACGCACTCATGCAACCCCATACCATCAGAGATTAAGGCTTCTGAACTGAGCGTTGATAACAACTTGGGTTGTCCTTGTCCTCTTTGGTCCGGATGACATGGTGTCCCAGATTTCCAAAAAGAACTTTGAATCGTGACTCGTCTACCATTTTGCCACACTCCATTTCAAATGATCCCTGGCCCAGTGAAAACGCCTGAGCTTAGAAATGGCTTCTTCTTTGCACTGTAGAGTTTCAGCTGGCAACGGAGGATGGCACGGGGATTGTGTTCACTGATAATGGTTTCTGTATAATTTTTATTTGTACATTTTCTTGTAAAAAACAAAAAGGAAAACACACAGAACTTTCACAATAACAATAAAGAGGAAAAAAACAAAAGGAGGGTCAAGCAAGGTATAATATATATATATATAAATATATATATATACACATATATGCATACAGAAAGGTGCCTCCAACCTCCACCTCAGGCCACTGCAGACCTCAGCAGCAGCCCAATGAAGAAACAGCCAAAACAAACTCCCACCCCAGGTTCCATCCACAAGCGCACAAGTGACGACACTTCAAACAGTGCCATGCCAACTGTGACACATGACACTGTGAAGTCAACATATTTTTCCTTTAAAATGATACATTTACTTCCGAGTAAATGTATCATTTTAAAGGAAAAATATGTTGAAGCCATTTCTAAAAGGGTAGAACGTGCTGCTTAAACGTTTGATATGTCATCTACGTTCTATGACAAATAAAATATTGACATTTGCCATCTCCACATCATTGCATTCAGTTTGTATTCACAATTTGTTTAGTGTCCCAACTTTTTTGGAACCCGGTTTGTATATAAATGGTATAGTTAGAGTAGATTCTGACATTGTATATTTGTTAAAGGAAATTGCAGAATTAAGACCAGACTGCAATACAAATGGGCATTTCACATCAAAGCTATTAACAAATATAATGCTAAAGTATTATTAGACCCATCAGCCTCTATTCTGTCATACAGACACACCTTACACAGAATTATCCACCCTAACTTAGTGAATAGCATAAGTACCATTTAAATTGCTGACACTTTAAGTGAAAGTGTAGTTTATGAAAAAATATTATTTTAATAAAACAATCACACCTCAATGACGAGGTTTTAACTGGTGTAGTTTTGTGATACAGTGGAATTCCTGTATTGCATCCCATGCTGGATCTGTTATCATATACACTGATGCTTTGTTCAGCAACATTGTCTAGAAATTAGGTCTGTGCCATGGCTTTCTTCAAGGGACATGAGAGATGATCTGTGCCATACTCATGACAAATTTCACACCAACACAACATCTGACACTTTAACCTCTTGTACTTAATTATCTGAACATCTGAGAGATCAATGAACTTGCTTTGGTTAAAGAGAAATGTATACTTCCATCTTTTAATAAGGACAAACACAGATGCTCTGACTACTGATTTCTCATCTTACAAAGCTATTTGTCTGGGTGTCAAGCTGAGCGCTGTTCAATTCTTCCATTAATTTACCCAGAGTAAGTATGTAGATTGGGAATGGGGATAGTCAAATGCACGTTTGACACAGTGACACTGTCTGGCTTTCAAATTAGACCTGTTGCATTCGTCTTTATATGTAAAGCACAGGTTACCTTTATGATTTTTTAGCAGTGAAGCTCTTGTTTTATAAACACATTATTATTATCATTTGTCAATCATTTGCATCACAGTGCTCATAAAGACAGAAGGAAAGCTCAGAGTGATGAATTCATTCCTCTGCTGCTTTTTTTACTATCTAGTCAAAGGCTTGTAAAGGGACAAGACCTGCGTTACTTAACGGAAGCAGAAAAAAATGTCATGTCCTACCAGAGTGGGGAGAAGTACGAGTCAATTGATTGGCCAAGCCAGTGATGGGGAACCTTTTTGAGGCCGAGTGCCCCAATAGAAACACATAATCCACTTTTTTTATCTTAAAGTGCCAATAAGAAAGTTTAACCTGAATACTGGGGTTTTAGTTTAAACAATGGAAGATGCTGATTTTTTTGCCAGTAACGGACGCGGTTACCAACAGCACGCAGCCCCACGACAGTGTAAAATGGCACTATATTGGTAAAATGTTGCCCCGATACAAGAATAATGAGAGAAAACAAGGTGCTCGGGAACCCCACAAGACATGAGAGGAACTTGCAGTGTCCTCACTGCCATGGAAGCATTATTGCTGTATCTTAATTATTTGTCACTTTGAAGACCATAGCTGTATTTTTTATAATACTTTCATAGTCGGTGTAGACTAGTCGTGATGGCGTCATTACAGATCACAGACACAGTTAAGGAACACAAGTGTTCACTAATAAACAACTTTTATTTGTTCTTATATGTGTAATATGTAAGTTCTCTGTTACCTTAACAGTCATCAAGTCAATAAAACCAAAGTAGGCTAATACCTCGAATTTCCTGGTAAATTATCAGTATGGCCAAAAGATGTCACTGTCTGGAATACAATGTTACCTCCAGCTGAAAAATCACATCCCCTCTCCTACCCACCAATCAGAGAAATACTGCAGACAAGTCATACACAGCCTGTGTCTCTTCCGGTGCTTCTTTCTCCCTACTGACTACATGCGCCAACAGATAGGGCTGGCACGTCCTTGGCATGCATGCCATAAGATTGCTATTATGGAGCTTATTATGGGTCCTTTATTTGCATTTAGCTGTTTTAGGCATAGGTGCCTCACCCTGATGCAAGGGTTTAATGCTCATTTCTAGGAGGGTCGTACATTCATCTATTCTCCAGAATTCAGAGAGAGGATATCCAGGCAAGGAAATCTCTTGTAATCGGCATAGACATTAAAAGGCATTTAAACCTAAAGCCCCCCATAGATGCTTAGATCCGCATGTGATTGTTTGCCCATTCAACATGACATGCGATTGAGTCATCAACAGTCGATCGTTCAAAGACCGAAGAGCACACCACTAACGGTAAACAATTCCCTGCCGATCTGGTCCCCAGATCGTTCGCCGGTTAAAAGAGAGGATCGACTCCTCTGTATTCCAAGTAGCTGGCAGGTAGGAATGTAGATTAGGCCAAAAGGGTAGATCGTACAGCCAGCGCATTCTTGGTTGCAAACTTAGTTTTTTTTGACGAACAATAAACCAAACGGACATGTCTGTTCAGCGAATAAACGATCTTTTATTCAGGCTTGGTCGATCACTTGAATTTGGAACGGAAAATCAATACTTCTATGACCGGCTTTACAGTGGGCTCAGGCACCTGCCACAAGGCTTAACAAAAATATTAACCAATAAGCCTTAAATCTTAGTATTATAATTAATGATTGATAATGTTTGGGAACTTTTGTCTGCGTCGGCATATAAATATGGGTGTTTTTAAAGAGTCTAGAACTGACAATATGAAGGATCTGATACTTGATATTCATATATGTGTTCTGGGTCAGCGAGTCTTCAAAGAAAGAAAATAGGTTTTGTGGTGTCTCCTGCAAAATCATTGTTTATACCATTTGCATATAAGCTCCCTTATCCCACTAAAAAAAGTTTATTTTATTTATGTTAGAGAAAACAAGTTTTACTCACCTAGTGCTGCACTCCTATAGGGTGGTGAACCAGGTGGACACCAATTTAGATTCCTCCCGCCATAGTGCAGAGCCGCCATAGTGCAGAGCCATAGGCTTTGCATTGTAGGGGAAAGACATCATCAACATAAATGAATAGCCTTTAGGGACAGGAGCCCTCAAGGAGAGATGGTTTCATAGAACAGAACTAGGTTAAGGTGAGTAAAACATCCTTTGTTAACCCTCTTTACCTAAATGAACAAATAACTATTAAAGTGGGGAGGGGGGTCAAGTTCAAGGGTTAATAAAAATCACAGGTCCACTGTTTATATGTATATAAGTTATAAGTGTATAAATCTTTTACTATAACAATTGGGAACTCCTTAGTGATTTTGTGAATTACATCCTATACCTCTTATAACTGTCAACAGCTCTGTCGCATTGCATTCTATCACCTCTTCCTTTAAATACTGTTCCTTTATCGTCTTATATGTATATGGAACAAATTCCTCCTTGAGGCTGTCTTTCAGCCCATTATTCTATTCAGTCATAAAAACACAAAGCCTGTCTTGTAAAATGTAGAACTAAAATTGGCAGCTATCCGGGTTTTGATAGGACTTCAGTACGTTTGTTCGTTTTTAGGTTCATGAAATTCTCGGCTTCACTATAAAGGCTAAAACTGTCTTGGACTTGAAGTTGTTTACACAGAACACCAGCAGATCTAAAGTTACAGAATGGGGGCTGGATGTGAAAGCTGTAAAGCTGTCCACTCCCAAGCTGACGTCACTGGTGGGGGGGGGGACCCATCTGCCTGGGTACTTTTATTCTGTCCCAGTTTCAAACATTTGAATGTTTTGTTTTTTTTTCTATCCGTGCAAACGGTTTCCTCTGCACATTGCAGCCAGAGTGAGTGACTGTCTTGTTTCTGCTTTTAGTTGGATGAGCTTCTTAGAGATTCTGGACACCAGGATCTGTCTACATCCAGGTACTTATGGTGCTGCCCGGAGAATCAAGAACATTGAAGTGAGAGTTGGGACCCCACTGGAAGGTAAGCTTTTACACATGCTTATAATAAAAGGTGAACTGTTAGAGAGACTTGTCTAGCTGAAATACAGTTTGCTTGTGGAGGACATGAGATGAGAGCTCCACAAATACTTCAGCTGTCCATCTGCTGTTTGAAGCAGTGATTTATTCACAAGGCAGTATTGACAAGTGTCACTGTTACTAGAATGTCACTAGGTGGGTATCATAACTCTCCTTTTTTGTACGTTTCCTTTACTTCTTTCCTCAGCTGTTGAAGTGCCTGTCTGGATTTAGCTAGCATGTTCTTAATTTAGATGAAGCAAAAAATTTTTTCACCTGCAGAATTTTTTGGTTTATGATCCTCAGCCTATATGTATATATTTATGGAGAATGTCACTGCACAATGTCTCTTGGTTAAAAATACCAGACACACTTACACGTCAGAGGTGGCTTAGGTTTAGAAGTTGTATACAAGCTCAGATGGGTCTGCCTTCTTCTCTGGGCTTGTAGGCAGTAGAAGGCTGTAGATTAGGAGGTGCACTTTTGCTGGTTGGCAAGAACTGTGGCTAAATTGAGGACATTTATTAGTAGAAGTGTTCTGGTGACCTTCCAGACGCATGGAAAATACAGATGAGTCAACATAATACAGATGCCAATGACTCGTGATCTTAAAGGAACTCTTTTGCAAGAGCTAATGATGGATGTTTACACCTAAGGAGACGCATGGCGACAAAAAGGGGGAGGGAGTAGGTTGATATCCCATCTGTTATGTCTGATCAAGCTATGTGGAATGCAACCGAGAATGCGCCAAGGTTATGCAATTGCCAAAGAAACCAGTGCAGGTATGGAACTTGTGATACGTCAGGGATCAGATGTAGGGTGAGAGACAGATCAAGAAGTCGCAGTCCATTTAGAAGCCATTTAGAAGACTCAGGGTGCACATCTGTCTTGGAAGGTGCATCACATCAAGAAACTAGAGCGGAGTGTCGGGATCAGAACCTGTGCTACAAGAAGAAATGTCATGAGCTTAGGAAACGTCACAGGAAAGAAAAAGAAGTGTGGATGAAAGATAAAGAAGTGCTTCTGAAGGAAGTTTCAGCGTTAAAAGTAAATGTGGTACTCAGCTTGCACTGTACTAATGGTCTGCTGCTGTAGCACATCTTTGTTTTACTTCTTGTTCTGTACATTCAGTCTAGATGATTTCCAAATACCTTATATGGTTTACTGACATATTATGCAGCATGCTGAATCTGTATTAGACTTTCCTTGTCTATTTATCAGGTATTCACATCGGTAATGATCTATGCCAATGAAATAGGTATTACTTGCTAACTTTTAAGGAAGATACCAAAAGAATAATATTTTTTAAAGATGTATAAAGTCAGTGATGAACAATTTAAAACAGATTACTTTTATTCATGGACTTTCCATTGAGTTATTTTTACAGTAAATAACTAATTGTTTACTATTCTGTTAATTCCAACATAGTCCTAGAAGCAATGAGTTTATGTGTGGGTTAATACGTAGGTCCCCAGTTAACACTATTGTGTTCATTTATTGGATGACTTCATGCAAATTGACACGTTAGACAGAAATATCATTGTTTGTGTTCATGAGCAGTCCAATTGATGTAACACAATGACTGGCTTTGTTAAATAAATGCATGATTGGTATAGCCATTTACTATTGTTTAGTCCTTGTCACTGATGTGCACTGGTAGCCCAGGCTCTCATTATTTGTGGGAGGCGTTAATGAAAAGCAAAATAGATGTCGTGGCATTATAGATCTTTTTTTTTATTAAGGAGTAAATACACACGGTTCGGGTTTTAATAACATTTAGTTTGGAGAAGTATATATGATATATATTTAATATATTCATCATAAATACTTTTTAAAGTTTTTTATGACAAATTTTAAAGTAATTTCATGAAATACTATCTTACATCCTTTTTTATACCACAGTACTGCCACTCTCCTCCAGTCACAGTGCAGTCATCAGACTTTTACTCTAGCAATGGCTGCATGCCATTTTAGGATGGGTTTCTGTTGGGATGACAGTGGAGCATGCCTATTTAATAAGTGAAATGGCTATAAGAGTCTCTATTGTAGAAGCATTTGACAAGGTGCTAACATAGCAGCACAACTGGTAGACTGCAACGTCTTGCCTTCCTATGACAGGAATGACAAGGATGTTTAACAAGCTTCAAAACTTTTGAAAACTACTAGAGGTAGAAGAAACAAGCATCTCAAGCTTCAAAACTTTAATTAAATCTAAAACTGCCCCCTCTATATATACCATTCTCAACCACAGCTCCTAAGTTTTGCAGGATTATTGACTTCTGACTAAAAATATTTAAGTCCCAACTTCAAATACTAGTTGTCATGAGGTTTAACCATAGCTCACCATACAAAACGTTAGTGATTTAGGTCTATTCTAAAGTGGTTCTGGCATCAATCCTTTACATTGATTGTTTTTCTGCCTTCTTCCAGATCATTAGGTATAAACAGGCAAAATGCAAAGACTTAAACTTACCTTACATCCTAAACTGCCTAGGTGAGAATGGGTTCACCAGTCTTCCAGGTATAGCCTTGAGGATTGAGGACCAGATGAAATCCTGGTAGTTGATGTAGCCTCCAATGAAATTTTCACTATATTTTGCCTGCTTTGTATTCCACAATTAAAGAAGGATAATGTCATATCCCGTGGCTTTAGAAAATGGTGGTGGGAGGGATAAGGTTAACATAAAAAGCTTTTACCTTACTTTTTTATTACCAACATATAACAGGTGAATTAGGGAGGCCTTGTTTGATGGAAGGCCAGCTTTCATTTATCCTTAACCCAATAAGAAAAGAACAGGAACACTCTGACTCTTTTATCCTAAAATGACTTATGACATATTTTAGTTATTAATATTTCAAATTAAATGTTACTTCTTTTCTCATAATATCATGTATTTGAATTTCATGGAGTTCTGGCCACAGTCTCATTTAAGATCCCTGTAATCAAAAGTTCTATCCATATCAAAAGGATAAGTGCTACCACAACTTTGATTTACAGTTTATGATTATAGCTATAGAGTCAAGTGGGCAAGTTTTGGATGACCTCAGTTGTATATGGATGATTACCTTTTCAATCTGATATATATTTAAATATTATATATTTTGGTAATTATGTTTGAACAGCAATAGATATTCAAAGAAAATAACAGAAATATAGCAATGAATGTCATGATAATAGATGCACCAAGACGTTGCTTTCATTTGCTTCGTGGGGAGTTACTGTAATGTAAGTGGGTACTTGCTGGTCAATAACTAGGCTCAGGACGCCCCCAAGGATATGAAGTTACATTGGCACATGTAGGAAGGTTCGGTATGCAGAACATTAACCTTATTCTATAATTGACTAGGAAATGATTGAGCAACCAGCCAATAGAACGTGGGGGTGGAGAGAGCTCTCTACTCTCCATGATCACATTGCATGTTTATGTGTATGTCGGTATCAGTGCAGGGCAGAAATAGTAAACCAGAAAGGGGTTTCAATATAAATGTTCCCCATAACAACAAAAAAAGTCCTGATTGTAAACTATCATTGTTCCCACTTTCTTTATGACCAATAGAACACCTTCCCCTTGCTATATGGGTGGTGAGTAGTGGTGCTTTAAATATCCTATTTTAGTATGACACTCCTTTTGTTTCCCAGGTGCAGGACTGTGAACGAGAGTTGTCCGTCTTAAAAAAGAAATGTAAATGTAAAAAATGTGTACAGCCATCAGATCTAAACCTCACCGCACACCTTTCAATCATTAAAATGTCCTCTATTTCCTTCCAATCAAAGCAAGTATGTGGTACAGTGACGTCCCTGATTACATGCAGTTTGATTGGCTAGTTTAGAAATGCCCTCATATTACATGATTTGGTAAAACTAAAGTTGATTGTACAAAAATGATACAGCAGTATTGTAAGGTATTTGTGACCTTAAGGCAGTGGTGGGCAACTGAGTTGTTATGGAGTGCCACAAGTGCGGCCCTCTGCATCACTTAAAGGCCCCACATAACATTTTCAATCTATACTGACTTATAAAAGCATTTTTTAATGACAAAATGACTGCAGGTATAACTAGAAGACATTATTTTTCATTTTTAAATAACAAAAATGTTTTAGTTAAGACTTCAGGCATTAGGGAACAATGTAGTGTGGTAATGCACATTTTGTGTTATTTATATCATCAAAGCCTTTGATAATATCTATGGGGGATATAACCTTTGATTCAAAGGACGCATCAGCAGGGGATTGGTGGACAGGTGAGTTCCTATGCATTAACAGTTAGGTTTGAGAGGCCCCAAGTGAAGGACATAGGAGGGCCGCTGAAGAACACCCAAAGGGCCGCATGTGGCCCCCGGGCCGCAGGTTGGGCACCTGGGCCTTAAGGGCTAGTAAACAGCAATATTTACATTTTTGTTCCTGAGTCTAGAAACACTTTATTTAGGTCCCCCAAATGGGGGTCGATTCCTGTCCATTCCCTGAACAATTGATTGCTGTGCGCCTTCATGCAGATTGTTCGGGCAATCAAACACGGCCAACTTTTCTGAGATGTCGGTCGAACCAGGGTCCCCATCCAAAATATCGAACAGGAATCGATTGCACACAAGTCATGTGCAGGTATTTTTAAAGCTAAAACCACAAATGATCATATTAGTCTTGTCACTAGTATACCTCCTACTCTAGCTTGACAGTGCCCAGTATGGAAAGGCAGAAGTGTCCTTAGCTAACATACCGATTTCAATTACAAACACTTCCTTGTCTTCTAATCTCTATTATATAAGGAGGAGGTGTTATGTAGTTCAAATAAAATAACTAGAATTCTGACAGCAGTAACAAAGATTTTTCCAGAAAATTTTCTCTTAATGAGAAAGCTGATATAGCCCCCTCATTTAAGGACTAGTGATGGCCCGAACTGTTTGCCGGAGAACTATTCGCGGCGAACATCGCATGTTCG
>CM070035.1:98930840-98957364 GCA_036250615.1 Ptychadena robeensis | reverse complement strand
CACCACCAGTGTCCTCCACACTGACCATCACCACCAGTGTCCGCCATACTGACCATAACCCCCAGTGTCCTCCACACTGTCCATAAAATTAAAATTCACCTTTTAAGCTGTAGGCAACGTGGAAAGCAGATCTTCACAGGTTGTTTCAGGTGGAATTCACACAGGCATTTACCAACCATGTTGTTTAGTGCTCTCCAGCTCCCCTCTTATGTTTAAATCCCATTAACCCATTATCATTGTTGAAATCCTTCGTGCGGATTTATTGCGTGAAAAAATAATTTCTTGGGAGTTTTGCCATGGATCCCCCTCTGTCATGTCATTGTCCAGGTGTTAGTCCCCATGGATCCCCCTCTGCCATGTCATTGTCCAGGTGTTAGTCCCCTTGAAATAACTTTTCCAACACTATTGTGGCCAGAAAGGGGTCCCTTTGTTTTTTAATGTTCGCCTGCCCATTGAAGTCTATGGGGTTCGCGGACATTTGCGGAGGTTAGCGAACATCAAATTCCGGGTTCGCACCATCACTATTAAGGACTAGTAGGTGCAATATATTACATTTATGTGCTTTGGTTTATATATTCTTATATTCTGATTTTTTTCTCTCTGGACCCTTGACTTACGAACTGAATTAGTTCCAAAGAGTTGTTTGTAAGTCAAGACTATTTTTACCATAACAAATAATGAAAAAACCCATAATGTGTTCTGAAAGCTAACCTTTCATGATAAAAAATTATAATTTTCCTGGTGTTCTCACAAAAAGTTCAAATGTGCCTAACCTGCCACCCAAAAAAGGAAGAGAGAATGAAATGGAAGGTTGTTATTGTTCATAAGGATAGTCCCCTTCTATAAGTACATCAGGAATCTAGCCTTGTAGTCTTTTGCAGAGTGTTACGATGGTTTATTTTGTCATGCTGTACTAATTAGTGACATCAGGACACATGAATACCACCAGGAAAGCAGAAACCTTTTTTTTGGCATTGGCCATAATTCTGGTTGCAAGTCTTTACAACTTTTGGTTATAAGTTAAAATTAAACGTTTGGTTGTAACTCATGTTGGTCTGAAGTGAATCCAGTTGTAACTCAAGGGTCCACTGTAATTCCTTTCTCTCTCTCTGTGTTTTCAGGCATAGTTCTCTTTGCACAAAATAAAAAGATGGTTGAGGATTATCACTGGAAAAGTCATAATCAAAATCATAAAAAAGGGTGTAGCTTCCATTAGAGGCCCAGAACCTTTCAAATTATAAAAAAAAATGCATCTGCAGTACTAAAAACATATAATTGAACTAATTAACAGAGCTGTGACTTTAAGCAGAGTAACGTGACGAGTGTAACATAATTTGTTTAATTGGCACAGAAATTATATTTTAGTTTTCAGAGTCCAGCAAATGAATCAGTGACAGATGTGCTTTTTGAGCTCACTTCAAACTTACTAGAAATGGAATTCTTTAAGGCTTAGTGAACTTTCTGGAATATTAACATGGTGTGAAAGACTGTGCCTAATAGAGGGGGCCAGGGTTTCAAAAGCCAGACTTTTCATTAGGTTTACGAAATAAAAATGTAAGTAGGTTTGATTGTTGCATGTAATGTCAACTTTTTTTGAATCTCATTGACCATGATTATTAGGCAACTATATCCATTCCTTAGTGGACTATGCTGATTTTACTGGATTTCACTACTCTGGGCTCTTAAATGTCACTTCCTATTGTCATCCAATAAAGATTAGGGAGCAATTAGAAGCCCCCTATGTGTTAATAATGGATTCAAGAAATGTTCCCCATGAAGAAAGATATGGACATTTTTGTGTAAATAACATTCTGTAGAGTGATGCTTGAGTATATACTATGGAGGTTTTAAATAATTTATGGACATCTAAGGGTCCCCATACACCTTTAGATTTCTCTGTCAGATTTCCTTTAGATCTATTTGTTTTACCAAAACCATGTAATATGAGGGACTTTCTAAACCATCAAGTCTACCTGTGTCCAAGACCCTATACTACATAGTTGTTTGTAGATCTAAAGGATATCTGACAGAGAGACCTAAAGGTGTATGGCCCGCTTAAGCCCAGTACACAAGCAGGTTCTGCTTCATGCTTTGTTGTACAGAGATTGTGCTTTTCTGCACCTTCTTTTAACACTAATTTATTAACATGGAGGTCTATGGCGCCTTCCCATCGGCTTCAACTGTGACACAAGGGATCAGCAAGCCTGCAGCAATGCAAAAACAGGCGTGTCTGCCCGATCCAGGTGCGGGCACAGTTTGTTTTAAGAACAAACTGTGCACGTACTAGGTTTCAGCATAACGCCCAGTAGGTTAAGAATCATTTTTAAACAGCTTGGCAGTGGATAAAGCTCATCCTTACATATAACAACCCCGTCACCACTAAAAATATTTTTAGGTCAGGGAGTGTCAAACTCAAGTACACAGAGTGGGCCAAAGTTAAAAATATGGACAAAGTCACTGGACAACCTTGATATTGATTGTAAATATTGTTTTGTATGGATGTTTTTTCTTATCCTTAGATAAGATGGATGCTGGATCAAGTTTTGCTAGGACATTGAAACAAGCAAAGTGTAATACTATAACATACATGGAATCAAACATCAAATAAAAAAGATGTGTTGCATTCATTTCTTTAAAAAAAATCAATGGCCAACTGTAATTACACTGTGAGTCATATTGCTGCTGGCAAAATATTTAGCCTAGTTCCAGTTTTCATAAAGTGGCATACAATTTTTTTTATAAATTATATCTTTTAAGTGGAATTTACATTTTTGTGTAAAGTGGCAGAAGGTTATAAAGGCTTTTTATTGCTTTTTGTGTCCATACTATGAGCCCTCACTTACATTTGCAGTGACACTGCATTAAAGATATGAGAGGCCCAAACAGGATTTGGCTATGATCCATTAAGACAATAATAAAATATATATAGTCAGAGACCGGTTATATGCTAGTATGTCATCAGGGTATGGAAGAGTGTCACAACGATTGCTTACATGTTGGATATTTTCCGTGTAAAGGCTGGGGACTTCACAGGTTTATTTCATCTTCGGAATGCCATGCCGTTTGTATAGTGAAATTTCAACACATAAATATCTTGCACATTGCAGGCAGGTGAGAACAGAGGGATACTGCTGGAGCTGAAGGCGGTGTTGGAAGTGATACAGAGAGAGCACAGAGAAGAAAAGAAATGGACGGACTTTCTGCTGCAGTTTCTTCATGATCGATGTGGGTGGGAGATTGAACGCGGTGCACTAAAGCAGTACATCTCCAAGGTATTGGTTATGCAGGGATGGAAATATTGCAATGCTTTAACAACATAACACACATGAAGTAACACAGAGAGATATTGACTGTTTCTGACAGTAGTGCATGATCCAAAATTCACATTCATGCTGAATTTCACCCTCGTTCCCTTGGAGCTATTACAGTTCTGTCTGGAATCTAGCCAACCCAATTATCAGTTGAATTGACTGTGCTAAGGTAGTGACCAAAACCTCCAAAAATGCAGAACGGAGATGGGGCCCTGTGCAAGGGACAGAATCACTGCATTTTGTATCTGAAATCTGTATCTGATCTGTCATTATCTATTCTGAAAAACACAAACTGTTAGACCTGCATATAGTTCTGTTTAGCCAGTGTTGCAATGTAGGCAACAGTGCCACACAGCACATCCAGGTCATTGGCTACTAGGCAACCTTGTGCTTTTTTTTCTTTCTTGTCTTTTTCCCTTTATTTTTCCCCATGGCCAGAATTACCCATAACACTAACTAGAAAAACACACTTACTTGCTCTATTGTATCAGTAGAATAAGCTTACTGGTTTGAACTATAAACAAAGCTCAAAGGTGGGGCAATTAGTAGCATGCAGAAGTAAGCTATGAAGCTTTTTTGTGATGTTTGGTTCACATGTTGGCAAATTTTAGGTATGCATTCTGAAAATGCTCCTCGCCTGAAGAAAGAAGGCAAATGCAGTTAATTCATTTATGGACTGGTGTGCTGCATTATGTTAAAGTATCTAACCAGCTTACATTTACCAGCATTCAGCATGCAAGACTCCAAAACAATGTTTCTTGGTTGTCTACCTAAACCTGCCCTTTTCTAGCTAGTCAGCATTCTTATCCTTGGCTTCTTTCTTTTACAATAAATGCTGACACTCTATATCGTTGGAGAATTAGTCACACACAATGTACTATACTCTCCAATATGCATCGGTCAAAAACAATAAACAGGAGTTGATGATGGCATAGGCTCATCACCGAAAATTTCCCCTTGAGTCAACAAGGGCAGGGGGACTTTAAAGGCCACAATTAGAAATCAATCATATAATACCATTTAATATATAAAATCAACAAGATATATACAATACATAGGCAGTGAATGGTCATATCTCTTACTATACACACTCATTGTCACCAATGTACTGGTATGTATGTATGTTGTAAACACAAAGATATAAAGGGTCCAAAAAGGCATAGGTTCCACCCCACCCCAGCCCTTGTTGACTCAAGAGGAAATTTTGGGTGATGAGCCTATGCCATCATCAACTCCCGTCTTCTGTGGGAGAACTAAGTCAAACCAGAAGTTTAGGGAGCAGTAGCTGGGGGGGGGGGGGTAAAGTTGCCAAGGGATGCACTGTATCCCTTCTGCACCAATCAGGTCAGCATAAATGGCAAAATATGATACACACCCTAACAGTAGACTGTTTCTGTCTAGTAGAAGTAAGGTGCTAGCCAGAAGAACTGGCTGCAGAGCATGGTAAATTATTAAAGACTTTGGGGGGGGGGGGGGGGGGGGGGGGGGACTTTATACTCCTTATCCTAAAATGTATTGTTTAATCGGTTTGTGATGTATTTTTTGCACATTTAAAAAACATGTTTCCCATTGTTGTCACTTAGCGTTAGTTGCTACTGACAATTGTGTTTTTTTAGAGTCAGATGTAGATTGACTATTTGATGCCAGGGTTTCTGGCTGCTCTTTGCTCACTCTCTTGTCATTTCTCTTTTTATAGCTTGAAGCTGACTCTGCCAAGCTATGTGCCAGTGAAAGTACTTTGGACACTCAGACAGACGCGAGGAAAGAAAAGACCGAGCAAAGGCGTCTGCTGGAAGACACTCACATTGCAGCCATGGAACTGAAAAGGCAGTTGGAAAATAATGAACGGAATTGGAAAGTGGAAAAGATGGAGCTGTTGGAAAGGTTTGACAGTGAAAGAAAAGAGTGGGAATGTCAATGGAAAATGATGCAGAAAAAGATAGAAGAGGTAATATATTTCCTGGATCATAATGCTGTTTTAACAATTTAGTATTGCCACATTTATGTTTATGCCATGCCTTTTTTTATAAAAGCACATTTATTAAGCAATTAGTTACATTTCTGAAGCTGTGTGGATCACTGTGTGTCTGACCTAAGGAACCTAAAATACAATGCTGACCCACTGCAGGATAGACCCAGATCAGAATATACTTTGGCCAGTTAGGGTGAATTTACACTGCTGACTGTTCACCTAACCCAAGAACAGCAGATTACTGTGCGTTTGCCCTATACGATTAACATGGGGGATTTGTGAATGCCTCCCAAGCTTGCATAGAATGTGCTGGTCCCAATCACAGGGGCAGCCAGTCATTTTCCAGGCTGCGGAGTACCACTCTTAAGACTCATCTACATGGGCAGTTAACAACGACCATTAGTGCAACCAACCGGTGAACGTGTCACGATGCGTCGTCTTTCACTGAATATACCTGTCTCAGGGTCATGATCAAAACGGCCCTGTGCCCCTGCACAAGTTTGCGGGCACCCATTCCTTTTCCGGGCTGCTTTCAGTCTGGAAACAACAGTGTAAATGCCTTAGTTCTATTGCTTGGCTGACAGTGTAGGCACTGATGCTTTTAGTGCCTGTTCCTTAACTTGTTAAATGCTTGTAAGAATAGAGAATTTAGTGCAAAATCTAAACTTGTCTGCTTGGCCTCAATGTTACTAGCAACCGCTTGGGTTACCTATTCAGTGTGGATATTCCATGTGAATGGCCAGTAACTTAAAAATTAACAATACAGTACTTTCTGTAAAAGGTTGCTTTAAAAATTGTGCAGTTCCTAAAACAATAGGCAATCTGTGTTCAACTATTCAAAATACTGTTAATAATACAAATGAATGTAGCCAATTTTTATACATTTGTATTTTTTCGATGCAGCCTGAAATTTAGAGTATACTGTTAGCTTCTTAAAGTTTAAACTCTTACATTTTAAACTCAACTCTTCTTTGTACCCTATGATCCTAGATTTATTTTATCACTAAGGGTTCAACTCCCCTGTCAAAGACAAGCTGCTAGCTATTGGTCATCAAATGTTAGGGTAATTTAAACTCAGTTCCAAAAGAGGAATGGGGGCATTAGTAACGCATCTGAAAGCAGAACCATCCGAGATGAGGGAAGACATCTGGCTAATAGAGTAACATGCACACATCTTACATTGTCTGTTCTTTGCCTGGGGTTTTAAACATTTGAAATATCTGGCTGAGGTCCACTTCTAGTACCAGCCAAGAGTGAAGAGGCTTGAGGTATTCTGTAAATCTCAGACCCTCCTGCACAATGCATTCTTGCTCTCTTTGCTCAGTGACAGTCCAGATTCAGATACACTTTAAAAGTACTGATGAAACTTCATAATAAAGCTTGTTAAGGTACACAGAGGGGAGAACGTTAAAGAATACTCCCTGGTGTGTACTTTAACTAAAATCAGCTTCGTTTTTACATTGCTGGTAATTGTCAGTGGTCGGTTTACAAGCAATTCTCCCCACTATGTACCTCCTCTCTGTGTACACTAAAGGCCAGTTTGTAGCAGACTCATTACAGCGTGGTGACATCACCACGCTGTGAGAAGTCAGCTACAGAACTGACAGGAATCCTGTGTGCTCCACCAACACACGCGATTCCTGTCAGATATTAGCCAATGAACTTGGAGGGGTAGGAGACTCTCTCTCCAAGTTAACTGCCTACAACAGCATCGGCCACAAAAAGAACCAGCAGGACGGATCGCTGTGAAATCTGACCTGCAGGGTTTTTGGGTTGAAACTTCAAGGTGGGCACCCCTGTAGTTGTGGGCGACCGACCACCATGCGTTTGGCGGGAGCACACACGCCAGTCGATCGACCGCAACTATGGCAGGAATCAGCACGTCTATGGCCGGCTTAACAAAAAAATTAAGTTCACTGATCCGACTTGGTGAATTCAGCTAGTAAAAGACATAAAATGACGATATTCTATATTACTGGGTTTTTAGATAATAACTTTTGGTCACTTTCGCGAACTCATGCAGCTGTACCAAGAAGTCAGACTAAGAAGAGAGAAAAATCTGAATGGTGACAATAGTGACATTGAGGAAAAAGTGCTTCAGTACTCCTCACAGGCGGAACTTACAAAGCCAATAAACATTGAAAGACAAAGTCAACAAAACAGCATGATTGGTACTGGGCCAGACAAGAACAGTAAACTATTGGTCAACAACTGTCCACATTCAAATAAGGAGAATACAGCTGAATTCAAAACATCAGATAAAAAACCTGACCTTCATAAAACGGATCCAGACAACTGGCTAGCCCAAAGGATGTCCAAAACAGAAAATGACACATTGAATGATGTAAGTACTACTTTAAATTACAGATCTGTCATGCTTGTAGCAAGTATTAAAGGCAGGGTAATAAAATGTTTCATTCACTTCAGGCTCTGAAAGAGATTGCCAGAGTCAGCGAGGAACTATGTAAATACCAGGATGAAGTTCGAACAAGATCCAACTGCAAAAGGTAGATGTTTACTGCAAGATGACAATCATGTATCTCTTTAAACACATTATGATTTATGTGGTATAGCCTTGTGTTATTATTACAGACTGGAAGCTCTCCAATAAATTGGATCACTGAAATGTTTACAATACCAATCCCTTTGTCTAAATGTGTTAGTGCTTATTTTGTAAAACTGTAAAGAACAAAAATGTAATATATTGCTAACTGCATTAGCTTTCATTTATAGACTGAAAGCCATGTGATGTAGATGAACAAAGGCAGGCTTGTTTCAAGTTCAGGTCTGGGGACAGCATAGATGGTAGAGTGAATGTGTTTATGAGGGGCCAGAGAGTGTAGTATTGGCTGGCACCTTTTCCAAAGCTAGGATTAATAAGAGACCAGATGAAGGGATAAACCTATCATTAACACCCCCCTGATAAAACAGAGACATGGGGACTTTAAGGGCCTAGGTTGACAGAATCAGTGAAATACAGTGGATTCATAAAATTTCACGGATTTATTGTCACAATAAAATTCCAAAAGTCATCACACAATCACATATGCATTTGCTGTCACCAGAGTGATCTCTTGTACATAAAAGATGGAGATGAGGTATCCAATGACGGGTAGGTTCAACCCCAACGCACATTTAGTAAATGATAACTTCTTCAGGGGGTTCTTTAACTAAAAACTGAATTCAATGGCAGCATCTTAGTTAACATGATAACACTTTAAATTGTAAAATAACAGTAGATAGCTTATACGCTATCACAAACTTAACCATGTTCCAACACAACAGTAAATGGTCACATGTACTGGGAATGACTTATCCTATGTTTACAGAGAAAATTGTATGAATCATTTTGATATCAGCCTACTATCCCAAGGCAGAGTAGTCTATTTGTGGATGGAGAATGATGAAGCATTCTGTGTATAAACCATAAATGTATATTTAGCCCAGAATTGACATTCCAACCCTGTGAAATTCTTCTGGTCAAATACTGCCCTGCAGTTAATGTATTAAATAGATCAGAAAAAGGGTTTAAAGTTGCTTGTCAGGATTTTTGTTCAGTGTATACATTGATGGGAGATCCAAAATGAGTTGGTAATGGAAAAGGAGGAAATATAAGACCTGTTTTGGTTTCACCTGTAAATTCCTTCTAACTCTGTATGTATTTAATAAATTAATGAAATTGGATCACGTTTTGATCTCTTACCTGGTCCTAACTGCTGTTTATTGATCCTACTTAGCCAATTTGTTCAATTAGTGTTTCCTCCAATGGAGTGCATGTTCTAAATATTTTATTGATAATTCATGATAGGTAAGTGAAACCTTAATGTTAGCACAATATGCTTTACTCCATCATAAGCTTTAGCACAGGGACTGTTGTACTCAACTGGCTCAGCTTCAGTCTGCATACAATTTCCAAGGTAGTGTCTTTAAACTTTTTAGATAATTCTGCAAGTTTTCGGTAGTGTAGTGTGCTACATGGCACATTTGTTAATACATTTGCCACTTCCTAACTTAAAAGCACTAACACTAGAACTTCTGTTGATGGACAATATCATTTCACCCTGTATGTCCTTGTCAGGACTGTGCTGTTCTGCTGAACATGTGAGTCATTACAGGAATTACTTCAATAGAGTCAACGTATAGGAAATTTAGACAATGCTGCCTTGCATACAAAATAAAAACCCAATTTTTTGGGGACAATTATGCTCTGTCTCAAAATTATCACTTTACTATAGTTAAGGGTGGGGTTTTACCTTGATTCACGTTGCTTTTCATGCATTTGAATATGGGCTGAGTGAATATAAAAGCATGTGTAAGCATGTGTTTCCCAACGCTCTTTGAGATGGATAGTTGTAAGCAAGGTCTATGTGTTAAGCCCCCCATACACCTTAAGATCACTCCATACAATTTCCGTTAGATCTTCCAACAACTATGTAGGGCCGGGTCCTCCCTGATAGAAGACACAGTGATTGGAAGGTTTAGAAAGGTCCTCATATTACATGGATTTGGTAGAAGAAAAGTGGATTGTACAAAAATTGTATGGTGAGATGGTTAGGTGTATGGGGGGGCTTTTAGCATTATTTCTGGGAAGAGCAGAAATAAGTAAGAACAATAAATTCCCCTACTTATTGTAAGGAATACCTTTCATCTACCTCATACACTGTACTCTTCTAAAACAGTGTATTGTTACTATAATAATGAATTGCATCACATATTGGCATTGATATTTAAACAAGAAACAGCTGGCAGTTCACCAGTTATTCATCTGTGCCCACTCAGTGCACTCAGCTTTCCATATGGAGCAGAGGGGAAATCTACATTATCATAAGCATATGCTTGCATCAGTGAGAATATTGCAAAACCATAAGGAGGGAAGGGGGTAAAGCAGTAAAATATTATTATAATACTCTTTACCAATGCAGTCCCTGATAATGTATCTGCTTGCAGAGCTAAATTCAATATGAGACAATCAAAATATTAACATTAACAACAAGATGCAAGAGAAAGGCCCACTATAGCTGGGCTCAAAGTTCTGCACTGTCTTCCAAACTTTGCCAGATGAGCACTAACAGATTGGTGAAAGTGGCAAGATTAAAATATATAAAACTGTATTTTTTCGGACTATAACATAGCATAGCACCGGACCATAAGACACACCCAAAAGTTTTTAAGAGAAATTTTGAAAAAAAGAGTGCTATTTAGATATCAAGTGAATATACAGAATGTTCCAGCAAAATAGGACTGATTCATGCAGTATTCACTCTATATTCCTCCAGCCAAAAGGCCAGTGCCAGGAGGGAGGTCTTTGCTGCAGAAGAGTGTGCAGGGCTTAAACTTTAGCATGTGTTTATACACTAGCAGTACCCATTCTCTGATCACACTGACCGACATATGAAAAGACACATTTTACAATCTGGCAACAACAACTTACCCTTGAGCAGCTATTTACACATATGGGAGTAGATATCAGTCTTTGTCACAAAATGAGTTTATTGCAATGTAGAATGTTAATGTAAATACACATCTTATGCTAATTGTAAAATGTGTCTCTCCATAAATTGGTCAAGGTGTTCAGAGAATTGGTACTGCTAGTGCTAATGCAGATAAGATCTCTTTTTGGCAGTTGCTTATTGGCTTGGCTGCAAGGAATGGAACACATTTCTGCCTCCTGGGATGCATAGTTCCCAGGATGGTTGGGACTAAAACAAAATTTTTTTTTACATATTCGGACTTTAAGATGCAGGGACACTTTTCTATTGATTTTAATGGTAAAAAAGTGCATTGAATAATACTCAGACCACAATGCCCATCCAATCATACAGTTTGACAGTAAGACAAATCTAAGCTGAGTAAACTAATTTAATTGTTAATGTGAGCCTACAATTCTTAAGGCCCCCATACACGTGTCGGATTCGCACTGGATTCCGGCACGATCGATTCCGGGCGCGTGCACGCGAAACGATCGTGCCGGAATCGCATGCAGCCCACCTGGTCCGATCGTTCGCGTCCGATTGATCAGGGGCTCAGAATCGGATCCGATGGAGAACCAACATGTTGGTCTTTCTCATGCGATTCTGTCCGGATCAGGGGGAGTTGCCATTTGTGAGGTGGACAATCGGACACGGATCCGTCCCGGAATCCGTTGGACAAGGTGGTATGCTGCGATGGATACTCTTAATTGGCCGATTGATCACATCTGCGATTCCCAGCAGAATCGCCGGAATCGATCGGATGATGAATCGATTGGACATGGAATCCGACACGTGTATGGCTAGCTTTACATGCTGTTGGTCATTTGGATGAACTTTTACCTGATATTCCACCATGGGTGCCTTGAGTTTTAATGACTTGCCATGGAAAGAATGGCTAGCAAACTATTCTGAACTATTGACAACTTTGTTGTACAACGCATTAGGTTTGGACATTCCATTATTAATATGGCAATTATTTGATTTGATCATGTCAAAGCACTGGAACACTCAATATCAGGATAAGCAAATATTAACTGTATTCGCAAGCCATGCATATTTGCACTTGAATTTCAATGTGCTTTTTGCATTTCTTCTACATCTATACAAATCAGTGTAAAACCTTGTGCACAAACATCCTGTAACTGAGAGCTACTGCCTCTTTTTATGTGAAGAGTGACTGGGGGGGGGGGTTGACAGTGAGTCTGGATCCCTTCCATGTGTCCTCTCTTTGCACATGTTCAACACAGTGATGATGTAATTATTTGTTTACAAAAAAGTATCTAGGATTGCAAAGGCACAAAGTAGATTAATATTTTTGTTGATTGAGAAATAAATAAAAAAATTTCCCTGCACTTGAGCGTTAATGCTTACAAAATACAGAAAAATATTTCTATATAACATGTTATAATTCTAAAAGATATTACTTACCTAAATGACATGAAATTCAGATGAACAATTCTTCTTTATGTACAGATTATTTTTTGCTGTATAACTTCTGTCAGTGTATTACTGATTGTATATCATTTTGTTCTTTAACATTGACATTTGGTATATTCTAGCACAGGGGTGGGAAAACTTTTTGGCTCGTGGGCCACATTGGCTTCTTAAAATTGATAAAGGGGCCGGACCAAGAACCTGTAATGTCCGACATTCCATAGGTGTGCCAATTCCATGCATCACAAATGATGCCCGTGATGTATAATAGGCGACGAGTGACAGGGGCGTTGTTATCTTTTTAAGTTTCCTGAACTTGCTCATTAATTGCAATAAACATGCGCCCACTGCATTGTCCTCAAGGCAATGTTTGGACACCTCTAGGCATTATGTGCACTCATTGCAGAGAACAAGCAGAGGGGAGCATCTTTTCAACAATTTGACAAAGGGCATGAAAAAAAACTAAATGGGCCGGATCCGGCCCCCGGCCCTTAGTTTTCCCACCTCTATTCTAGCATCAACAGTAAGTAATTAATGGGGGTTTCAGGTATGCTCATCAAGAGTAAATGGCAAAAAATTGCTTCTATAAATTTCTTTTATTACAACGTTTGAAAAACATTGTGTTAGTGCTCGTGACAAGACAAAGATGTTTTTGTAATGTTAAAAGAAGAGAAAAAACTTTTTAACTTTAACTTTGATTAACACCTCTAAAACCCCTGTTAATTGCTAAGGGTTCGTTTACATGGGCGTTTTTACCAAGTTAACAAGCGATTAATGCAATCCCCCACTGAACGTGGCATGAGGCGTTCTTTGGTTGGTTTTCTCGGCCGATAGTCCTGTTATGGTGGTGTTGGGGGGGAGTTTTTTTTTGGAATATGAAGGAAAAAAATTCCCCATAACTGTTAAGAGACATTTCACTATTTTGTTTTATTCTTTAAAAAGTGTCGTTCTTCTGTGTGGTTTGTTACAGTTCATTTTAACCACTAACATTTCAGAAAAGCCCTGGAATATTTCTTCATGTAACCGTATCACAAAATTTCTTCACCAGATGTTAGAATTTAAGACATACAGATAAGAGTAGAACACCAAGGGACCATAGAACTGTTGAATCATTACGATTTCCAAGCTGCTGCAGTCAAGAAATGTGATTACTGATAGGAGTGCAAAACCGTATTTCCCAGGAGGAAAATCTGTTTATCTCTTTGCATTTTACTCAGAGGAAAAGTCAAACTGTTGGCTTAGAAGCAAAGTGTTTTAAAAAAGAGGCCTTTGTGTCTTACATAAAAAAAAAATTGTTTTACAAAAAGTGCTTTTATGCAGCAGTTGACATATTCTCATACAATTCTATCTAGAATTAGAGGATAGTATAGAAATAAAAAACTAACGTCATGTCAGTGGCAACATTTGATTTGAACATGTCCTATGGCAGTGATGGCGAACCTATGGCACAGATGCCAGAGGTGGCACTCAGAGCCCTTTCTGTGGGCACCCAACCTGGTAGCCAACAAAGAGACTGATGGAGGAAAGATCTGCAGCCCATTGGCTCTTTATGCTGTCAGTTTTCTTCCCCTCTCTTCCAATTGCACACAGCACCCCATACCATCCCCTAGCACTGCCAACCAATCAGAAGCCTGAGAAGAGACAAGCAGTAAGCAGAGAAAAATGTTTTATGTGTGTGTGTAATATGTAAGGGAGAGTGTGTGTAATGCGTGTGAGTAGTAGAAGACAGAATGATAAGAGAAGTGAGAAAACTTCTCACAGGTTAGAAGTTGTAGTTCTACAACAGCTAGAAAAGGCAGCAGGGCATGCTGGGTAGTGTAGTTCTTTAGTGCAGTTTCTTCACACAGCAAGTTGGTTCTTTGCCTTATGTGCTATGTCATCAGAAACCTAGGATACAGGAAGCTTGTAACTGCACTGATCCCCTATGAAAGACAACTGAACCCCGAGTTATAACCCGGAGTGTGTTGTGTGTGTGTGTGTGTGTGTTATTCAGGTTAAATTGCCAAGTCTGCACTATGAGATAAATAATTGGGTTTTGGGTTACAGTTTGGGCACTTGGTCTCTAAAAGGTTCACCATCACTGCCCTATGGAGTACAATTCATACCTTAAATCTCAGTTCACACCTATCCGATTATACATAACATATGTTATGCATATAAAAAATGGATAGGTGTTAATTATTTGCAGAGCTACAAATGAATTAAATTAAAGCTGTGTTTTGCCTTAGTAAGGGAGCAGAACTTTTTGTCGTCCCTGTAGGTGAGGGAACAAAGAGGTCAACAGGTTGAGGGAGTGAGGAGAGAGTTGGTTCATGTCTTTAAAGAGCACCTGTTTCTTTTCTGTCCAACTCCGACTTAAAGTTGCTTGTTTTTAAAGGGTTTCCAGGTAATATAAAAATAAATTAAGTGCTGTAGCAGCTTTATTACACTATTGGGGGTTGCATGGTACCACCACAGTGCCCTTGTAATAAAGTTAATCTTTGTTGAAAAGATAGTTCTGACACCATGTGATTACATTCTGTTCTGTTCTACAGGACAGGACAATGTATGTCATAGAAAAGATTTCATTAATATAATATAACTAAGTCTTTCAATGTGCTTGCCTTTAGGTAAATCTATCACAATACCAAAAAACTTTTGAGCATATGATGTCAAAAAAGTCATCTTAAATGGCCTATTGGTACATGAAGTTCTAAACGCATTGTTATGCCCTTGCCTAATATAAAATACTCGGTATGTTAGTAGTTTAGGGTCGTAGGCTTCTCTTCTGCTATATACCTAGAACATTAATACATGAAAATTAATAAAGGTGATAAATGCATGATGTTTTAGATTTGGGTTATACCAATAATGAATTGTTGTAATCATGTATTTTATTATGTCTAGGAGTGTCCCAGACCCAGATAACGTGGCTTCCAAGAAAAAACTGCCTGTAAAAACAGACCGGAATCCTGTTCAGTCTTCAAGGATTTCCCGCACGAGACAAAGGGACAATATAAGCAGCATCACATCAATACAAGCTAAGCCATCTAGTCTTACTCACAGTTTAAAAATAAAACCTCAAGATTTGGATTTACCATTTTCACTGGATTTTGCAAGCTCTACATTGCCTGACATAAACATGAATTCTGGCATCAGTGTGAACCAATGTTGTATGGCAAGCAAGGAACAGACTTCAGACTTTAGCCTGGACAAATATAATGATGGTCTAGGTCATGTTCAATGGTTGTGTGATATTGGAGGACTTGAAGAAGTAAGCTTGACTCGGGCTTTGTTTAACTTATCAGATGCCAGCAACTTAACTCCAGAAATGAACAAACAAAATGCTTCATTGTCAGAAAATGGGCTTTTCCATTCAATTGACTTATACCCCGATATGATGCTAGAACATTCCACCGGAGGCTCTAGATATAACTATATAAACACAATTAAAAATGGAAAATTGGCTGCAAAGATCGATGAGTTTAATAGGACTGTATTTAAGACTGGTAAGGGAAATTCAGTTTTAGAGGAAGCGTTAGATGTGTCACCAGCTGTGGAAGAAAACCCATTAAGTCTGTTAAAGTGCAAATTTCCAACCACTGAGAGAGCCATTATCCAACCAGTTAAAGTAGCTGACATCAGTGAACAGGTTTGTTCAAAAAACAGTCTACATAAGCCTGTTAAAACTGTGAAAGCCAGCAGTCCACCAAGCCAGACTGCTGGTCCTCAGAATACAAGTAGCTACCAAAACGTATTACAAGAACACAACTGGAAAAGAATTAACTTGTCAGGGCGGCCACGATCAGCTGATTCTCGATCCAATTATGGGGTTGTTGAGAAGCTTTTAAAAAGTTATGAGACCAAAACTGCTGCTTCCTTTTGTACTTCTAAGCAATCACAGATCAAATTGGCACAGTCGGACTTCCTTTTAACCGATCATAATTCTGAATCTTTAAGCCAGTGCTTAGAAATGCTTCATCTCGAACACACATCAAACTTCTTACAGAATGACATCCAATGGGAGCCACGACAGGATACATCGAGCCTCAAGCTACCGGAGGTAAAAATAAGTCTCTCATTCCTATGTTTGTTGTTGTGCTATGTGTGACATAACCTCCAAGATGCGCAGGGTGCAAGGTTTTACATCAGCATGACCACACATGATTTTCCATCCCACACCAATAAATACCAGAGCTATTTTAATAGAAAGCAATTCTAAACCTAAATATTTCACAGTGAAAGTCATTAGACTGTTTTAGAGTTAGAGTGTGGATTCAGTTTTCAAATGTTTGACATACCTTAGAACTTTTTCTATATTTTAATTGCAAGAAACGTGTTTAAGGGGCCTGACTTTTACCAAGGCCTGTCATAGCATCTTCTAGTATATGTAAAGTGTTTGTCCAAGTTCTTTATTGGGCAGGGGTTTTAATCCAATGAGTCAAATTATAAAAATTTTACCATACTGGAACCAAAGATTAGAACAATCACTAAAATGTCTGCAAACCGAACAAAAGCAAGGACCATATAACATATTGCAGGTACTCACCACCGTTTCTGTAAGCTTTAGTAAAAAGGAAACCAATAAATATTTCCTATTATAATACAAAAATCCACACTCTAAGTAAAAGCCCAACTTATTATTGCAAATCCAGCATGTACACAGCAAAATTCCCCTAGGGGTCTCCTCTTCTCTGATGCATTTCCCCCTCAAAACTGAGCTTTTTCGTAGATGGTCTCTGCAAATAAGCTCCATTTTGAGGGGTGAAATGCTGTGTACATCCGATTTGCTGGAAATGTCGAAGATGGACCTTTACTTTGAGTGCCAATTTATGTACTATACAAGTGATTTGGCTTTGGAGACAACTCCAGCACCAGTTTATCCAACCCTGGTTGATTGAGCCTGAGAGGAAGCCTGTGTGGATCCTAATTCTGGCAGTGAGTGCGCGTCAGACGGTTGTTCAATCGAAGTTTTAAATCAATATATTTTTAGTTACATTTCCTCCTTGCATTTTTTTACAGCCTCCATTGTTCCTTAACCTTCTGAGCATTCAGCCCGAGTTAACTCGGCGCCATAGACCTCCGTGTAACTGGAGGGTGTCGCCTTTTTTCAGCACTTATGTTTACATACTCCAGCTGGGCAGGCACTCACGGCAGAGCATGTCGTGGTCCGCCGTGATTGCCCGTGGCACAGTTATAAAAAAAGCGTGCCACGTGTGCAACGCCCAGAAGGTTAACTTGTGCTCATGCTGTAGCCCCTTCAAATTCTCAAATGTTAAGCCCCCTTACACCTTATAATCTTGCCATATCATTTCTGTACAATCAACTTTTCTTCTACCAAAACCCTGTAATATGAGGACCTTTCTAATCCTTCCAATCACTATGTATTCTATCAGGGAGGCCACTATATTACACAGTTGTTGGTAGATCTAATGGAAATTGTATGGAGTGATCTAAAGGTGTATGGGGGACTTAAGTCATCTAAATTTAATTCTATCAAAGGATCTGGGAGATGAGGTGGCATCACAAGTGACAACATTTAATAAGCTTAATATTTAGAATTTCTATCTATAGAATACACATACTTTCCAAGATATATAATAACATTGATTTAGGCTTTAACTCAGATTGTACTGGTATAGATTTTTAAACATAATTTTAAAATGTTCTATATAACTTGCCACAAAATTTTGTGTTTGAATAAACACAAACAATTAAAAAAACGCATTAGAAACACCTCTGTGGCATATGGCCCTGACCCATAGTTTAAGAAAAACTTCCTTATTCGTGAATTCAATGGTACACACAGATGAAGTTCTCTGGGATGGCAAAATACTATGATGACTGTTTAAAGCAGATCTAAACTTGATAAGTAAAGGCCCCCATACACCTTAGAATTTTGTCCATATAATTTCTGTACAATCAATTTTTGTTCTACCAAAACCATGTAATATGATGACCTTTCTAAACCTTTCAATCACTATGTATTCTATCAGGGAGGCCAATATACTACACAGTTGTTGGAAGATCTAATGGAGATTGTATGGATCGATCTTAAGGTGTATGGGGGGCTTTAGGCAGTAGATGTTGGCTAGATTTGAGGTTCACACACAAGACCGCACCTTTCACACATATAGTGTTGTTATTGTTAGTGTTCATAAATCTATAATAATACAATAAACACAGTTGTGGTAAGCATTATTGCAATATAGGTATGTGAGTATATAAATCTCACTGTAATTTAATATTTAAAGTAATGATATTATGATATGACTGAAATAAAAGTCAATATATCATTCTACAGAAAAAAGTAAAGATAGATTTACATTGCTTAAAATATTTCTTCTTCATGTTACAGATGACAGGTAGAAAGACCTGGGGCATGTTACCTGGGGACCAAAGTCTTAATAAGATTATACTTCTAAGGATACTCATATATATCATACAACTATAAATGTGTGCGCTCATGGCCATCAATCTGGCCCATATCTAATGCGGCCATCCCTGTTTTTGAGCGGGACTAATCGACCCTGCTCGAAAACATGGATATCGGACATGACCGTAAACCACGGTCGATGTCCATTGCTTTGCATAGGGACCGCGGGGTCTCCATGCAAAGCATTGGCTGAGCTGGAGACACTGCAGTGCGGTGTCTCCAGCTCCCCCGATATTGGGCAGCAGCGCGATGATGTTATCACGCTGCTGCCAGGAACCTCAAATGGCTCCTATATCGAGCCATGTGTTCCCAGCTTTAGTCTAGGACTGCATGAGTGTTTCTTAAAGACAAGCAGTATCTATGTATAGTTAGGTACTTAGTTTCAGATTGTGCAATGTTATATCTTGTAAACATGTTTTGATTATTATTGCTGATTACATTGGCTTTTTTGCTGCCTAGGTTTCACTAACAAAATCACCAGATGGAAGAGGATTTTCTCGCCCTGCGCGGCCTGCAAATCAACGTCCACCTTCAAGATGGGCTTCAGTAAGATCTCCGACAATAGCTTCTACTGGGAGGAGAGCAACACACTGATGTCTGCTGCAGAGGAATGTGAAATGTGAAAAAGCCATGTATCTGGTTCTGAATTATGCAGTGACTCTAAAGCTGACTCTAAAATGAAAAACTTAGAGGGACAAGGGAGTGAAGAGGAGAACTGACCTGTAAACTAATCCTCAAGAATGGCACTTTTCTTAAAGAGGACTATTGTGAGAAAAGGGAAAGGCAGCTAATGGTGTTCCAGAAAATCTGGCTTTTCGTCAAAGAAGCTCTTGAAATTTCTTTATACAAGCTATGCTAGCTGCACATATGTTAAAGGAACAGTCATATGGCAACATGAGCTATATATAAGCCAGAAGTCCAAGAAAAGTAAACTTCCAAATGAAATACCTGTATCTTCCTTTAACACTTGTGCACGTGGGTAGCCATATTATTACAAGCAAACCTTAAAACATCAACACTCTCAGTCTTCAGTGTTTTTAAGAAGCAGAACTATATTTCTGTATGTTTAGTATTACATAGTACTCTTTATTTTGTATCTTTGGTTCGGTAAAACTAAGTAGATATTTGTACAGTTCCATTTTGTTAAATATTTTAAGCATTTAAACCGTTGTAAATGTCATATGCATGTCACTTAATCATCTTGCATGTTTTAGATGAGGCCACGTAATAAGTTCAGACATTGCAGTAGCAATGCTTACATATTAACTACAGAACATGCACTTCTTATTCAGTCTTAGCTTTCTATACTTGTAAAATAAAAAAAAGACTATATCAACTATACTTGCTACTTTTTTCTATTAGCCAGCAATTACGCTTTTTATTGTGTACATCTGAAGAAAGATGTCATCAGTACGTGTGGTAACCCAAGTCCACAGGCATGTTTCTAGTATACTCTGCTGTCCTTACTTTCATGGAGGATTATTTCATTTTAATGTTAAAATGAATCATGTTTTCAACCGGGCTCTAAAATCTCTTCTGCTTCTATTTCTAGATTGATATTTAGCAGGAGAGTTTTGTGGTAGGCTGGTGGATCATATCTGATTATCATCTGATGACTTATGTATAGCAACCTGGCGAACAAACAGACTTCATTTTAAAACATTACTGTGTTCTGCCAGAAAACATGATTTTGCTAAATAGCTTATTTTATAATATGGCTTTTTATGTGTAGAGCCATTCCAAAAATTGTATTCTCATTGCATAGGACCATTCAGTGTTACTTGCCAAATTGTAGTGTCACAGTAGTCCTAGTTCTGTTGCGTGCATCCATTTTGCCTGTGAAATTGAAGAAGTCATGAATACAGGATGTTTGATGTTATGTTTATATTGGAGTGTTTGTAACTTACTGATGGGAACACAAGGACTAGCACTTATGGTATTACCATCAATACAGTTAGCATGCTCTTAGTCGCTTTTAGTCAATGGGTAAACTTTGTTGACTGATATCCTAGAACTACAGTACACTTATAATTTTAGCCTGGATTTTGGCATCGGCTTGTGTACACAAATATTGCATCAGTAGCTACAAGATATATGACAACTGTGGAGCCAGCGATCTTACACTATGCACCTACAAATATGTTTTCAGTGCTAACACATTATGTTCATGCAGTGATTAAATTAACATATTGTTGATGCACAGTTGGAGTATATCTACTTTTGCCAATGATTTTTTTTTTAGTCAGGAAACAAGTATTACAAAATTATCATTTGCATTGTTATGGAAAGTCTGATCGTATTAAAAAAGGGATATTGTGAAAGTGAAAGAATTTTTTAATTAAAGTGGCTTTTTTAACCCCACCTCTCACACTCCACAAGGCTTATTCATTAAGGGCTATGCGTAGAGCATTCGTAAACCTTAAAACTGTAATACATGACCATTTACCAGTCCTTACATGAGGTGCTTGCATGTTTTTGTTTCTTTAATTTTTATTTTAAGAATAACAACTTTGCTGTCCCTGGGTGGCTATGGTCACTCATCTTTGTAATTGTCCATTACATAAGGGCTGATTAGATTAGCAGGTTTTGGAACAAATATAACCTTTTCTGTGTTTTTTTATAAAGCTCACAGGGCATAGTAATGGCACTGTTTTCTGGCAAGGTAAACAGCTATTTTCTTTACCTGCTGAAAATGTTGTAGTTCTAAATATGAGATTTAATGCAGCCTTCACATCTAGGGACTGGTACTGGTTGCATTTTTTTCTTTTGGGGTTTCCCATAGTAGTCAATGTCTTTTTCTCACAGTTATTACTATTTTAACCTAATAACTGGTTGTTTGCTATGGTTTACAGTGCTTTGCCTGTGATCATTAGTGTTTGCTGATGTTTTTGAATAAGCCCATGTATGCCTGTGACCATCTCTCCATAACACAGACTTGGCTGCATCTCATGACGGATCAAGGCATCCCATTCTTAAACAAGAGCTGAGAGATTCTCCTAGTTTATAATATCAGTTATAATCTACTGAACTGATATAAGTAATAGTTATATAGACAAAAGCTAAACTATAAATACATCTAAAGCCCCCCATAGACAGGCAGACTCCTCCATACAACTTTCATGAGACTTACCAACAACTATGTAGTATAGTGACCTCCCTGATAGAATACATAGTGATTGGAAGGTGTAGAAAGGTCCTCATATTACATGGTTTTGGTAGAAGAAAAGTTGGTTGTACAGAAGTTGCATGGAGGAGTCTGCCTGTCTATGGGGGGCTTAAATCTCACTAAGGTATCATATCCAATATTTTTGTCAATAGAAGGGTAACAGCTTACCTGAGAACTGCTTTGGGGTTACATCACCAAAGTTTAATTAAATAGTGTCAGTATCAGTTGTAAAAGTGCTTTTTATTTTATCACAAAGGCCAATAAAAATAAAAGTTGATTTGGCTCCCCTTTAATACTTAATTACATGGTTCCACACTCAGTCGCTCTGTTCACATCACATGCACAGCTTTTTAATTAAAGGTGAACAATGACCCGAGTGGCCATTTATGCATGTGTATGAATATATTTTCTATTAAAGGTAATGGCTTGTTTTCTATTTGGGAAGAAGCCATCTTAGCTTTTAATTAAAGTGTAAAAAAAAGTGTGTAGGATCACCTCACCAATGCACTCTAAATTTACTCCTGCCGAATAAATACACAAGCCAGTGACTTTCCTTACATCTCCTTTAGTGGGTACAAATCTACTGTACTACTGTAGTTCCTGTGCACATGGGGAGTTCCATATGTTTAGACATTTCTACATCACTGCAAGTTGTCCAAATGCTATTAAGTCTGCTTGGCATATTACTTTTTAACATTCTGGTCTAGAGTGAGTATTTGATGTTTTAACTACACTGCATTATCCATTAAATATATTTATTTATTTCATGTAAAATAGGGGTGGTGAGATTTGACAACCACTAAGCTTTGGTGCCTTTAATTCTCTGTGATCTGCATTGAGTTTTATATGGCTGTATGAATAAAGTGTTCTCTGAAACAATAAAATTATTAATGTCTGCAGACAACTGAGAACGTTCCTTTTTCTTTATAATAAGCTTCCCTGATACATTGCTTACCCGGGGTTGTTGGATATTTCCATCTCATTGGGTGGCCATGCACATTTAGATTTGCGGCCAATTTTGCACACGGTAGTCGACCTGCCGCGAAATCAGCCGCAAATCTAATTCTTAACAGCTAAAGTCACCTGTATATCGGCCGGAAAATCGTTTTAAAAAATTACAGACATGTTTGTAATTTCTTAAGCCCCCCATACACCTTAAGATTGATCCATACAATTTCCATCAGATCTACCAACAACTGTGTAGTATAGTGGCCTCCCTGATAGAATACATAGTGATTGGAAGGTTTAGAAAGGTCCCCATATTACATGGTTTTGGTAGAACAAAATCTTATTGTACAGAAATTGTATGGAAAGATTGTAAGGTGTATGGGGGCCTTTAGAGTGATCCCATTACTTTGGAGATCGGCTGAAAATCTAAGCAGAAAATCTAAGTGTGTGCGTACGGCAGTCCCCATTCAAAGTAATGTCTGGCACACAAAGGCTATGTCCCCACATGAGTGATCACCCGTGATTCTAATTGCAGGGTAGTGATCGCTAATGATTTCTATTGCAAGCGATAGGGAGCGATCTAGTACAATAGGCACGATTATGATCACGTCCATAGAGAATGAATAGGGATACGTTCAAAAATCGCGTCTCAATTCATTTAGACACAATTTTAAATGCACCTTTTCATGTCTATGGGCACAATCTGACGCAACCGCCTGCGGCCTGCGTTTAAAACGCGATGAGCCGCATTTTATATCGCAGGCAGAATCATGAGCACAACATGATTAAAATCGCAAGTGATCATGGATGAATGCCAAAGTGGGGACAAGCCCAAAGGGTGCCAGCCAGTCCTCTGAGGGGGGATGACATCATGATGCTGATGACATCATCATGCTGCAGTCTGTCTCTTATCTATCAAGGGATTATCATAGTGTGTATGGCTACCTATACACATGCTTAGGCAAGCTGCTCCAGATATTCTTAGATGGCCACTCCACCAAATACAATACTTTCTTTAAGTGAAGGTCATATGCTTAGTTAGCTCTTGCCTTTTAATTTTTTCCTGAATTGTTCAATAGAAAGATGTACACCCCATAGTTCCTGAAGCTGTATTTTTAAACCTTTGACTTTTTGGTTTATTCTTGAATATTGAAATACTTTCTGTTGCATTTTTATAGTGTAAAATTAGGTAATACAATAGTAAGACTAGGACTTATATAGTTACAGCAGGTATGTTGACTATATTATGAGTAAAAATATTTCAGAAATATTAAGATGAAGAAATGTTACTATCCCTTGGAAAGTTTCCATATACTCCCAGGAGTTCCCATATAGGTGATTAATCACGTCATGTGCGTTATTACAGGCGGGGTGATTGCTCGCGCAATTGGGCGGGATTGACCAGGCGATCTTTACCCGCGATTTAAAAAAAAATCTCCCCATGAGTCAAAAATAAGAACCGTATTTTCTGGAACATAATGCACCCTAAGATGGCCCTAAAATACATGGGCTTTCTCTCACTCTGTTGGTCAGAGCTCCGACCAGCAGAGCTGGAGTTAAGGCAGGGAAGCTGTCTCTCTCCAGCACCAACCGCCAGCTTCTGTCTGTGAGCTGGGTAGCTTGAGCCCAACTCACATTCAGTGCAGATGGAAGAGCCATCCAGCTCACAGACAGAAAGCACAGAGTCATAGAAGATCCGCTTTCCTATGCAGCCTGACTGACTGTCTCCACCGCTCTCTGTATGTGAATGCTGGCAGCTTGAGTCAGCTCTCAAATATACAGGCAGAGCCAGATGGGAGAGATGCACGTGGGCAGCTCTTTCATTAGGTCATGTTACATTGTTTATGTCAGAAGGACGCCACCAACAAAAAAAAACTGACAGCTCCTCCCAGGCAGCAGGTGGTCACATCTTCGCACCATAAGACACAAGACATATTTCCCCCCAGTCTGTAGGGGGGGGGGTGTCTTATGGAGCAAAAATACGGTACAATAATAGAATTAAAATTACATTACCAAAGGTTATACATACACTTTGTACCTCACATATTCTATATCGAAAGTTTATACTGGTTTTCCATTAAGTTTGACATTATTTCTTTTATGACATAGACAATCTATGTCCAATATTATCATAAGCAGCAATCTTTTGTCAGAGATTGTTTTGTTGTTCCGACAACTAAAGAATGATCAAGCTTTGTACATACAATTCTGTTTGACAGAGAGGGGTGGGTGATCAAAGGACACTCCACTTCTTCCATATGTGCTTCCCTAGGAAACCGTGGCCTTCAGCAGGTCAGACTGACAACAATGCAGTAAAGAATTGATCCTGGCTGCTGTACACATGCTTGATATTTGCCTGAGATGATCATGACAAATCGTCTTGGATAATAATTCTCTAGCATTTGGACAAACCTTTGGATACAAAATTTCTCATAGAATAGATTGTTGGGGCTACACAATCCCTTCTCATTCAATGTGTTTTCTTTATTTCATGACCATTTACATTTGTAGGTTCTCACTGAAGGCATCAAAACTATGAATGAACACATGTGGAATTATATGGTTAACAAAAAAAGGTGAAAAAATTGAAAACATGTTTTATTCTCTAGTTTCTTCAAAATAGCCACCATTTGCTCAGATTACTGCTAGGCACACTCTTGGCATTCTGAACTTCAACAGGTAGTCACCTGAAATGGTTTTCAAACAGTCTTGAAGGAGTTCCTAGAGGTGTGTAGCACTTGTTGGCCCCTTTGCCTTCACTCTGCGGTCCAGCTCAGCCCAAACCATCTCAATTGGGTTCAGGCCCGGTGACTGCCAGGAGGTGTGTTTGGGGGCATTGTCCTGTTGAAAAATGAAAGACATGGCGGTTGGAACCAAAGATCTCAAATTTGGACTCATCAGACCAAAGCACAGATTTCCACTGTCCATTCCTTGTGTTTCTTGGCCCAAACAAATCTCTTCTGCTTGATGCCTCTCCTTAGCAGTGGTTTCCTGGCAGCTATTTGACCATGAAGGCCTGATTCGTGCAGTCTCCTCTTAACAGTTGTTGTAGAGATGTGTCTGCTGCTAGAACTCTGTGTGGCATTTATCTGGTCTCTGATCTGAGCTGCTGATAACTTGCGTTGTCTGAGGCTGGTGGCTCGGATGAACTTGTCTTCAAAAGCAGAGGTTACTCTTGGTCTTCCTTTGCTGGGTCGGTCCTCATGTGTGCCAGTTTCGTTGCGCTTGATGGTTTTTGCAATTTTCCGGACTGACTGACCTTCATTTCTTAAAGTAATGATGGCCACTCCTTTTTCTTGAGTTAGCTACTTGGTTCTTGCCGTAATAAGAATTTTAACAGTTTTTGGCTGCCGGCTGTGTAATAACCTGACTTCTGCACAACTGCTGGTCCCTACCCCATTTATAAAGCATGAAAATCCAAAAAATAACTCTGATAAGGTTTCACCCCTGTGAAGTGAAAACCATTTCAGGTGACTATCTGTTGAAGTTCATCAAGAGAATGAATGCCAAGAGTGTGCCAAGCAGTAATCTGAGCAAATGGTGGCTATTTTAATGAAACTAGAATATAAAACATGTTTTCAGTTATTTCACCTTTTTTTTGTTAAGTACATAACTCCACATGTGTTCATTCATAGGTTGATGCCTTCAGTGAGAACCTACCAATGTAAATGGTCATGAAATAAAGAAAACACATGAATGAGGAGGTGTGTCCAAACTTTTGGCCTGTACTGTACCTGTTTATGCTGATGCCTTTATACAGGGAGTGCAGAATTATTAGGCAAGTGGTATTTTTGAGGAATAATTTTA
>CM070035.1:98908103-98930740 GCA_036250615.1 Ptychadena robeensis | reverse complement strand
GAGGATGATGTGGTCAAAATACTCATTTGCCTAATAATTCTGCACTCCCTGTAGTTAACAGATCCATTCATATTTTTCAATTGATGGGTTCTGGATTTTGGAGTCTGCAATATAACTAAAAGATGTTCCAAAACAAGTCTATGAAGATTAACTGCATATGTATCACCAAAAGCTGGGCCCAAAGCTGTAAATGATGGAGTCCCCAGATCTCTGTAAGTAAAAGGATGGCCTTGGGTAGGTTAGTTTAAGAAGAGGGGAAAGGGCTATGTTCCTATGTAGAATAGTTAGGATTGTACTTATGTGTCCACGTTTCCTGTTAAGCAATATAGAAAAAGAAGGTGCTTCAACAGTATTTCTAATGAACATGGCACATTTGACATTTTTGATCTATTAACCTTTCTTTCTCTTCACAACAACCCTAGCTTTTGAAAGGAAGTTGTCAACAGTGTCCAATCACATTCTATATGATGCACTGGGACTTAAATCAGCTATGAAATCTGAGCACTCCACACATTAAAACTTTTAAAACCCAGATGACTAAAGAACTCAGTACTCATTTGAAAGTGCTTGTTATGAATGTGCCTCAATAAAAAATGGATTAACACGTTTACCAGGTGTAAAAATCAGACATCCTTGTCCTTTATTATCTTTTGTGCATCTATTCAATTCATATATCTTATCTATATAAATCACTGTTCATACACCATAGTTGTTCTATTGCTTCTTATGGTTTGTTGTATCTACTCAGTTATTTTACTATTTAAGGATAATGATGCTATAAAAAAATCTTTGCGCAGACTCTACCATCATCAATGCAAGATCTTGGTGAAAAATGAATGCAACACTGGATGGAAATAAAACTTGTGAAATTGCAGAAGCTTATCAAAACAATTCCACAGGTAATGCTTGTCGCAATGAAAGCTAAAAGCGGTCCAACAAAATATTAGAGTGTGTGATCTTTTTTTTGGTGGCAACTTTTTTTTGGTCAGGCAGCGTATACTTTTGTAACAATTTTCCTATATCTTAAATAAATGCTAGTATGCAAAGGCATTATTTAAAACATAAGAGTTACTAAATGTCAGAATTTCTTCTCCATTACCTTAATATCGCTACACATATCATCAGGAACCCTAGTCCACTATGCTGTATATAATAATTCTGATACCTTTTTTTATTCAGTAGAAGTGATAATGATCATTAATTGTAGGTTCAACAATTTGTACTGCTCCAGCTTATACATTTATTGCAAAAATAAGAACTTTGTAATAATGAAATTTCATTTTATTGAAAATTAAGGCTTTGTTTCCATTGTACGTCGGGAGCCCTCCGCTAAGCGTATACGCTAAGCAGGGGTCCCGACGTATCCCATAGACTCAGCCTGCCGGCGGATGGTCTGTTTAGACATCCGCTGGTGTACAGGCTGAACGTACTCGACTACGTTCAGCCTGACACCGGCGGATCGGGTCGGCGCAATGAAGACAGACCCGTCCGCCGAGCAGGTAAGTCTGTCTGCTACGTCGGGGACCCCCGCTAAGTGTGTACGCTTAGCGGAGGGCTCCCGACGTAATGGAAACAAGCCCTAAGAAAAGAAACAAAAAAAAAAACAGGAACAACACTTTTTTAAGGTTAATGTGGCTACAAATATGCCCTGAAGTTTTCTTATATTTGCCTGCCAATAAACCCCCTAGTGGTTGAGATGAACCCAGCTCGTCCAGCGCCGATGTGCAAAAAGTGCACTATTCATACTGGGTTTGCCCACCGCAGATCAGCTCAGTAATGCTTCCCGTACAGAAGCCGAAGTCTCAGCCTTACTCTTACTTTTTGGAGGTGTGGACCCCATGGTGTGCTTTAATAATACGGAAGAATTGTATTTGAATTACATGTAGAAAGACATACACTCACCGGCCACTTTATTAGGCACAACTGCTTGTTTACGCAAATTACCAATCACATGGTGTCAACTTAATGCATTTAGACATGTTGACATGTCAACACGAACCGCTGCAGTTCAAACCGAGCTTCAGGATGGGGAAGAAAGGTGATGTAAGTGACTTGGTAATTGTGATGTGATGTAAGTAACGTGGCATGGTTGTTGGAGCCTAAAAACTGGGTGCGTCTTATGGTTAGGTGCTTCTTATAGTCCAAAAAATATGGTAATTCTTTCCTTAGCCTTGTACACGTGCTCCACAGTATGATCACATACAAATCGATCATAAAAATGAAAAGAAAATCCGATCGACGGAAAAATATATTTTTACGTCGATCGAGTGGAAGAATAGAACCATTTATACGCACCTTAAGATCTATACTTATTTATCTCTGAGATTATTATTGTATACTATCTGTTATCTCAATACAATTCTGTAACCTCAAGGTTTTTTTTCATACCTTGTAACCTTAACCACTAAGAACTAAATGTAACTTTCTACCCTAAGCTTCCCTTCATGGAGCCAAGCTGGTAAGACTAGTCCTCCTGGTAAGTATTGTGACAGGAAGCCTGTTAAATGCTCTGGTTGTATCCAGTATGGGAGATATGTGTGTCCCAGATACCGGCAGTATGCCGAGTACTTTGCCGAGTACTTTGCTGGTTTGCCTGGTGCCGGGTAGGACCAGCTGTGTCCTATTACCTCGTTAGAGTTGGTTTTGGCTCTATAAACCCCCCTCACCTGTTCAGTCAGATGGCTCCACCCTGAACCAGTCCTGTGTGTGACTGGGGAGCAGCGTGTACCTGTGTGGCAAGAACTCTATGTGTCTGTTTCTGTGGACTGCTGTTATTTTGGACTTTTCTGCATTCTCGGATGTACATATTGTATATAAACTTGCACCAATAAACCACCCGTGTGTTTTCACCTGCAAAACCTGTTTGCTGTGCCTCCTTCGCCTGCTGGGGACCCATCCAGGGGGTACCGCACCTTGCTGCTCTACAGCTAATCCCTCACAGTATCTAAACCAGTGATGGGTAACTGAGTTGATATGGAGGGCCACAAGTGCAGCCCTCTGTATCCCTTAAGGGCCGCACATAACATTTTTGATCTATACTGACTTGTATAATGGGGACAAGCCCTTAGAAGGAATTGCAATATTGTCACTCACTGTAAGAAGGATGGCAAAGTTGTCACTCACTGTCAGATGTAATGACAGCGTTGTCACTCGCTGTCAGAAGGTATGGCAATGTTGTCACTCACTATCAGATGGAATGACAGTGTTGTCACTCACTGTTAATCCAAAAACATTGGAAACACTGCCATTCCTTCCGACAGTGAACGGCAACATTACCATTCCTTCTAACAGTAGTGACCACATTTTCATTCCTTCTGCCAATGAGTGACAACATCGCCATTCCTTCTTCTGACAGTGAATAATTATGGTGTTAATTATGGTGTTAAATTTCTATTTAGTCAATTTCGAAAGCAACCTCTCAACATATATTTTAGGCATTGCATTGTTGCACTTTGGCTCTTTGGTTGAATAAGTTTGCCTACACCTGAGGGAAAGGGTAAGGGAAAAAGTAACATTTAATTGTTTATTAAAACTTAAGCTGGCCGTAAATGGGTAAATTTTTTGTTTGATTCCTGAATGATCGATCACTGTACACAATTGCAGTGATCGCTCGGTGATCAAAAAACTGCTTCTTATATTATATATAATTATGTCAATTAATATTATATTATAATTCCCTTTCCATATACAACTGTATATTCTTGTGTAAAGTGCTTCAGCAATACCGTTCCATGTGTAATATGGTTTCTGGGGATTATATATGGTGACATCACTGTTTGTAGTTTCAGTGTTGATTGTAAAGCACTCTGCTACTTTTGACACTGATTTTTTTCTATTATAGCTGTAGCTCATACTGCAAATCTACATTTTCGACTTTATGCAAATGTTTGGCCTTATGCGAATTTTTGCAAACTTTCACAATGGAAATTCAACTCTTATCAGATTTTCTTAATTTCAATCATCTCTAGTAATGCCCAAGAGATATTTGACATTTGACTTCCACTGACTTTCATTGATGCTCTTTAGACCCTTGCAGGCTTTTTCAGTGTTTGCACATTGCTTGACTTTAGGCAATGAGAGTTTCTTTGAGTTCCCCATAGTATCACACTAGTATACATATCATTTCATTTGCACAGGTTCTATGTGGCATGACATTAGGTAGTTAGCTAATGTCTGCTGACTCTCCTAACTCACCATACCTGTAAGTCATACAGTATGTGTCTTTGATATAGAATTTGGCACCAAGTATATGGAGTTTGCTGCACTGGCTAGACTGGATAGTTAATAATGTGATGTTTATATTCAAGAGTCAAAATAGATATCATGTTGTAAGCTACTAAAGTGGTGGATTTACTAGATGTCCTTACTGTGTTTAGATCTTATATAGCACTCACGTTCATTCATAGGAACTCTCGAAATCATACTTGTTAGGATCTTGTTCACAGCTTTACTGCATATCTTTTGTCTAGACTTTCAAATGTACACACGAGACATACACAAATAACCTCTACAGAATGTGCCAAGTGTAACTGTATACTGGCAAAAAAAAGTTATTTCCAAACGTACAAAGAAAAAAATAGATGTTGAGGTAATCTGGTTTTCTCTGGTACTACTTATTACAAGCTGCTAATATGATTAAAATGGCAATTTATTATACAAACTATAAAAAAATGTCCAATCAAATCCACTTCACATAAGGTGCATGTTATCCTAAAAGTCCTTATTAGGCTTGTGCAAATCTTAAGGATTTGAATTTTCCAGAGGGGTTTCATGCCCCTGTACTGTATGCGTTCGATGCGCTTCGCCCCTTGATGTAGGGCTTCCTCAGGAACGGTCACAGACAGTTGGAGGTAGATCTTTAGCAGAAACATAATATGTAAAAAGTCTCATGGACCATAATTTCACATCACGATAGTGACAATGGTTAAAACTAACATTGTCAGCAGAAGCATGTATTTGTATACTGACAGGAATGATATAGAGCTCTAGGTTTGCTCCAAAGATGTTTACTCGGGAAGTCATACATGGTCAACTAAGGCCAAGCTCTGTGGTTATAGGGATAGGAGAAGGGCCCGCCAGGCCCACAGGTACCCGAAGTCCCCTGTCTGAGTGTATTCCCCTGTTTGCAAGTATTCAATGGTACAGGTCTGAGGGTATCCTGTCCCAATTTAAAAATCGCCACTCCACCTATACAGGAGAGAAAGCCACTGCTTTGGTATCTATGCATAGGTCTTGTAGATGGGTACCTGTAAGCAGCGGACAAGGTATAATCAACTGTGCAAAAATGAGATTGTATAGATAGTATAAACATATTAAGGGTGCTACCCTGTTTACCCGAATATAAGACACTGTCTTATATTATTTTTAGGTGCAAAAAATGCATTAGGGCTTGTTTCTGGGTTTAAAAGAGGTGACACAACACGTCCTGTCATGTCTTTTCTAAATATGGAAGCTTTCTTTCGGACATGGTAGGTCTTATTTTCAAAGAAGGGCCTATATTAGAAGCAAAGGGGGGAAGCAGCTAGGTCTTTCGGGGTAGGCCTTACTTTCCGGGGAGGTCTTATATTCGGGGAAACAGGTTAATAAGGCTTTCCCTTCTCCTAAACCTCATGATAGGACTATAAAGTGATCTTAAAATCTACTAAATGTATCCTGACACATCTAACAGATCATGGCAGTCTCAGAGATTGATAGTCTGCAGTCATGGACTCAATCACCTGCACTGGTGGAGTGATGAACACTGGACAGGAGCTCTTATAAACCCCTGGTTATTCCCTGGAGGGTACCAATTGGCGCTCTTGCATCTTTAAAACTTAGGGTCTTAAACCCTAACTACTACAATAAAGGTAGCCATACACGGGTCAACTTTTGTACGATCGTTCATTGATCCAAGTCAGTCAGATCAATTGTGGGCAGTCCTAGGGAGATCCTCGCCCTGGATGAGCACTCCCTCTGCTGCCCCCCCCTTTTCCCAAGAGAGATCACGGGGGGGGGGGGGGGGGGGGGGGGGGGGGGGGGGGTGGGGGGGCCTGCCTTCTAATGCCTGCATGTTTGTCAGATGTTTAATTAGATTGAGCCCCCAGTCGAGATGAGCCTCCCCTGCTGCCGGATCTACATTATACAATGCCTTCAGGGGGAGTTTACTCCACACTTCTCTATGCTATGCTGCAGGGGACCTGTCAAGATCAGCCTCTCAATATCACTGACATTCTGTCACTGATGTTCATTCTGCTATGGACAGGGCACACAGAGGGGGGAGACTGATCTTGACATGTCCCCTGTCCATAGCAAAATATACTGTCAGTGACACTGGGAGGCTCATTTCGAGGCGACACATACAGGTATATTTGTTGAGGCGAGGTGGGTACACTGACCCCCTGGTGCCCATACCAGGGTGCTGGTGCCACTGAGGCTGTGCTCGGGGTTTGCTGGCAGCTGACAGGGTGAGATGAGGCTGCAATTTATGACATAAATAAAGCCTGATTTATTTCAATGCATTGCAGCCTCACCTCACCTCCTATTTCTGTGTCCGCTGCCAGCAAACCCAGAGCACAGCCTCAGTGGCAGCAGCGCTACGGTATGGGCAGCACTATAGCACCAGGGGGATCAGTGCACCCACCTCCCCTCAACAGACAAGAGTGATTTCTCTTGGGGGAAGGCGGCAAAGGTGTCCAACGTCCAGCTCCCGCCCAGTGATCTCTCTCAGCGAAAGGTGGCAAAGCTGGAGTCAGATGTTGCACATGGAGGAGAAGGCACTTTTACACATGGGCAGTATGGCGGGCCCTCACGATATTGCCCTGGGCAACCGCCCATACTGCCCATATGTAAAACTGCCACTGGATTGTACCCCGACACAGTGTGATCAATTTAAATCTGATCAATTACTTTCAATTAATGGATCATTAACACTTTCTGCCACAAAAGGGAAACAAAAAATGACAAAAGATAAGCTTTTCTCACTGTCAACCCCTCTGCTACTTCTCTCCCAGAGATGCTGGCAACTGGTCTCTATACTTCTCTCCATAAAATATTTCTTACTGTAATACCCTTCACCACTCTTCCCACACTTAGTGCCTACTAATTTACCTACAACAACTATTCCTTCTCCTTTTGCACATGCTCCTCACTAAATCACGTCTTGCACAAACTTGAAGCCCTCCTAACCACTTCACTCTTCTTCAGCATTTACTGGATTCTACTCATATCTCCATACTCTACTCCTCCATACTGTATATATCCTGCTGCCATTCTCTCATTCATTATGCCTCCTCTCCAACACACGATGCCCACTGCCATACCCTTTGTATTCTTCTGCAGCACATATTGCCCTCTGCCATACCCATTATATTGCTCTGCAGCACATACTGCCCACAATTTTGCCCTTTTGCTCTCCTATCCAACACATGGTGCCAACTGTCATACCCTTTGCACCCCTCTGAAATACATGCTTTCCACTGTTATACCCTTTTCACGCCATTTAGCACTCTTGTTATACCCTTTGGCAGGGCCGTTTCTAGGAGTTTAAAGTGGTAGTCAAACCTGAGCATTGGGTAGGTGAGAAAGTAAAGGTATAGGGTTAATGATTTAATTATCTGGGTTCAGTTGATTGAATACAATTACTATGGTGTTAATGGGAGGTCAATAAAAAACAAAAAATATATATATATACAGTTGTGTTAAAAATGATTTAACCCCCACTGAAATGTAGTGTTTTGCCATTTTGCCATTGATTTTGATCATTTTAGTTATCTTGTTTACAATTAAATCAGCGAGGCACTTGAGAGTCAGACAAATATAACATAACATTAATAATGAAATAACCACAAATGTCTTTTCTGTGCTCACATCAATATCAGTTTTATTCAATACCCAAGTGACATTCATTCTTAGTACTTAGTACAACATCCTTTCTCCTCCAAACATAGCTGTCTCCAAAGACTAAGAAGAGTCGACTGCAGTATGCCACAAGTCATGTGGACAAACCACAAAAGTTTTGGGACTGATGAAACAAAATTGTTTGGGCCCATGGATCAACGCTATGTTTGGAGGAGGAAGAACAAGGCCTATGAAGAAAAGAACACCTTGCCTACTGTGAAGCATGGCGGGGGTCATTCATGCTTTGGGGCTGTTTTGCTTCTGCAGGTACAGGGAAGCTTCAATGTGTGCAAGGTACCATGAATTCTCTTCATTACCAGGAGATGTTGGAAGGAAATGTGATGCAGTCTGCCACAAACCTGAGGCTTGGGAGACGTTGGACCTTTCAACAGGACAATGATCCCAAGCATACCTCCAAGTCCACTAGAGCATGGTTGCAGATTAAAGGCTGGAACATTTTGGAGTGGCCATCGCAGTCACCAGACTTAAATCCAATTGAGAACCTCTGGTGGGACTTGAAGAAAGCAGTTGCAGCGTGCAAGCCTAAGAATGTGACTGAACTGGAGGCTTTTGCCCATGAAGAATGGGCTAAGATATCTGGAGATCGCTGCAAGACACTTGTGTCAAGCTATGCTTCACGTGTAAAAGTTGTTATAACTGGAAAAGGATGTTGTACTAAGTACTAAGAATAAATGTCACTTGGGGGTTGAATAAAACTGATAATGAAAAAGACATTTGTGGTTATTTCATTATTAATGTTATGTTATATTTGTCTGACTTACAAGTGCCTCGCTGATTTCATTGTAAACAAGATGACTGAAATCATCAATGTCAAAATGGCCAAAACACTCAATTTCAGTGGGGGTTGAATAATTTTGAACACAACTGTATATATTGGCCTACAAAGACCCCTATAGGAATTATAATAAATCTACTGAACCCAGATAATTAAATCATTAACCCTGTACCTACGCTTCCTCACCTACCCATATTTTTTGCACTATTTTTTGCACTCTTTCCCCCTCCAAAAATAGACTGGCCATGAGTGGTCACTCCTTCGCTCTGCCTACTACTACTTTGTGTATGTCAGGCAGCTTCAGCCCAGCTCACATTCACGGCAGAGGAAAGGCAGACATATCTTCCTTCCCCTCTATCTCTGGTCTTTGTATATGAGCTGCCTTACTGATCTAAACAAATTAGTAGCAGAGGGAATATCTACCCTGCTTTGACCAGCAGAACAGGAGTTGACGGAGGTGGGGATGCTGTCACCTCCTGGTCCCACTTGGCTGCCTATTGACGGATCTTTCCTCTACAGTGTGTACGTATAAGGAGCTCAAGCTGCCCGCTGACATACACAAGTTAAGCCGATTTGTACCAGGAGGTGGAGAAGCTGTCATAGGCAGCCTCTGCAACTGGCAGAACAGGAGTTAAAGAAGGTGGGGAAGCTGTCAGTGGAAGTTCCCTGCAGTTATTCTTCAGGGGTTGGATGCTGTATAATGTGACTCTTTTACAACTTAGTATCTAATCTATCTTACTTTTTATTAATGTTCCCACAGCCCTTCTCCCTTACATCTCTAGAACTTTTTTGTGGTTTATGTGTTAGTGCACAGTACCCCTGTGTATAGACAGAAGCATCAGACACTGTTCATTAAATTATTGAAAACAGTTTTTATGGCTACAAGAAAAAACTGAATTCTTTAGGCCAGTTCTCACCAGGCTCCACCATTCTGTTATGTTTGGGTCAGGTACAATTATATCTTGATGCTAATAGTTTTTTAGACAACACTTAAAGTGTTTAAGCAATGAAAAGACACCTAATGCGTCAAAGTTTAAAAGAAGATTGAGTATGTTGTCAGTGCTGCCATGAATAGGTAGCGTATTTTATTACATCCATCTCCCAGTATATTATATATACTACATGACATGTGCTCCTCATCTCAAATATCTCTCTGTGGGTTAAGTTCAGATGCAATGACGGCTTCCTGCGGAGAGGCAGGAATGACCCCTGCCAGGTTACTGTCATTTTGTCTTGGAGCCACAGCAAAGATATCTTAGTTCATCACAGTTTTAGGTCATACAAAAGGAATCATGTTGATGACCTTGTGAAGTCTATATCCAGCTACTGCTGCCACCCAACATTAAGATGAAGAACTCTATTTGCAGCAGGGGTCATCTTTAAGCTAGAACGGAAGAACATGACAGATTCCTCTAAATCATGGACTGGCTTATTTTCTGCAGCAGTTTGTTTACATGTGATGTTGCCGCATGATTTTTTACATTAAACAAGGGAAGCATTAAACTTCACAGCACAGGAATTATTACTATGAGAGGTAGCCATGGCCTAAGAATAGATAGAGATAAGCTCATATGCTTTAAATTGTATACACAATGAGGTAATGAGCCCATTTCTCATTTATTTAAACCTACTTTGACTGTGAGAATTCTCATTGTTTTGGATACATTTTCATTGAAGTCAATAACTGACTTCAAGGGTTATTGTTAAGCCCCTCTATATGTTATTGTTACCAAATTCACTGGTGGATCAGGGACTCCTTTCTATACTCTTTTCACTTTTTTATGCACTTTTTGCATAATTTGAGGTTAAGGTTTAGGTAAGAAAACACATTTTTAAACATACCCAATTTACCGCTATTGCCAAGTACTGAAGGTGGATGTGGTGGTCTAGGGAAATGGAATGTTTAGACCTGTCTCTATAGAAGGATGGGGCTTGGCCTCTGCCCCTGGTCCAGAATCTAGCATTTAGGGGGCCCTATGCATTTAGGGGGCCCTATGCAAAATGGTTGGCTGGGGTTGGCAAAATGTGGGCTGCTAGTGGTGTTTTGCTCAGGCTTCGCCACCCATTAACTCTACCCCCCCCCCCCCCCCCCCCCCCCCCCCTGTCGGCTGGATTGCGTTGTCAATACGTATGTTAGTGCGCCCGTGTTGGGCGGCATGCGGAATATGCATGTAGGGTAGAGCATCAGGGACCATGGGGGGTCCCCAGGGCCCTATGCTGCATAGCGGGAGAAATGGCCCTCTCCAGAGTGCTTTTTTAGGAATCAATATTTAAAGCTGAATTTTAGGTGGATTAAAATACAAATACAGCTCTGAAAATATTGTTACATCTTTTTGATTGGAAGGTATGTATTTATCTGATTGTCATATGGATAAGGGTTCTGTTTAATATATAGGATATGCTTCTTTATATTACCTATATTATATGGTTTAATAGTAGCTGGTATACATTAGATTTACCATTTGCACAACAGAGTTGATACAATGAATTTACTTATTCTCATGCTCCACTGGTTACCTCTATACAGCCTGTACTGAATAAACCTGACACTACATAATTAATGTTCTTTGCCTCTTCTCTAAAGCTTTTTACTTAATAAGGGCATAGTGAATGTAGCAACCCATCAAGTACTGAATATGCTGATATGACACTTAACAAAGAGGAGACCTAGAAGAAAGAAAGGCAATGTTTATACAGCTAAAGCTCCTCAGCATGAGGCAGCACTCCTGCTTCATTCATAAAAGTAAACTTTATCCAGGATATGCACTAGCAATAGCAATTTGTACAGCAGAAACATTTTCAATGAGAAATTGAAATTGTTCAACAAATATACACTAAGCAAAAATATAAACGCAACACTTTCAGTTTTGCTCCCATTTTGCATGCGCTGAATTCAAAGATCTGAAACATTTTCTACATACACAAATGACCCATTACTCTCAAATATTGTTCACAAATCTGTCTAAATCTGTGTTAGTGAGCACTTCTCCTTTGCTGAGGTAATCCACCTCACCTCACAGGTGTGGCATATCAAGGTGCTGATTAGGCAGTATAAATATTGTGCCTTAGACTTCCCACAATAAAAGGCCACTGTGAAATGTGCAATTGGCATGCTGACTGCAGGACTGTCTACCTGTTCATAAGCACTCTGGAGCAAGTTTTCATCCAGGATGTCTCTGTACATTGCTGTCATCTTTCCCTTTATCCTGACTAGTCTCCACAGCATTATGCTGTAGCCACCATGCTTCACTGTAGGGATGGAATTAGCCTGGTGATGAGTGGTGCCTGGTTTCCTCCAAACCTGACACCTGGCATTCACGCAAGGCATGGCGGATTGCTGCAGAGATGGTTGTCCTTCTGGAAGGTTCTCCTCTCTTCACAGAGGACCTCTGCAGCTCTGACATCATGTTCTTGGTCACCTTCCAGACTAAGGCCCTTCTCCCCCGATTTCTCAAGTTAGATGTCCAGCCAGCTTTTTAAAGAGTCCTGTTGATTTTCTTCCATGTGCAGATGATGAAGGCCATTGTGCTCATTGGGACCTTCGAAGCAGCAGAATTTTTCTGTAACCCTCCCCACATTTGCGTCTTGAAACAACCCTGTCTAGGAGGTCTACAGTAAATTCTTTTGACTTCATGCTTGGTTTGTCAACTGTGGTACCTTATAAAGACAGGTGTGTGCCTTTCCAAATCATGTCCAATCAACTGAATTTGCCACAGGTAGACTCCAGTTAAGCTGCAGAACCATCTCCAGGATGCAGGGGAAACAGGATGCACCTGAGCTCAAATTTTAGCTTAATGGAAAAGGTTGTCAATACTTATGTATGTGTGCTTTCTCAGTTTATTACATTGTCATTATGGGGTGTTGTGTGTAGAATTCTGAGGAAAATTGCATTAAATTGTTTTGGGTAAACTAGCAGATAAGATATGAGCATCTCACATCAAAAATGGAAGCATAACAAGATCATTCCCAATACACATTGTGCTTCTCCATTCAGTGTTGTCTGTCTCCATCTGGTGGTAGAAATTAAGAATGTACAAGTTCATGGTTGATTACATGGTTAATGGTTGAAGGTTTCAACTATGGATGGCAAGTTCTCCTGGGAAAAGTTCCACTACAAGAGAACGTGATCCACCACTGGATGAATACCACATAATAAGTTTAATGTGAATATCAACATGCCCTCAAATGATCTTTTGGGCATGCACAGTAGTGCAAGACATTTTTCATACAATAAAGACCTCACATGCGACAATGTTTTTAAAAATGATTGCAGCGGACATGTGCAATAAGCAGGAGTAATATTTCATGCACTATTGTGCATGACTGTAGCATTTACCTGCGATCAATTTCATATTGTCTCAAGTGAAATCTACGGACATGCTCTACTACTTGGGAAAATGTTCTACTGTGTATGCCCATGGCTGAGAATATGCTTTTGCTCACCCTTGGCTGGGACCATAGTCTATCAGTGCTGGAGCCATCCAGGGACATGAGCACAGAATGGATGACCGCAGAGGACATAGTTACAACTGCACAGATTAGCATGTGAAAGCAAGGTATCATTTTAATGAAACACTATTATCAGCAGTGTGGGATTTTCTTTTCTTGAAGCATTTTTTAATCCATAAAGCTCCCCATACACGTTTAAGGTAGCCATACATGGGTCGATTTCCCACGCGATTCCTGGCCGATCGATCACTGGGCGCGCGCACACGGATCGATCGCCAAGGAATCGCGTGCAGCCCACCTTGCCCGATCGACCCTGCCCGATCGACATGGTCCCCAAATCGGATCGGCCAAGAGAACCAACCTGTTGGTCTTTTCTGATCGATTCAGCACACATCAAGGGGAGTTGCCATTTGTGAAGCGATGTCAATTGCACATGGGGCACGGAATCGTCCAGGAATCGGTGGCCTAAGGTGGTAGGCACAGATGTAATTGGGCGATCGATCGCCCATCCGATCGCCTGTGGCATCGCCGCAATCGATCGGATGGGTGATCGATCGTTCAGGGAATCGACACATGTATGGCTAGCTTTAGATTTGTACCTGATTTTTCGGCTGATCAACCGCCGCGAGTGCTCATGACAGTCGATCGGTCGAAAACCTAAACGTGTATGGGGGGCTTTAGGAATAGGTAAGAGGTCTGGGTGACTTCTCTACTCATACAAAAGGATGGGACATTATATTCATTTTTATATTTAATAATTTTTCATTATTTCATTTGAAAATTTATATTTTTTTAGTCTAAATGTTGTAACAAATGTCACGCCATGGATTTTCAGTTGAAATCATCCTGTGGAATTTTCACTTCAAATTTGAGTTGGAATTTTTTGTCCATCTGTATAGAAGACTTGGAGTTCCCAAAGTCTTTGGAAATGTATATTATGACATTATTTTACACAATAGACTTTTGATATACATACTTATATTACACATTATATAACATTGTATACCCAAAGTCTTTGGAAATATACATGATATACAATATATGTATTATTTTTTTTTTCTATCTTGGTAGCTTAGCTTTATTTAGCATGGTCTACTTGTAAAGGCCTGTTTTGAAATACCAAAGACTAACTGCACATTGAGGCTTTGTATAACTCCTCCCTGCTCTTTAGAAGAGTATTAAACCAGGGTGTTATGTTTAAAAAACAAAAATGTATTTTGTGCTTGTAGGGTAATCCTATAATCGCACAAAAACAGCATTTGTTGTTGTATCATGGATCTCCGAATTGCTCCCTTACCTTCGAATGGGCTTTAAGGACCATTTTACACTAGCACGTTGCAGCTGAGTTGTGGTACTGTAACGCAATGCTGCTAAGAATTTGCAGTAACGCATAGTGTTGCGCGTTACCACAAACACCTGCAGCCTACATTATTGCAGATGCAGTGCAAGTGTAGTGAAGTGTAGTGAAATGTAGTAATGCGGGGTAACTGACGGGATAGTGTTAGGCTTGGACTACTCTTGCATCAAAATCCCTGCGTTAGTTGCATAAACATAAGAGAGGCTTGATGTATGACGCATCCATTCACAGTCAATGGACGCATCATACTGATGTATGATTAATGTGCCCAGACCCCGAGCACCTGCACAAGTTTGCAGGCACTCGCAGACAGGATAAGCGACCGTGTACATGTACACTCACTATAAGTGTGCGCGTTACCGGCCAAAAAACGCACCCCAGCTGCAGTGCTGCAGGTGTGATATGGCCCCAAGGCACCTAAAGATTATACTGTCAACTTCAGTCTAAAAACAGGTCTTTATTCAGAAATAAAAGGACCAATTTTAATAGAAGAAACACATAAAAACACAACCAACATCAAATTAAACCAAAATATATTTACTTTTATAGTCAATGCTTTTATAGTCAATGCTTGATTTGTCACAATTGACTGAAAGGGAAGAAGGAGGGCAAGTACTTAATTCCTCAACAGTGTGGAATTCCAAAACTTGATAGAGAGTTCGATTCGCCCAATTCTGGGTTTCTTCAGGAAAGTTCCTTTCTAAATCAAGGATATAATTACAAGTAACAATAGGAAATGTTAGAAATAATTGGGACTGTGCTCATAATATATATTATATCTTTGCTTTAAGGATTAATATGTTTAGGGAATAATGGTCAGCAGACATTGGGGACACTGGATTGATTGATGTTACTTTGATTGCAGAACCCAATGCGGCTTAACAATGTTATGTTGCATGTAGTACTTAGGCTATCAGAGCATATTCATATACATCTGGTCATTGGATGTGAACACTTCTTTGATGGAAAGGATGAAATGGGGTTTTGAACAGGGGGTGGGGACTCTCCACATCCATTTCTTAAGGCAGATATATGATCAAACGGATTTTAAGGTGGACTGGTTGGGGACCACTATAACCCTTGGGAGAGGTTAGGAGTGAGAGTACGTTGTCCCTGAGTTGTATTGTCAATGCATATTGTCTTCAATTGTACACATGAATGACATCCTATTCTGTGAGTAGTTAAAGAATATTTGGTATTTCTTTCAACAAATGACAATGAAATATGTTTTAAATATCAATGCTATGTTTCTGATAGGATGTGCCTAAGGAAGCCCTGCTGGGAAAAACATGTCAGAAATATCTATTAGTAAATGAGTTGCTTCAATCAGAAAGGACAATGTACCTAATTTTCCATGTACATTTTTAAATCAATGTACACTTGTGAGGGAAAATATCCTCTTATGTTGGCTCATTGTATGTATGTAATGTCATGGTCCTGGGACAACATCTTTAAATGAGATAAAGAATATTAAAAAGTATTGAGATTTTACTAAACTCCTTGTTGATCCACTGGTACCTTAAACATCCGCCATGTGAGGATTAGGCAAACAGACCTAGTGCTTGTTTACAAACTAGTCAGGAAAATGTTTGAATACATGTATACAATTACGTTACCTGGATAAGGATACAATTACGTAACCTGTGGTTTATCGTTAAATTAAACCCCACACCAGAGAGTTTACTGAGGTCTTCCGAATGATCCATTCCTCAACAAATCTTTATAAATGTCAACTGTATGGCTAGGTGTCAACTGTATGGCTAGGTGCTCGTTTTTTTACACCTTGCAATGGGTCTGAATTCAATGATTAAAGTCCCCCATACAGGCTATGATTTGCGGACCATCAATGGCGCAAATCGAAGTTCCGCCCTGAAATCAGACCATAAATCGACCCACAAATCGATCGACATGTCCCTAATGCTTTGATCTGTTGAATGACTTGTATGCCTTGGGTCATTGACCTGTTTCATCACCCATCCTCTGCAGAGCTTCAGTCGGCGGACAGATGGTCTTGTGTTTTCCTGCAAAAGGTCTTAATAAACTCTGGAATTAATTTTTCCATCAATGATAACAATCCGTCCAGGCCCTGAGGCAGAAAAGCGGCCCCAAACCATGATGCTCCCTCTGCCATGTTTAACAGTGGGGATGAGGTTTTGTTGTTGGTGTGCTGTGCCATTTTTTCTCCACACATAGTATTGTGAGTTCTTTCCAAACACAAAAGTTTTGTTTTCATCTGTCCACAGAATATTTTGCCAGTAGTGCTGTGGAACCTTCAAGTGTAAGCATGTGCCAGAGATTTCTGTAAGTCTTAAGCTGACACTCTAGGATTCTTATTTACCTCATTAAGCATTCTGCACTGTGCTCTTGCAGTCATCTTTACAGGAGGACCACGCCTGGGCAGAGTAGCAACAGTGCTAAACTTACTCAATTTGTAGTCAATCTGTCTTACCGTGGACACATGAACATCAAGGAGATACTTTTGTAACCCTTTCCAGCTTCATGCAAGTCAACAATTCTTAAACGTAGGTCTTCTGAGAGCTCTTTTCACATCAGTGTTTCTTGAAACCAGTAAACCCCTGACTGGTGTGTGTTTTTAAAGGACAGGACAGCTATTAGCAACACATCCAATATCATCCCACTGATTGGACTCAAGGTTGGCTCACTCCTGGCTCCAATTAGCTCTTGGAGAAGTCATTCGGCTAGGGGTTCACATACTTTTTCCACCCTGTACTGTGAATGTTTACATGTTATGTTGAATGAAAACATATGAAGTTTGTGTAGTATTACTTTAAGCAGACTAACACTTTTGATGTGACTTAGATGAAGATCAGAGCACATTTTATGACCAATTCATGGAAAACTTCACATGATCGCAAAGGTTTCACATACTTTTTCTTGCGACTGTACATCTAATTTTGCAGTGCAGCTCTAAGTTAAAGGAGCCCTACGTTTTCCAAGCTGCATGTGCTGCGCCTCTGCTTATACCCCTGAATGAGGGTGGTGGTGGGAGACCTTTACATAAAGGTGAATCCGTAGCAGAGATGAGTTCCCCTTCCCTGCCAGGCAGAGGGTCGGAGATGTGTAAGGGCCTCTTTTTCCATTTACCATGGCAGAGCACAATTGCATTACCGCAGGGTGCAGGTGTTTTACAATAATGTGCTAACACAGCACGTTCATGCAAACACCCTGCAGTATGCATTTTTGTGCCACAGTGAAAGTGCCTCCCACACACTAGTAAAGTATTTAGTAATGAACACGTTCGCTATATACTGCGAGCGGGTCCATTGCTGGTAAACTACCGAAACACAATGTGCGTGTAGTGTGAAGAGACCCTGGACTGGAAAGACAGATATCAGATCCTATTATAAACAGCTCCTATATACAGTATAACATTCATGATTATTTTATATTGTGGGTTTGTATTAGCAATGTCTAATAAAAAATTGTCATGTAAAGGAAGCACCCCAATCAGTGTTTATAAACCTGTAAACTTAACTGGTCAGTATGTTTGTAAAGAGAAATATATTGGCATTGCATTCACGGCATTAGAGTACAGCTCGGATCCATGTTACTATATCACCCCTCTGGCCGTGAGGTCTGCCAGAGGGGTGATATAGTATATAGATTATAGGATATATATAGATTAGGAGCATTTTATTTCTGGCACAATAGTGTGAGGAATAGTTCTCCTCACACACTCCTCCCTGAGTCCAGTCAGAGCTGTGTGTGTCACTATGTAGCCGGAACTCTGCGAGCTCGCCTCGTTTCTAGTCGGAGGCATTTCTTTGCTGCACCGAGGTGAGTGTAATGAAGAATAATAGGACAAGATGTCATTTGACCTCACAGCAGAGTGATAGCTGTAAAAGTGATTAGAGAACGTGTGCCCGCTCTTTATTATTAAATAACCAAGCCCTGAACGGTTCTGTTCACCTATAGTAAATGCAGGCAGTCATAGGCTTTCATTGTGACTTTAATGTAGTTGTATGTTGGTAATGTTTCCCAGTCACCACATGCATGATTCAATGTTCTTGGTACTTGCTTCACCACTGCTATATATATATATATATATATCTTTTTCCAAATTCTGAACACGACTTTACCTACAAAGATGATACTTCTGTCCTGGTTCTCTTGGCTTTTCTGATAAATATGTCTGGCTAACCTTACAGTGACATTTTAATGACTATATTCAGTCTACAAGGAGAACATGCATCCTCTAAAAACATTAGGGCATGCAGATATTAGATCTGTGTGAAATTGTAGATTTATGTTTGCAAACCTATCATGAGTATTATGGCTTGTTTCCATTATACACCGGACCCCCCCCCCCCCCCCCCGCTAAGCGTATAGCTTGGCAGGGATCCCGACGTAGCACATAGACTTACCTTCTCGGCGAATGCTCGGTCTTTACTGCGCAGAGCCACTCCGCTGATGTAAGGCTCAGCGTAGTCAAGTACGTTGAGCCTCTGCATTGGCGGATGTGTGAACAGATCATCCACCGAGCATGTAAGTGAAGGTGCTACGCTGGGATCCCCGCCAAGCAATACGTTTAGCGGAGGGGGTCCCGACGTATAATGGAAACAAGCCCTCAAAGCTGAATTCTCTGGAAAATGAAATGACTACTGTGCCCCTGCACTGCTGAGTTTTAGCACTATTTCACCCTAGAATCCTGGTGTTCTGAGATATTTTCCTACCCTTACAACTGCGCATGTGCAGATAGCCCTAGTATTTTTGGAATTACAGGGTTAATCTTAGGGGCTCGATAATATTGCTAAATAGATAACCTGCAAGGAAACTTTGAGAACCACTGGGTTAGGGGGGATTAGCTTTAGGGGTTGAGGGGATGGGTTTGGGGTGTTAAAATTAATCTTTCCTACCCAATCCCCCTAACTTTGACGCCCGAAACACATAAGATTAACCCCGTAATTCTGAAAAATGAGGGTTATCTGCACACGTGCAGTCTAAGTGTAGGAAAAAAAATCATGGGTATGAAAATATCGCAGAGCATCAGCAGTTGGTTGTGATTCCCCTTCCATTGTAATGAATGGGGTGCCAATGCACTGCAGGAAAGCACAGAACTGCAGCACACACAACCTTTTGGAATGCGTTTTAGCACTGATCACAAATTTGTAGTGTGAAAGAGCCTTTAATGTCCTTTCCCACTTTCACTTACCTGACTGCCAGTGCTCTCCTTTACCCTATGATACTAAGATGTGGGCATCCACAGAATGCAGAACTGTTAGTGGTGGCATTAGAGTAACTTTGACACATAGAGTAGCATTTCTAATATGTTTGGGGACCAGACAGCAAAGGATAAAAAGTGTTTTTACTGCTATCCTACACACAAACTGAACACTCTCTACAAGTTGATAGCAATAGTTTCCCACATCCACACTGAAGCTGACACTGACAGGATCTTTTGTAGCTGTCATTTCTTCAGCTTGTCAACTTCTACATCATTACAAGATAAAGTAGTAACGCAAGGTCAGATGAGTAGTTCTGGAACACTTTTTTCTGATTTCAACATATCTTAAAAAACGACTTACTTGCTATATAATATATAAATCTTGATGGTGGCATTGCAATGAAATAATCTGTATTATGATTTCAAGTGTCAGAAACTTAAATGTGGGGGCTGCTTGGTGTATACTTCAAGCTACCCAATTAGTAGATGTCGATGCTGAGGAGATTAAAGCAGGGTACAGACCTGCAGATATGGGCCAGACCAATGGCAGCCAACTTCCAGCGCCGTGTGCGCTCACGGGCATCTATCTGGCCCATATAATCTGTGCCCATCGCTGTTTTCGAGCGGGACAAATCAATCCCACTCTAAAACAGCCATATCGGACATGAACGTTAATACGGCCCATATCTGAAAGCAGGGTGACGTCATCACGCTGGTGCAGGGTATATCGGACGACTCGAACATCTGTACCCTGCTTTAGGGTAAGGCTCCACTGAGGCATTTTGGGAGCCGATGCGGCGTGGTATTTCAGAACCGCTCCCATGACCCCCAGTGAGCCGGACTCCAATGCTGCGGTGCAGTGCGGGCAATCCGCGGCTCAAATGCCCGCATAGGCTAAAACAATAGCAGCCAATCTAAACAATACTAAATAATCACTTAATCAAATTGATCTTATGCTTCTTCATGAGTTCTCTTGCAAAATAATGTTTCCTAGTAGAACTTGCTTTCCATTTTTGTTATATATGTAAGAGTTGACTTGGAAGAAATGGTCGACAACCCAATGTGAGAAAGCAGTTTATGACAATATTGCTTACCCTATTTTTTTGTATGTATCTCTCAGTGGTAAGCACAATGTATCTATGGAACATTTAGGCCACTCAGTATGTTAGTATTGTCCCCCTTACAAGATTTTATAAATGACTTTCAACTGAGAATCTGTTGCGAGAGACCTACAGTGAAAGGTTTTAGGAATACGTCACTGCCATAATAAACAAGTAAATTTCGTTCCTGGTATGAGCTGTGTAACTGTCACTGGATGAAAAAAACAGAACAGTGAGAAAGTAGGTTGTGGAGTGTCGCATGCCTAGTCCTCCTCTGTGCTTTAGGAATGTACCTTCCAGACCCAACTTCAGCACAGAATTTAAATAGGTACCAGGTATGAAGGTAGGTGAGATACAGGAAATATTTTGAAAGTGGAGGAAAGTAAAGGTCCACTGTACAAACATTGGAAGGTAGTTACTTGTGTACCTATACTGTTGATAATGTGATGCTGAAGGATGATCTAACCCAGGGGTGAGCAAACTATGGCCCCGGGCCCAGATGTGGCCTGTTTAGCTTTCTTTTCCTGCCTTTTGCCACCTTGTTGAAAATATGCTCCCCTCCGCTTGTTCTCTGCAATGAGTTTACATTATGCCTAGAGGTGTCCAAATATTGCTTTGGGGATGTAACAGTGGCATGTTCATAACAGTGGGTGCATCCTAAACAGGTAGTCTCTAGGAAATATCTCTGCTCATTGCAATAAATGAGCATTTCTTTGTAAGTGCAGGAAATGTAAAAAGATAACAACTTCCCTGTGACACATCACCTGTTACACATCACATGCATGTAATTAGCACACCTTTAGCAGGTTGGCCATGACAGGCTCTTGGTCCGGCCCTTTATCACAGTTAAGCCAATGTGGCCCACGAGTCAACAAGTTTGCCCACCCCTGATCTAGCCATTTCTCTATTTTATATGAGGGCCTTTAATGGGTATGTGACAAATATGAAATGATAATCCATTTTATTTACACAGAGTATTTTTTTAGTATTTTATCCTGCTAGAAAAATTTGTCTTAATCAAATCTGACTTCCCCTAAGGATATTACAGACGCTTTTTTTTTCCTATTACCAGGACTTATACTCCCAACCAACTTCTCGGATCCCCATATCTTCCCTCTCGGCGTATATTCTCGAGACCGCTCTCCCACCTCTTTCCCCGGAGACTATCCAGGACCTAGAAGCACCATTTACTCTAGATGAACTGATCACGACAATTAAAGGATCTCCTCCAGGTAAAAGCCCTGGCCCAGATGGCTTCACCCCTAAATTTTATTATTAAGACGTTCCACCCCTTGATAGCGACTTTCTTGGCCTCAGTTTTTAATTCAATCTCCTCATCTTCTCCGTTCCCTCCACAGAGTTTGGAAGCTCAAATTTCCTTGATCCCCAAACCTAACAAAGATCACACTTTCTTTGCGAATTATAGGCCCATTTCGTTAATCAACATAGATATTAAAAAATTTTCTAAACTTCCCGCCTCCAGCACCTACTACCGTCTATTATCCAACCCGACCAGACTGGCTTCGTACAGGGTAGAGAGGCTAGAGACATTATCCTTAAAACTGTTCTTTTACATGAGGCCTCCCAGCGCCTTAAGATCCCTATGTGTTCCTTGTCCATCGATGCAGAGAAGGCCTTTGATAGGGTCAGTTGGCCCTTTCTTGAAGCCTCCCTGCATCAGATTGGCATTGGCCCGGTTTTGTTGCAACGGATTATGGCCCTATATTCTGGCCCTACTGCTAGGATTAGAGTAAATGGGCGATTGTCTGATCGCTTTGCAATCCAGAATGGTACGTGACAGGGCTGTCCTCTGTGCCCTTTACTCTTCACCCTAGTAATTGAACATCTGGCGATTGCGATCAGAAATAACGTTGA
>CM070035.1:98884029-98904079 GCA_036250615.1 Ptychadena robeensis | reverse complement strand
TTTTTTCTCAATAGGCAACTGTGGGCCAGCAGCAGCATGTCCCATCTGACCAGTGACACATGGTCATCTCCCATCAGACAGTGTGAGCTTTTGCTACACACACAAGTAACAAAAATGTAAAAGCTGTTGGCCTTTACTAAAAAAGAATAAGCTATATAGGAAATATCAAATGTCATAACTACAACTTATAGAACAATTTACATTATTTTAGATCTAAATTAGACTTACAGAGATTGTCAGATTGGTGCACATCAAAGATTACGTCTTCCCAGATTTTCCTGGACACACACAGACACTTACTCCTTGATATATGCAGACAGCATATGAGCAATCAGCATTCATGTTTTACAGATCTGTCTATAGCAATATCAAATCATCTTGTGGCTGATATGTTCCCAATGTTTAAATTTTATTTACCGCAGTTCTTTTTTTCTTTTGCGCACAGGATGGAATTATGATGTGTATGTTCATGCAAAACACCCTGACAAGACTGCAGAGGTAATATTACATATTCTTCCCAATGATTGGTCATGTCATCAGTAGAGAACTATAGTACAAGTACTCTTAGGTAGTAGAATTGGAAAGCAGTGCAGGCAGAACACCTAATGTATTTATTACACTTTTATCCATAACTATACCATTCCTACTTACCGTATATTTGTTTATAAATTAATTCTAAAAAGAATATAATTTTATTGTTATTACAGGATGTGTTTTCACTGCAATTCTTATGATTCAAACATGACGTTTAAAGTTTTTATTATTATTATTCGGGCCAATACATGGTATTTTTATGTTTAAAACATATATATGGGTATATATGGTATTACTTGAATAACTCAACCCATAGATAAATGTCCACATTTGATTATTATACTAGGAAGTCTTCTTTAAAAGCAGCCACAAATGATAACACAATATTTTTATCCTGACACCTGAATTCATCACTTAAGACTTTGTCTGTTCCTTAAATGTTAAACATTTAAAGCATCTGCAGTAAAATAAAAGTTCAGTAAGATTAAGCACATCAAAGAAATGGAACAGCTATTGCATGTCATAATGTAACGTCTTACCATGTTTAACAAGAAGTGGAGGCTCTGGCACCTCTTTGAGGAATCAGGGGACTATACCCAGCTGACGGCCAGTACACCTTAACTCCGTACACTGTGCCCAACTGGGTAGCACAGGCACTTTAGATTTACTCCATGTAACTTGTCCAATCCCATAACCCCCACCCGCCCCCACTCCTCCCTACTTTAGAATGTGTGTTGTTTTTTAGGTCCTAAAAGGCCACTTTGGCGATATGCGCTAATTTTGTCATATGTTCTGTGGTTTTTTTTCGCTTTCCTTTGTTTTGCTGCCATGTGTGGCAGTGTCTGTATATTCTGTGTATTTGATAAATAATTAGTAAAAACGGTATTGGAAAAAAAAAAAAAAGTTCAGTAAATGGACAAGGCCGTGCACGACTACTATTGGTGACCATACACAGTTACATTTTTCCATTTGTTCAACTTACTGATCAATGGTTTGAGTTGATTGCTTGAAAATTGAAAAGAATTATGAAAATTTTACGTAAAATGGATCGAACAGTAATCTGATATGTTAGTAAATTAAAGTGAATGGTTCGAGTGTCTGACAAGTTTTCTTGGAAGTAGAAGGAATTCATCAGTTTTGAATCAATCACACTGTGTAAAGCCCCCATACACCATTAGATCACTGTACAATCTCCTTTAGATCTACCAACAACTATGTAGTGCTGAGTCTTCTCTGATAGAATACATAGTGATTTGGAAGGTTGAGAGGTCCTCATATTTCATGGTTTTGATTTTCTGCATTTCTGTCGTAGCCAAATAATTGGAGCTTCCACATGTAACATAGTTAGAGGTAAGACAGGGCATTTTGAATCACATTCACATCTAAGTTTATCAATAACAGATGGCAATCTCCCAATCTGTTATGCAGACAGTGTCCTTGCCAGAATTGGGATGTAATGCTGCTGGACAAGACTGCTACCCATATGCACTATTGGCAAAAAATTTTTAATAATATTTATGTATATCTTTAAAAGATTATCACATGAGATTACTTTGCTGCCGTTTGATATATACCATTTTCCATAATTTATAGGTAAAATATAAGTAATTTTTATATATAACTATGAGATATATATGGCTGATGGATAGTCAAGGTAAAACCCCAGCATCTGATTGCCAATTTAATCCCTGCAGGGAACTGGCCACTCTGCCGATCGAAGCCCATGATACAAACAGATAAAATCTGGTCCATGTAAAATCTTGATAAAATATTTTATAGTGATGAACAATCCTACAGAGAGGGAGGAAGTAAACAATTTTGAGAAATCCTTATTCCTGGCATATCTGATAAAAAAAAATAAAATCCCTCTCTCTAGTATTTCCTTTAAGACTAGGGCAGAGGTTGTCCGTCAGTCATGGTCCTGCAGCAAGTGCGCCTGCCAGTCTTATTATAATGATTAGACCGGGCAAACTGCTCCTAATGTTTGTGGTCACAGAATAACAACTGTATATACTCATTGGACTACACAATTTTTTTAAGTATTGATAAGTTTCACAATGAAGTGTGCGAGGGTCCCAGTTTAATAAAGTATCCGTTATCAAATGTTTTTTATTTTTTTTTAGATTGCCACTTATAAGCATTGCACTAGTTCAAGGAAAAGCATTGGGAGGAGGTGCCGAGTTATGTACAGCATGTGATTTCAGGTATGTTGTCCTTGTATTTTTGTTGCATGTGGGAGTTTAGTTCTGAAAGTCAAATAGAAGAATGGAGAGGCCCTTTCACATTATGCACCCCTGTGCTTTGCCAATCCCTCTCCATTTAAATGAATGGAAGGGGAATACAATGTCAATGCATTGTAGAATACATTTTCAGCTGTGTGAGCCCATTTCTGTGCAATAGGCACATAACTTTGCGGTGTCATTAACTTATATTAGCAGAAGTGTAATCGTGCACCATAACATAATTCCTAGTTTATCTAAATCTATTAACTAAAGTCTATATAGGATTTAATGATTTTCAGACACACTCCCTCCCTGGTGTTATGGGCTATCACGACGCCCCTTCTATTAACATGGAGGTCTATAATGCCAGGGCTGGAAGGACTCTGTGAGCCTACAGTGAAGCAGAGAGCCGGCAATTGTGTCCGATCCCGGCATGGATGCAGTTTGATCCAAGATCAAACTGCGCCAGTACTGGAGGTTAAATATATTTTTGGATGGCCACAATCCTAGTTCATGATAATATATATGATGTCTGGTAGATGCAGACATTTTGTTATTGCACAGACTATGTTTTGCATTCTATTGCAGGTTGATGACTGAAGACAGTGAAATCCGCTTTGTCCATAAACATATGGGTTTGGTTCCAGGCTGGGGCGGAGCAACAAGATTAATTCAGCTTGTTGGAAGCAGACATGCCTTAAAATTACTCAGCACTGCCCTCCGCATTCATCCGAACTATGCAATAAATATTGGCCTGGCTGATGAGGTTCTACCTTCTGGTGCTGACGGACCATTGGAGGAAACCCAACGATGGATCGCATCATACACAAAAGGAGCAGCAGATGTGAGCAGAGCAGTGAAAAGAGTAGTCGTCTCCGGAAGAGAGAAGCTGGTGGAGGACTCTTTGAGGGCAGAGAAGGACATTTTTGGGACCGTGTGGGGTGGGCCTGCCAATGTACAGGCACTGAATAAAGGAACCAAACACAAGTAGTGGAAAGGTCCTTAAAAACTACAATTATGTGATTAAAAGAATAATTTCTGTGCTGTATTATATTAGAATTTTATAAAAAAGCTTATTCGTAAAATAAAAAAATTAAAGCTCAATTGCTGGATCATCAAATACTGTTTAAATATGAGTTTTCTTACTAAAATAGTGGGAGAGCTTTGTACATTTATTTCAAACCTGTGCAGTAATCCAGCGAAAACATCAAGGGACTACAGAGTACCTTCTGCAGCCGTACATTAGCTATATCATTACAACACAGCACCTTGCTGCTTTTATATGATAGTAACTATTTGCAATGGCAGGGTTTCTTACCCACTGTGAATAATGGTTTAAACCAATTGATTGATCAGGGCTCATTCAGACGATTGGTTGGAAACACTTAAGTGGGCAATTTTTAGCAAGTTGCCATAAAAGATTGCATAGGGACCGTGATCAGTGATTGTAGTAGTAGTTGGGGAATGGCTGTCAACATGATGTAATTTTAAATGCTAAATGGGTTCTTACCCAGTGTGTATAACGGCTTAAAACGTATTGATTAGTCAATATATATTTCTGTTCCATCAACTAAAGACAAACTATTTCTTAGTCGATCAGACAGGAATCGATTCCTGGTCCAATCGATCTTGCAAAAAAAATAAATGAATGGATATGTTGGTAAATTTTAGTCCATCGTACATAAGGAATTTATTCCTGTGAAGGAATCGTTTAATTTTAAACCCAATTGCAAAAATATTGACAGGTGTATGGCTAGTTTAAGGCTTTATTCAGACGATTGGTAGGAAATGCTTTGTTTCCGCATGAAAACTGCAGAATTCCAATTTTGGCAGGCAATTTTCAGCCAGTCATTATTAAGAATTACATGAGGCCTGTGGTCAGCGATTGTGTTGGAGGTTGAGCAAACGGCCATCAGTGTGGTGTCATATTCAGATGTGTGATGCATTGTTGTGTACATGCAGTCTGGGGGTAAGGCTCCACTTGGACAGGTGGAAGCAGATACGGCACAGCTCCACAGTGTGGGCGTGGAAAAAAATATGCGGTTAAAAATCAATGGACGCAGATCAGGCCTGGTTCTGCCATGGGTTTTAGTCCATTGACAGAAAAACAAAACGATGCAAAAACCATGCTTTACGCGTGTGATTTTTGTGTGATCCATAGTGGAGCCTTACCCCAGAAGGTATGATTTCTGCTTGTGTGTACTTGCTTTTAGATAATAGTAACCCTGCACATAGACCAAACCCAAATGATTGAATAGGTGTATTTCCTGGTATCCACCCAAAATAATGGGTATTGAGCAGATTTTTATAAAATGCCAACTAGAAACAAATGTCAGTCATTGAATTGCAGAAGCCGAAAACATGTTGCTGATAAAATGTAATCTTTATTAAATTACAAATCCTGTAACAAAAACAAGACAACTTGAAGGAAAATGTTCTAAATACAGACTAGACAGCAAAGTCTAAGTAGAGGAAAGGGTGTAAAAATTGTCAACAAAACAATATTAGCTTTTTATACATATGCTGCTGGAAGGTGGATCTAAAATGGAAGCCATTTGCGTATTAGACCACATTACTTCAAACGCACAAATACATGTCTTTAAATAACATTTACTCCGCTCCTGGCCTTTGAAATATGGTTCCTCGTTCTCTCAGCTAAACTCATGCAGAGTGATTTGCCAGATTAGCATTTCAATGGTGGTTCTCATGTCAATGATGATGGTATTTCACTTACAATGACACAACATGCCAGAGCGAACGCTTACAATTGTTGTAGAAGATTTCGGTTTAGTTAGTATGAATTTAGCATTTATTTGTAGCATATTTCTATGGAATGGCAGCCTGTTACATCCAATGGATGGCTTCAACTGAGTGAGGGGAAGTTGTAGAAAGGACAGATTTGTTCCTTTTGAAAGAACCAGGAGAAGCAATTACAAGGCTAAAAACACACTCGCACACAGAAAAGACAAGTAAAGACAAAGTGTAAGAGGAGACAAAGTACAAAGTGCTGAACAGGCCCTATTGTGTTTAATGGAACTACATAGATCAATGTAATGTCATGATGGCCAAAATATAGATAAATAAGAGGAAATGTAAGATAAACAGTTGGACCAGTTCATAATCCATCAATGGCCCCCTTTTCAGGGGTTGCTGAATGACCATGTAATTACTGCTGTACATTGTAGTATAGTGGAATAATCTATATACAGAACATAACCTATTAGTCGAATTCATAGGGGGCCATGCACTTCCCTAACAGAAGTGGGTTTACAAAAACACTGGGAAATGGTTGTATTTTTGGAAGCCCATTGATCATTCAACTTCAATTGGCCCAAGCTCCAAATGTTTCCTAAATATATTGAGACACTGGAGAAAACAATGACTATGTAAGAATGCCACATTGGACTAGGAATTTATAATGCTGTAACCATCAGGCAGACAAGGGACCATACCTTCTGGCTTAGCAGCGCTACATTTAATCATAAAGCCAGTTCAGCACTCGAGCTTAGTCTCTTCACTTATCTACTAATAAATAGACCTTCCAGCTTAAAAATGAAACAAATCAAGAAATACTTCATGTTAGGGGTCAGTATTTATTTATTCACATAACCAGCTGTCTAGGTCTGAGCTCAATGCTAAAGCAGACATCTTGCATGGCTTTTTAAAAGCACAGGTACCTCACTTGCTTACACCTCAGTAACTGTGCACTGTCCATCAGGTCTCCTAGACCTCACACTGGCACTCTGAGCACCGTTAGTTGCTGCTGCGGGGTGATCTGGTGCTTGCTGCATACCCCCTACAATGGTGTGTCTCTGCTGGACAAGAAATGAAGGAATCCCTTGATCACTGCTGTCATCTGGTTCCGGTTCATCTACAGAGGCATTAGGAGATGGCACTCTACCTGGGAGTTGTGGAAGTCGTTCTTCACCTTCCCCTATGTTATTTCTGCCCGTATCATGATCTACTATCTGAAGTTGGGAAAACGCACTGTCAAGTGAATTGCCATCAGTCTGCACGGTAGCATGGGCTGGATTTGCAGTCTGACCACTGAGGGCTGCATGAGGTCTTGCAGGTAAGAGAGCGGCAGGCTGGCCAGGTGTTGCAAGGTTATCTGCACCATCAGCTGAGCTTTCTCGAGCAGCATTTACATTTGCTGCATCACAGTCTAGTCGTAGCCCAGCGACACCTTTTTTTGGTATGTCCACAATATCCCTTTTCATCTTTCTGCGCCGTCCGTGCTCATTTCGTCTGTACTGGACCATGTTCTCAAAATCGGCCACATAAAGAAAACCAGCTATCAGCATCTCCGTATTCTTCTTTCCCTTTGTGAAGGCATCTTCCAGCTCCCTGCTCGTCCGCTCATCATATTGCCACCAACCGTTTCTTCCCTCATAGTACCAGGCATATTCCCCATTACCTCGGCTGGCAGACTTAAGTTCCTCGGGGGAAAGTAATGTTGGCTTATCCATAAAGTCCTCAGGGATCTCTTGTCTGCACAATGCACATCGCCTGCCAAGCCACGAGGCTCCTTTCACACACAGATAACAAAATATGTGCTTGCAGGGAAGACTGACCGGGTGCACGCAGGTTTGGAGGCAGATTGCACATTCAGGGACTGCAAGGCCTGGGGCGCCATTGGAACAAGCTTCTCCTAGTTTCTTGTTGGTGGGCAACATATTTGCAGTGTGGCTCACTTCACCACATCCAGCCATCCTGGTAAAGATTTAAAAGAGAAGTCAGCAAAGATCGATGCACAATATTACACCGGATGTATCAAAACATTGTTATGATATCATTTCAGAAGCTGAATATAGACTTTAAAGTGAAACATTATTTTAAATGGTAACTAATGTTAAAAGTAAAAAAATACATTTCTGGTTCCCCAACTGTGCCAATACTTGGGAGTCACTGACCTGGAACTGTTATAATGATCAGACAAGTCTGTACAGTCTCTTTACCTCCCATGTATGACCCAGCACAGGTACTTGCTTAGCTAACTTTGTATGATTATTTAAGCTCCCCCATACACGCTTCGATTTCCACCCAATTTATCCACCAATTGGGTGCTGATCTAAATCTTAAAGAGTTGAAATCGGCCTCCAAATTGATCTAAGCCATTACGGACATGTCCATAATTCTTAGATCGGTCTAATACTTTAGTCTAAAATACGAGTATGTCTCCTCAGCTCCTTCGGACATTTGTCGGGGCTAAGGACACAGCTTGTCTGCAATCGCTTGCTCTCTCCCTCAGAAGCTGTCAGAGGGGAAGGGTGCCAGCAGCTCCTCCCTCTCCCTTTGCCCTAGTCTGCCCGCTCACTGACAGTCTGTGACCTCGTTGCCTCTTCTCACGGGTCCCTAGATGCTGCAGGGTCTCCCTAGTAGAGATGGTCGAATTTTTCGACTTCCTAACTTTGTGAGCTTATTGCAAAGCCCCTGAAAATGGTATCATCACCAAAATTGCTGGAGATGTAGAGAAGGGTGAGAGGAGCATTTGAAAAAAAAAAGCACATGTCATTTTTGCATAAATTAAGTTAAAAAATAAAGTCGAAATTAAGATTTTCGAAATTTTTACTTGACTTTGAACTTAATTTGTGAAAAAACTATTTGTGTTAGAGCCATACTTTCTTTTCTGTAGTATACCCCAACCCTTCCCTACATCTTCAGCAAGTTTGGCGATAATACAATGCTCAGGGGCTTTGCAATTAAGTCGAAATTTTGAAAAAAAATTTGACCATCTCTACTCCCTAGCTGTTGGCGGCCTGAGCAGCTAGGGGACCTGACGGACAGCTCTGGCACACAAAGGGTGCCTGGCTGATTGTGATCCGATGTTTTGGCCGATTGACCGCGCTATGATGATGATGTCATCACGCACGGTTGACCGGCCAAAACATGTATGGGGGGCTTAACTCATTTAAGTGCAGTCCAAGATTACACTTCTATGGTGGCACTGTACCCTGATCAGCCAGCTAACAGAGTACATCTAATTTTGTGCTAATAATTCATTTTTTTCTAAAAGTTATAAATTATAAATAAAATGTATAAATAGTTCTTTTAAGTTACCAATTGCTAACCAGGTCAATAGAGTGAAGATCATCTCATCTAAGCCTCATGTAGACATTGACGGTATCAAATTCAGACAAACTGCTTGAATATTCACTTCAGTCAGCGTAGAATGTATAAAACCAAATACTTGGATAGCTGTATTTTTTGCTCTATAACACATACTTTTCCACCCCACATACTTTTTGCCATTACTACAACCTGACAATGCTCTGGTGCAGCAAAATCTTTCATTTATTTCATAACTCCAACATAGTAACTATCAATTACATTCATATACACTTGTAACCATTAGCGATGGCCCGACATCGTCCACGTCCGTTGGCACACAGCTTTCTATATGTACATCACTAGGACAGACACATTTACTTGCCAATGCTTTCATGTAGAAACAGGCCCGATATTTATCTGTAACAACCACGGTTTGGAGGTTGATCCATGTATGATCAGGTACCTGCTCATGATGTTAATGCGTGTACCTGCACATCATACCTAGAACACTGAACTCGTTTTCAGTTCTAGGTGAAGTGTAATCCGCTTACACGTTTCCTTCCCTATACTGCAGAGAGCCGATGGAAGTAGAGCTTCTTATTTTATAACAGATCACTTACAGCTAGGTGTTTAAGTATGATTGTGCTGGTCGATTCAATGCAGGAAGCTCACAGCTGGTAGGAGATACCACCAGGGTGTTGTACATGGCTCCCCCAAAACAGGAAGTCATGGTAGTAGCCACATGATATCTTTTACAATGACTAAGAAGGATGAGCCAGGGCAGTAAAGCAGGTAAGGACGCTGGCTGTCCTCCAAGAAATAAGGGGTGCTCCCTAGAACTGGCCAGCAGTGCAGCTTCTATACAGTGTGCAGAGACATACGGTAGGAGCCTCTATATATGTAATATAGGGGAGGCGGACATATAACATCAAGGTGGAGCCTCTATATATGTGATATGGGGGAGGCTGACATATAACATCAAGGTGGATAACAGAGACTGGCAGGGTAATGAAGTCCCATCTGTATACCATGACAGGTTATCACAACACCAGCTGAGCACGATTACCAAATCACCGTGTCTGCCATTGTTATTCCTCTACTTGTAGATACGATCCCTGCGCTCCCCACCTACACCCGCCTGCTCATGTCAGCGCCACTTGTGGATCCCTCACAGGGGGCTCCTCTAAGATGGGGAGTAGAAGACCTATGGCCAGAGCCCCTTATTGGAGGGATGACGTACACTTAGCACAACCCACGGAACGAGAGCTCCCTCATAGAATCCTTCCGTCATAATACACCTCAGATACACCAAGCTCACCCCAACACGTACCTCTCCTCAGCACCGTGCGATACGGCACTACCCACTGTCAGTCTCCGTGACGGAACAATAACCCGGAAGTGAGTGAATGAACTGCTTACCCCCACCCCGACATCATTTCCCTTCCGCGTACAGCCCCGCCCACAGCCCGTTCAGCAGCCAGTCACATAGGAGTGTGAGTCTGACCATTCAGGGCGGCGATGTTAGTGTTGTGATTGGCTGCGGTGTTGGCAGGGCTGTGCGTGTTTGTAGGGTTATACAAGGTGTGTGAGGGATGTGCAGGGCTGCTCCGCCCCTCCTATTCATGTACCTCAGTACAGCTTCTCTTCCTATAGGGAGACTACCACCTATCTGGTATATACATTTCATCCCCAAGGACCACCTCACAAGCATGTGTTGGGGTCCTCAGTGCCGGTAGTTAGAGGTTGGGGGGGGGGGTTAAGGTTTGGCAGTGCCAAGGGTTAAGGTAAGAGGATTGAGGAGTTTAGATTAATTTTAACCCCCAACCTCTAAAGCTCACCCTTACATTCACCCCCCCCCCCCAGAATAACAACTAACCTAACCCTGTAATTCAAAAAATCTGCGCACTTGGAAGGGTAGGAAAATATCTCAGAACACTGGGGGATTTCTAACTAGATATGGAAAGTTTTCAAAAGTTTTCCTGCAAGAAATCTCAGGGAGAAGCATGTGACCAATCAGATGATCAAATTCTCTGGTCAGGATTAGAGATGGTCGAAATTAATAAAATTCGATTCTACTTTCGAGTTTCGAGTTTCCCAATATAATTTCGATTCGACTGCGAAATTTCGCCTTTTTTCGAGTCAAAATTTCTAAAGTCGAAAATTCGCATCGTGCCAAACATTTGCATAAAAACTCAAAAATTTGCATAAAGCCTAAAATTTGCATAAAGCCTAAAATTCGCATAAGGTGGAACATTTGGATTTGCTGTATGAGCTTGAGCTATAATAGAAGAATCAGTGTACATAGTAGCAGAGCTTTACAATCAGAGCTGAGATTTAAACCCAATTTATACACAAACTTGACATGTTAGAGCAAAACGTATTGTTTTCCAATGTTTCCCCAACCCTTCTCTACAACTCCAGTAATTTTTGTAAGGATACCATTTTCAGAGGCTTTGCAATAAGCTGACAAAGTTAGCTAGCACCATGCGAATTTCCGCCGATGCGAAGTTTCGCCAATGCAAATTTTACAATCACTCCCGCATGCAAAAATTTTAAATAAAATGGCGATACTCGCACGCGAAATAGCGGCACGGCAAATCAAAAGCAAAGTTCTTTTTTAAGTTGAAATTTCGATTTCAGTCGAAATATCAGGCTGATTTTCAGCGAAAAGTCGAAATGACCCCATCACAATTCGACTATGCGAATTTTCTGGCGAAAAAGTCGAAATTTCTACTTAAAAATTCGCACTGCAAATTTTTTGACCATCCCTAGTCAGGATCATCTGATCATCTGAAATTGCTGCTTCCTGTGTAGGCTAAAACAGGTTCAGCCAATTATAGCCGTACTAATTAGCTGATCAAATTAATTATCTGTGTTTCTGTGAGTTCTTATGCAGGAGAACTGGTTACATCCTCCTCAATCACACCTAAACTTACCTAATGTACTACATGTCCCTCTATACAAACACTACATCTGACAAAAATAAAGAAAACAACTGTGTTGGACTGACATCACATTCGCACTACAACCCTAGGAGATACATTTTCACCATTGAAATAACCTAAAATAACATCTGTTGTCACACATGTTCAGCTGGCCATACACCTTCAGATCTCTCTGTCAGATATCCTTTAGATCTACCAGCAACTATGTAGTATAAGGTCCTCAGTGATTACACACAGGTAGACTTGGGGTCCCCACACACGTAACAAGCGGGTGCCCACATGGGGCGACAGATCCCTGCCGCCCCAAAGCTTGGGGTCCCTGTTCAAACTAACGGTCGGCATACAAAGGGTGCGATTGAGAGCAGCTCCACTCGCTACATGTTGGGGACCTTAAATTGTTTAGAAAGTTCCTCATATTACATGGTTTTGGTAAAACAAAAGGAGATCTAAACGAAATCTGACAGAGAAATCTAAAGGTGTATGGGGACACAGTTTTTTTGAACCTTTGGAACACTGGCAGCCTTTGGAAGAAAGAGGGCCTCTGCCAGAATGCAAAGGCACAGCAGTGTAGTATATATAGTATATTTTTTTTGTATTGTGGAGCACTTTCTCCACAATATCTGTTTTTCCCCACTTTAGGTTCACTTGGGACTGAATTCTACACTAGTTTAGTGGGTGGCAAACTTTTTGCCCCATGGGCCACAACGGGTTCTTAAATTTGACAAACCAGGGAGAGCAACATTCCGCGGTCCCAGTTAGCTTCAAGTGGTTTCCTATAAGGATTACATGAGGTGAGGCAGCCGTTTCAACATTGCGGCCAAACGTCAGCTGTATGTAAACATAAACATGGCCTCAAGTAACATGTTGGCCATTCGCAGTAGAGTGGGCATTTTTTTCCATGCTACTGTTCATGTCCGTATAGTTCACCCGCAGCTAATGTTAATCAGTATGCTCACTGGGGAACTGTGTGGAGCCTTGATTACAGTGGGGGACATTGTTTGTAAGTATGTTCTCTATTTTATATGATTAATGTATTTACTCCTTATAGCAGTTTTTTTGTTATTATACTTTTTTAGCCCTTCAGTAATAAGTAAGAGGCCAAGGAGAGCTCTTTACTCAACAAGCCACGTTGAAAAAAGCATCCAAAACCACCGGCCAATTGTATCTCATAAACATCCTTTTAGGGTTCAATACAGATGGTTGAATATTTTAGTGATACCCTTCATATCAGGGACTTTAAAGTGGTCCGCCAGATAAATGATCCAAGAGATAGTAAATGATTTTAAATTATTTAAATGTTATTATTAACTCAGTAAAACACATATAAAGCTGGCCATACACCTTCAGATTTCTCTGTCAGATTTCCTTCAGATCAGATCTACCAACAACCATGTAGTATAGTGTCCTCCCTGATAGAATACATAGTGATTGGAAGGTGTAGAAAGGTCCTTAATTACATGGTTTTGGTAAAACAGAATCTGATCTGAAGGAAATCTGACAGAGAAATCTGAAGGTGTATGGCCAGCTTAAGACACAACACCATCATAAGTGTACAAAATTGGAAAAGTGCTTCCTAATCAGGTAGAATATCAATAATGGCTGGGTCAACTAAACCAGTGAGGTATCCGTCACAGATGTTATTGCACAGCCACCAATGATTTGCCAACATGTTTTGCCCTATAATAGCAGGGATTCTTCAGGGCAAGAAAAGAAAGGGTATCTGTAGGGAAAGGAGGGGAGCAAGTGATCTGAAGAAAACAATTATAAATGATATAAAAAAACAAAGGAATTTTTCCAAAAATACAGAAGGGCAAAATAACACTGCAAAGAACAAAAGTGTATCTAACCTACCACAATACTAATTAGGTCACATGATCATATGAGGTGTGTAGGGACAACAGTAGGTAAAAGTGTGAACCCCAACCATGGGGAATCCACGGGAAAGAAGGGGGACCCCATAAAAGGAGAGACCCACAGCTTGGACACTGCCTGAGGTTAGTAAATAGACACAAGGGCTCTCTAAAAAAGGAGGAGAGGCATATATAAGAATGAATCACCAATAAGACATAAAGTAGACCGAACTACAGGACTTTAACGGCACATTGGTTTACCACAAATTTGTAGAACATAACAGACTTTTTATTTTTTGAGATTTCTATACATAATTCGTATAAATTCATTAAAAAAAAAATTTAATAGCTATAGTACAAATCAATTAAATAAATTTGTTACAATTGGATAAAATGGCATGATCTACATAAACATATGTTTCAAATAGCTCATAGACGTCCTCTCGACGCGTTTCGATATAAAGTAGCTTTATCAGGAGGTCCCGTCAACAGTGTAGTCTGTAACAGTTGTAAAATATCCAAAAATCACGTCATATGTACACACTTACTTGCCAATATAATACATTTCAAAAATCTCAAAAAAGAAAAACTCTGCTAGGTTCTACAAATTTGTGGTAAACTTTAATGTGCCATTAAAGTCCTGGAGTGCAGTCTCCATTTCTAGAAAAGTGAGCTGGTGGTGGGTTTGACACCCCCCATCTCCCTCTCTTGCCTTGTTTTTAAATGAATATGGTATGAATAAGTATGGAAAGGGGGATTAACACTTTAATAACATTCTGTTTATTGCCATGGAAGCTTTTGTTAATTACATAAGATGTTTTCTTGTTATTCATACTTGCCAGAAGATGGCACCATTGCACTTTTATCAGACACCTCATTTCATAAACTTGGGTTTTTTAATTGTTCATAACCAAGTTTAGGGACATAATTACAATTGTAAAATTCCCGCCTTGAATGCTGTATACGTGGACATTATACACTACAGTCTACATTTGCTAGGCTTTGAACGTTTAGTGAAGATGTGTGGTGGTAGGCCAGAAGTGTGATGGAAAGTGACTAGATTCAGGAGCACTGTTATCATCGGCCCCCTATATAAATAAATAAACAAACAACATGCATTGCATAGGATAACACAGGCTCCTTTATATACAAAGCAAATCTCAACCATTGTCATCAAGTTTGATTCGGTGTAGCCTTACACTTACGCCTTGCACAACCCCTCCACCCCCATAAACCCCAATGATATTCATGGTAGTTATAAACTTGAAGCAAGGTTCACAAACTAAACTTGGACAGATCAACCATCCTTAGTGCTAGACAAATAGGTGACAAATTATTTAAATAGTCAATAAATTATGTTTATAGAGTTGTAACATCTATTGTTAACTATAGTCAAACTTTTTTGGTTGTTAGTCGCCTTGTTTGTAACTTGTATTATATAGAAATGTACACTTAACCAAAGAATGTCCACTGCTCTGACAGCTCTCTACCTACTCTCTACCTTCCACTGTGCCAAATAAAGGCTAATAATGGCCTCCATAAAGTTCTGGTTATGTCTGCTAATTGCTGGATGCTCAGAATCCCCGACAAGCATTTTAATACTGTGCACATGGTAATGTGTTCATGCTGGTATGAACCAATAACAGCAGCATTGCTTTTATTAGAAAATAAGTGGTTTGGCAGTAATTAGGACATAGGAATGTTTTTATAGGTCAGGCCCTTATTGTTTCTCATCACTAAGCTGTGCAATTTAAAGCATTGTTTCTCACAGCAGGACCTGGTAACATAAAATACAAATGTGCTCATTGGGTGCAAGGGGGACCAGTGTTGTGTACACTCCACACTCAGCATTTTACTGCTTTAAACCCTCATCATATATTATTAGTATTACATTTACATTACATTTATTTAACCTCTGGGTGTACTTGCAATCCAAAGCCTGCTGTATCCATTTATAGTTACCGCATTTTTGGGGACCATAAGACGCACCCAGTTTTTAGAACAGAAAACCCCCAAAAAAAAAAAAGATTTAATACGTTTTCACATCAATTGGGTTAATGCAATGGATAAAATGTATGCAATATCAATACAGCCAGTAGATGTCACTAGCAGCAGTACTATGACAGTACAATGTCATCTTCCTCACTGACTGGGAGAAGGGGGGCCGCAGTGAGAACGGCTGCAGAGTCTCTCCTCTCCCTATATGGCTGTGGATGTGTCCGTGGAAACAGCAGAGTGATTACACGGAGAAAGGGATAGATGGCAGTTCATCTATCTCTCTCTTCATTGCTTATACCAGTAGGGATCTGGGCTCTGTTGGCATAAGCAATACAGTTCAGATTGGAGATCCGTACATCGGCCTGGGGAGCTGGTGGGAAGCCAAGGCCTGCGGCCAAGTGGCTGCGGGGGTCGAACATTCGGACAATAAGACACAGGCACCCCCCCCCATTTTGGGGATGTAAAAGTGCATCTTATAGTCTGAAAAAATACAGTATATTTCAGCTTTCAGACAGTGCTTCACTCTTTGCATGTCTTCTCTTATTCTTACATTTATTCACATTTCACTTCCCTTTGAACTTTCACATTACCATTCACTTTGAAGTAGTACAATCCTGAAATTGTGGGGGTTAGTAATTTACACCTCTAGCTGTAAACATTTATAATTACATTATATTAGCTGTCAGATAATATTTCACTCAGGTTATTTACTTCACATACAGTCAGGTCCATAAATATTTGGACATCGACACAATTCTAAAATTTTTTAGGGGGAAAGTTCATCTTGGAGTGACAAATATAGTAAGTATTTATTTTTTTTGCAAATTCAAGAAAAATACTGATTTATATGCTTATAAGAAGTATGGTGCTCATGTAAATTCCTGTTTACCAGACACAGATGTCCTCAGGTGAGAATTAAAATGCAGCACCTCTCTATGTACCTGTGAGTGAGGGGGGTTCCTTTCCAAAGCCCTCCATAGTATCTGATACAAATCCCCATATACATCATTTATCTACATGTCGGATCATCGCTTAATCGATTTTATGTTTGATTTTGATCACTTTTGGTTGAATGATTCAGGTAAAAAGCAATTGATTTACAAACAAAATTTTTTACCATGTATGGCAACCTTTGGAAAGGGTTTGTTTTCTAGTTCTTATGAGTTATGGTGGAAGCAACTGTTCTAATTAAACCCTATAATTTTCAAGTAAGTAAACATCCCAGAATATAAATAGAAAAACAAAAGATTGCACTCCAAAAGGATCGACATTAAATGCTTGTCTCAATGCGTTTCGTGAGGTAAACTCGCTTCTTCAGTAGAGGGTAGCTTTATGTTGATCGTTCACACATGCTCATTTCTCCTGTCGATCCTTTTGTTTCCGGCCCACTTTGTGGATACTTTTGACGTTTATTGCTGCTAAAATCCCTTTATCCAAGGGTAGCCCGGGAAGTGTCCTGAGGCTACTGGGGTGCAATCTTTTGTTTTTACAATTCTGAGATGGTGACTTTACTCCTTACAGCCACTATATTATTTCTGTTGCAGAAGTCACCTCCAGCTTTACGGTTCCTTGAGTTTCTTAAAAGTAAGGTCTACCTCCCCATTCAAGCAATTACGATGATTCCCTCATTCTTTCTATTTGTAGGGACACAAACTGTACTAAAATACACTTTGTATTTATTCAAATTGTACCTTTAGCAAGAGGAGACAGAAATACTCTATTGAAAACCCTTGCCCCGAAACTTGAAGGTGTATCAATATATAAACCTATTTTACGCACACCTGACTTTAAAATTATTAATTAAATAACATATACAACAAACTTTTCCTTTCCTTTGAGCTGTCATGATGGTTAAGAAGAATTTTTAAAAATGTATACTTACCTGCTTATCTCTCCCTTCCCATCTCTGCTACAGGCAGATGATTCCTTTGCTGCCAGTCTTCCTGTAGTATTGTGAATGCCCACTAGATGACACCAGGCAATTGTTTGCAATGCTAAAAAAAACTATTTTCTAACGCTAGGGAAGGGACAATCATTAAAGCAAACCTGTACTCATATTGTTATCCGTGCCCCTTCCTATTCTATGGGCAGTGTGTTGTTGTTGTTTTTTGTGTTTTTATCAAGTAAATATACAGAATAGGCAGGACTGGACCATGCAGCCACTCTATGCACTCTATATTCCTCCAGGCAAAAGGCCAGTGCCAGGAGCAAGGTCTTGGCTGCAGGCCTTAAACTTCAGCATGTGTCTATACACTAGCAATACCCATTCTCTGAACACACTGACCAACGTATGAAGAGACACATTTTACAATCTGGCACTAAACAACTTACCCATGAGCAGCTATTTACATATGGGAGGAGATATGAGTCTGTCACAAAATATATTTATTGCAATGCAGAATGTTAATGTAAATACACAACTCATGCTATCTAACTTTTCATAAGTTGGTCAGTGTGTTCAGAGAATGGGTACTTCTTGTGCTAATGCATAGAGATGGTCGAATTTTTCGACTTGCTAACTTTGTGAGCTGATTGCAATGCCCCTGAGAATGGTATTATCACGAAAATTGCTAGAGTTGTAGAGAAGGGTTGGAGGAACATTTGAAAAAAAAAGTTTTGTTCTAGCACATGGAGTTTTTGCATACATTAAGTTCAAAGTTAAAGTCGAAATTCCGATTTTTGAAATTTTTACTTGACTTTGAACTTAATTTGTGAAAAAACTATTTGTGTTAGAGACATACTTTCTTTTTTGGAGTGTACCCCAACCCTTTTCTTCAGCAAGTTTGGTGATGATACCATGTTCAGGGGCTTTGCAATTAAGTCGAAACTGTCGAAATGGTCGAATTTTTGAAAAAAAATTCGACAATCTCTACTAATGCAGCTAAGATCTCCTTCTTGGCAGTGGGTTTTTGGCTTGGCTGGAGGGAATGGAACACATTTCTGCCTCATCGGATGCAGAGTTTATGCTCCCAGGATGGTTGGGACTAAAGATGCAGGGACACTTTACCATTAATTTTAATGGTAAAAAGGTGCATCTTATAGTCTGAAGAATACGGTATGTACATTCCCTGACAAAAGTCTTGTCGCTTGTGTACAAATTGACCTGAAGTGCAGCTAAAATATTTCAAATCAAGATTTTGTTTTAATCCCAACAGCTTTTGTAATAATGTTTCAGTGCAAAACGAAACTGAAAAAAAAGTATTCTAATATTCACAGCTTGGTAAAGCCCATTGAGTAAATTTCTGCCAAGACATAAGTGTTGTCGTCTTGTCATATGAGCTTCACCTGTGACTAATAATGGATCAATTATGTTTTAGGTGTGTATAAAAAGAAGCCCAGTACACTAGACCTTCACATTAACTGCAACTAGACCTCTCTCTGCAAACATGCCTAAGATTCACCCTGAGACTAAAGTGTTGATTATCATGAGGCTGAAGACCAGATCCACTACTGATGTGGCAGACACCTTTAATGTGTCTCAGCGTCAAGTTCAGAGGATAAAAAAAAGAATTGAAGAGACTGGAGACGTTTTTGACAAGCCCAGGTCAGGCAGACCCCGCAAGACAACTGCTCGAGAGGACCGTTTGTTGGCTCGAAAATCCTGGTCACCTGAAGTCCCTGTGTCAACCAGAACAGTTTTTCGGATTCTGTCTCGAAATGGCCTCCATGGTCGAATCAGTGCCTAAAAGCCAGCACTAAACAAAAGACAATTGAAAAACCTTGTGGCAGTTACCAAGGTCCACAGCCTGCTAAAAGGATGGACGCTGGAAAAGAGGCAGAAGGTGGATTTTTCAGATGAATCTTCTGTTGAATTACACCACAGTTGCCGTAAATATTGCAGGAGACATACTGGAACCCACATGGAGCTGAGATTTACCCAGATAACAGTGAAGTTTGGTGGAGGAAAAATCATGGTCTGGGGTTACATCCAGTATGGTGGTGTGCGAGAGATCTGCAGGGTGGGAGGCAAAATACCAAGAAATCTTAGCTACCTTTTATATTCCCAACCATGCAGCAGGATGGTGCTCCACCGCATACAGGGAGTGCAGAATTATTAGACAAGTGGTATTTTTGAGGAATAATTTTATTATTGAAACGGAAAACCTGGAACGCATCCTGGAACGCATAGTTCCTGGTTACGGGAGCCGGATGTGATGTCACTTCCTGTTCCGAGCTGGTATTTTCACTACAAGACTGGCTTCATGCCCGGTCTTGTAGTGAAAAGATTCTTCCTCCGGCACGATCTTGCAGGTTCTGATCCTGCCGGAGGAAGAATATAGATCTTCTTCTCGCCGGTGAACGGGGCGGGTCGAACACCCGTACTGTTCGCCGGCGAGAGGATGGGCGAACATGCTTGTTCGCGGCCGAACTGTCAGCCATCACTAGCCATAAGCTCATCTTTGATGATACCAGCCCAAACCAGTACTCCACCTCTACCTTGCTGGTGTCT
>CM070035.1:98831430-98882477 GCA_036250615.1 Ptychadena robeensis | reverse complement strand
GAGGATGATGTGGTCAAAATACTCATTTGCCTAATAATTCTGCACTCCCTGTACTTCCATCTTCACATCAAAGTTCCTTAAGGTGAAGGAGATGCTTCAGGATTGGCCAGTCCAGTCACCAGACATGAACATCATTCAGCATATGTGGGGTAGGAGGAAAGAGGAGCATGGAAGACGAAACCTTAGAATATTGATGAACTCTTGGATGACTTCATCAATAAATTGTATGAATCCTTGCCAAACTGCATGGATGCTGTCCTTCAGCTCATGGAAGTCATACAAGATATTCCATTTGGATCTCACAGCACCACTACTTAATTTGTTGACATCTTTTTGTATTTGCAGTAAAGTTGTTAATTTTCTGTATTGGCGACAAAACTTTTGTCTCACCACAATTTGACCTTTCTGTCTTAGGTAAACTAATTTATTTCAGTGCATTAAACACCATTGGAGGGGGGGGGGGGCTTTAGCTATTTCTAACACCAATTGATTAATTTAAAGTCAGGTTAATAGCAGGAGTTTCTACAAACTAGAGATGCGACAAGACTTTTGTCAGGGAATGTATGTATGCACACATTATTAAGTGTCTCTGGTGCCTCAAACATTCAATCTGTATATATTTTGTCCTTTGCACTCATAAAGAATGTGTTTTGTATATATGTAATTTCTACTGGAATTTATTTAAAATAACATATTCAGAATTCACGAAATTGGTGCAGTGATATATACTTTTAATACCATACACATTCTTGAATATTACCAGTAATAAATTAACTGGTATCTAACAAAAGAAAATCCACATGGACTGTCTATTCTGTGTTCACCACCGAAGGATGTAACTCTTTCCTGGAGGAAAAAAAAAAAAGGTCTGCTGAAAACAGGTGATATGTTTCTCATGACCTCTCTGGTATGTTAATAATTACTTATCAGCCCATGCATCTGGCCGGCTACTACTGATAACGGTTGTATATGACAGACCATCTTTTCCCAGTACAGATTTCTTATTTAACTCACTATATGCCTCTATGTTCTTCTTGCTGAAGATCATATTTGTTTGTGAATTCATTATTATTTAATTTTTACTGTTGTATATAATTCAAGTGAATTAGACTATTCGGGAATATAAGTACATGCAGAAGAGTGTTGGCAAGGAAAGAGAAAAACTGATTGGAATGGGTTTGTAGACGTAATAGAGTTAAGACATCTTTTAAAGTTCATATTGAGAAACTGTGTGAAGTATTTTTGGTTTTCTTTCTATGTAAAGAGGTGAATATGGAATTGTGCAATGTATAACTTAAGCCTCCCATGCACGTTTAGATTTTCACCTAAAGCTTAAAAGTGTAATTCAGGCCGAAATCTGTCACCAAATCGATCTAAGGACATTTTATGGACATTAGAACGATTTAATTAAAAAGGGTCTCCACTGCGTAATCCACATTACCTGTCTGCAGCAGCAGCTTTTCTGCCAATCCGCTGGCCAGAAAGTCAACGTAGTGCAGTATGTTGATCTCCGGCCGGCAGATCGGCAAAATGAGAACAGCAGCTGCTGCAGACAGGTAATGTGGAGCTCCATCGGGTCCCCACCAAAGGAATGCGCTTAGTGCAGGGGGGCAACGGAGCCAATCCATCCGCCCTTCCTCGCCTCAATACACTAGAGATTTCTCAATGCTTAACTTTTAGATAACATAACATAATGAGGCCAAAAAAGAGAAGCTATGTGTGATGAACTATGCATGCACCACAATTAAATGAAGGAATAGGTTTCTTTGTGACTTTTGTCATTATGGAGCTTGTAGCCCTTTGTTCTTTACAGCAATGGTTCAGTTTATTGAGGTTTGTAGACATTCCTGTATGCACAGAATGTATGTCACAGAATTAGTTTGGTTGGGGTCTGGACTTTCACTTGGCCATTGCAACACCTATATTTTTTAGATCATTTTGTAGATTTGCCATGGTGCTTCGGATTATCCTCCTGTTGCAAGACTTTATAATTATTGAGCTTACAAATGTACAAAAAGGAAAAAGGGTTTGGAAAAGCAGAGAGGGGGTGGCCTAACTAAATCCCCCAATCTGCCTACCAGTAGGAGGCTAAGCCTCCAGGGTACTTTAAGGGCACTGATAAGTCAACTAGTGTATAAAATGGGTTATTTATTGAGACAAAATTGCATTCACAGTACATAGTACATCCATATAGTGAAAATGTCATTAGATACAATTATTGCACATCTCATAGAATAATACATAATATTTCTCAGTACATATAAAACCAACATGTTGAAGGAAACCATCTCGACGCGTTTCGCTCAAAGAGCTTCCTCAGGAGATTTATAGGTGCTTCATATTTCTAACGTCAAAGAGAAATTTGAGTCATTTTCACATCATTACAGATTAATCTTCAAATCATCATTTAGTACAAAAGTAGTGGTTTAACAGGTGTCTGTGTGTATTAATGCCTAGCGATATGCTCGGGGGAAGGTGGGCCCGGACGTAGGTCCCATCCAACCAAAGGCGGCCCCCATAGCGCCCAAGAGGGGAGCGTCCATATGCCGGTCCAACTGGGAGTAGAGCAAGCCGGGGGACAGTGGGGGAAAGAGACAAGGGCCGGCAGCGTGGAACAGCAGCCACCTGCAGACGGAGGTTATGGTCCTAGTAGACAAGCTCTATTGGAGGATTCAACACCCACCCCAGGGGAGCATCAATCGCCAAATCAAAGACCCAAGGAGGACTGCCAGCCCTCCTTGTTGTACAGACATCCGAACTCGTCATACCACTGGTAAATCAATACCCTACTGACATACTACTCATCCCTATACCATGCATACCCGCCTCCCACAGGCCTCCCTAACCATCCATGCATGCAGATATCCACCTCTAAATCAATTGAACAGCTACAAAATCACTAACCAGAGCATACATCCACCTCCCACCTTAGCTGAATCATGCAGATATATGCCAGTCATCGCCTCACTTACCGGACCCACAGCCCCCTCCCTCCTCCATAGAGCTGAAACGTGGCCACTGAACACTTCAAGGGAACAGTGATACCTCCCGTCATATCCGCTGTAGCCACTGTCCGCCCCGCACCCTATATCCCCCACCGTCGCCAAGGGAACCGGGACCGCGCCCAACAACCAGCTGACATGCTCCCCCGGCTCCCATGGCGACGCACGGACGCCAGAGGACAGGCATAATGGAGCCGGAGGCAGGGGAGGAGGATCCAGGAAACTAATCCACCCTCACCCACACTCCAATTCCAATGCCCGAAGTCTCCCCAGAAAATGCAGAGTGTCCAGCTATCACACCCAAAATGGGGGGCCAGACAGCTCGGCGGGGGTCTGGGCGGGCTGCCACGATGGTATGAGGTCCTTGGCGTCCGTGAGCCTACCGACCTGCTCCCGGCTGGCAGCAAATGCCGGACCCTTAGAGGACACCCAGGTGGCCCCCCAAGACCGAGGGGACCCCGTCCAGCCCCACCGAATCCACCCCAAGTGCCTATACAGCGCAATAGTATGTCTAGGTAGCATATATATTCACAAATAAGTTAACAGAGAACATATGGATTAAGACGGCAGAGTCAACCTGAGCTGATGATAATATAGTATTACATAAGAGAACACAGAAAATCTGAAAGAAAACAATAATAACACATAATAGATAAAAAATAAATAAAAAATAGGAGTTCCACAATGCAAAGATGTGGCAATCATGTAGCAGTTCACCGTAGTTATTGTTCAAAATATATATATATATTAAATAGTTTGTTGCTGTTGTTAATGATCAGAAAAAAAATAAAATGAAATAAAATAAAACAAAACACCAGCGTCAGAATAAGCAGATAATGATATATAACATCGCAGAAGAAAAAACGAAGAAACAATAATAACACATGATAGATAGGACTTCAAAAAATACAAAGATGTGGCAATTATATAGCAAATCACCATAGTTATTGTTAAAAATATGTATGAAACTTGGGTAGTTTTTTCTGTTGTTCATCTTTGTGGTTACTGTGCTAGTAATCATAGTCGGTTCACCTGTATAAACTACCATTAATGTGAAATTTCTAAGACATATGTCAATTGTTACTAGGGATTAAGTAAGTTCAATTTAAATTGAATTCAATATGATAGATATGTGTCTAGATTCTATCATTATTAATGCATTATCACCGCTTGTGCTACCAGCCACCCACGGATCCACCATCACGGTGTGTATGGGCATAAATGTCATGATAGCTATCTAAGACCCTTAATCATAAGGAATAGGTCATTTTAATCATAAATAGGTTTAGTCCCGGCGGCAGTATGACAGCCATTTAGTGCTTAATCACCGCTCGTGCTTAGCTAGCATCCCACGGTGAGCCACCCTCTCGGTGTATATATGCACAAATGTAGCAATATCAACTGAGGCCCTCAATTTACAATTGTTAAGTACTCATCGTATTGTCAAAAAGAGAGGAACGGTTTCCCTACTTATGGGTGTCTTCCACCCTGCATATAGCTATTAGAACAAACAAACTCTAATACCGTTCCCTCTATTGGATAACTGAAAAGCGTGCCAACATCCCATTAATTGTACAAAAAGGAAAAAGGGTTTGGAAAAGCAGAGAGGGGGTGGCCTAACTAAATCTGCCTACCAGTAGGAGGCTAAGCCTCCAGGGGACTTTAAGGGCACTGATAAGTCAAACCCTTTTTTCATTTTGTACAATTAATGGGATGTTGCCCTTCAGTTATCCAATAGAGGGAACGGTATTAGAGTTTGTTTGTTCTAAGAGCTTACAAATATGTTTACACAGTCACTGCAATGTGCCTAGGTCCTCTAACATAAATGGTCACAGTGACTGCATTTATCCCGTGTTGTATTGCCACTAAACAGGATATTGTGCATTATGGCCAGACATCTCCATTTTGGTCTCACCTGTCCAGAAATCCTTTGGTCTTTTCAGATGAAATTTAGCAAATCATGATTTTTTTCTTTTGCAAAAATTCAAACTAATCCATACTTGTTTATGATTTTTAATGTACAATTATCAATTTCAACATGGAAATTGAGGCCTGTCAAATCTGAAATTAGGCATATTTTTAAATTTCTCATTTAAACAGCATCATCTGATTGCTACCTAATTATTATTTAAAAAGTTAACAGTGTGTACTGATTTTTCACACAGTACATTTCCTGTTAAGCTGGGCATTCACATGATCTGCTGCCGATTGGACGATTTATCGACCAATCGCCCATGGATCGCAGCTGCCCACTACCTTTCACTAAAATCCCCTGTTTGCTTAACTGTAATGTTTCTATATGACCAGAAAAAAAATTACCAAAACCATTACATAACACCAGTAGTTAAAATTGAACCATCAGGGGTATCAGGGAACAGAAGGTAATTATTTTGTTTTACTGATTATGGACTGATTAAAAGTCATCAACAAAGCTCAGAGATGAGTAAAATGTGCATGTTGCATGCTTTTTCAGTTAAATTTTTCAGTATAAATCAGTGTTAAAAAACTTAAACAATGTAGGGCACATCCATTGCATGTAGTTGTTGCTTGCTGCATAAAGCAATACTGTCCATGTGAGGATAGAGAGGAATAGAAGGTGTTTCTTGCAATATAACTCTTATATTGCTGTTTTTATCAGGCTAAGAATATATAGAAAAGGGCATTACCAGAGCAATATGTGAGAAAGAAAGTATCTATTTTTGTTACAAATATGTACTACTTATGTTTCCCTCTAACATGGCATCAGACGTAGATGGTTGACGAAGCATAAACCGCTCAAGGCAAAGCAATGGCTGTTTTCATGACACGTTTAGTATTTCCTTTCTAAGGTTTGCCATTCATAGTAACATAAACATCAACAGAATCCAACTGTGTGTGATGAGACTAAAATAGGTATGAAGATAAAATAAATATTCATTTATTCAAACGTATACAAAGTGACATAGCGGTTTACTAAACATGAAGAATGGTAAACAGATTCATACTGATGTTGCTGCATAAAAAATGGCCCTTTCTGCAATTACTTATTATTTATTTTTTGTATTGTAAATATTTATAAAATGTTTATTTTATGTATCTTGATTTTTTTTTGCGAATTTGGTCATGAAATTAAACAACAGGCTTTCAAAGAACTAGAAAATAGAAACAATATTTTGTCTTAATAAATTTGAGCATATAGTGATCCAATTAACTCATAAAATGATAGTTGACCTTATTATCACTTTTCTAAAGCAAACTTGTCAACCATATTCAAATTAAAACAATTCTCTGGCTCTAAAGTGACCCTGTGCTTACTGAAATACATAAAAAATCTAATTCTCACCGTTTGGCTGGTACACTGAAAATGTTTTTGCAGATTTTTAGATGCCACTGAGATCTGTTATGTCTCTCTTTTATTACAGAGCAGGACTAGGCCAAGACGAACCAGAATAGCCAGTGAGGAACTAATGCACCAGTGTTGGAAAGCAGCATTCTTTCATAAAGCTAACCAGTCTACTGATATGGCTACTTCCCCTTTTTTCTTTTTGAGAAAGCAAAATGTATTATTGTGACCCTAGTAAAGGGAAAAAGGTTTAATTACCTCTGAATGTTTCAAAATCCTAAAAAATATACTTACCTGTTCAGTCCTGGCAGTTGCCATATTTAGTTATGGGTTAAATAACTGCAGTAACATGAATGGCCACTTGATGGTAATCAGTGGTGAAAACATATTTCCAGAGATTTGTAGAGAAAACCGGATGACGTCACGTACTTATGAGCTCTGGATTTAATTGTTAAAGTAAAGTTTTTTTTCTTTTTGGCATAATTTGAATAACCAGGTTTATTTTAATTTCCATGAGATCCTGAAGAACATTTTAAACTATAAAATTTGCCGCCTCCTCTGTTATACTCATCTCTTGCTATTTGTTATTAAACCTCTTTGTGGCAATCTAAGTGGTGGACCAAGGCAATGACAGTTTATGGCTCCGCATTGCAAAAGAAGAATAACAGAGAATTGTGCAAGGGAAAAGGTAAGTGAAATTCTTCTCTTGTAACCCTTACAGTGCATATTTTACCCAGTTGGATGAATTTTGTAGTAAGTAGGAATAGCAAGTTCTCGTAGGAACTGTGCTCCTGTAAGAGAACTCATGGAGACGAACATGAACAGAAGCAGAAATCATCTGAGATATGGTAAGTCATCATTTGATTCTGACTAGCAAAACAGATGATCAAATTTTTTTGGAGTCTCTCTATGAGTTCTCTTGCAGAAGAGCTTTTCCTGTGGGGACTGTGGGGATCCCCACTACTATGTAAGTATTTCAGAGATGCTCTCAAAGAAGATTCCTGTTTTAGGCACATTATGGCTCTCAGGTTTATCTTCAGCTAGGTAAATTTACATTACTGGTTACCCCATCCATAGGCAATCCATATATCCAGAAATATGATTTATGTGCTTTATTGATTTTCCAGCACCCCATCTTGTCTCCCTGTCCATGCCACCACAGTAAAAGCTCCATAGACTTCTGCAGCAATACTAGAGGTAGATGGATTCCAATAGAGCCCTATAATCAATAAGTAAACCCCATGAAAGAGGTCAGCAGATCTTTAGTATGCGCACATCTGTAAAATCATGGTTGATGGCAATGTTAATGGTTGAGCAAGCAAACTATAAGTACACTTTGTTTACACACAGTAAATTCATTGTGGCCTGCATGGCTTTTCGCAGGATGAGTAGACTATGCTTTTGGGAGGCCATTGCAGCCAAATGCATCATAGGATAAAACAAGTACTTGATTAAAATAACTAGCAATTGTTTATGATGCACAATATGATGCACAGTATGATGCACAATAGAAAATAAATGGTTTATGTCTACTTTAATTAAAAAATGTCTTGCAGTAATGGGTATTAAAAATATATATAAATATAATAACCAAGTCTGACATGTTGATCTGACATCTAATTTAGGAGAACTGGGATTTTAAAAAATCATATTTTTTTAAAAAATGCACAAAATTATCCAGTTAGTTCTTATTCACCATCGTCTTCTACTGAAAGTAAAGCTTGGAAGTTACCACGTCAGTGGATGTTTGTCACTTAAGTCGTGGACAGTTTGAAGTTCCTATCATCAAAGCCCCACTGATTATGGTATTTTATTTAGAGCATCCTTGTAGGTTGCATAGTCATTTATCATAAAGGGAAAAAATGGCTCATGTGGAAGCATTTACCTTGTCATTTTCAAGAAAGGATACGTGTTGATGGCTGCAACAAAGCTTCATGGTGCTAGAAATGTTCTTCAAAACAATGCTTTTCATTGTAACTAATTCAGTAATGGGGAACACAAGGAATCCTTATGTTCTGTTACATTCTTATTACCATATGAACTTTATATACAATGTACTAACCTTTGGCTCCTCAGCTGCTGTTGGGTTGAAACTCTCAAAATGTTCTCTGCTTGGAGCAGATTTAAAATATTTAACTATGTATATATTTCATTCACTTAAATCTGTTTTTATTTAGGTAATTAAACATTGGCTGGAAATGAAGTAACCAGTTTAATAATTTTCAATTCTTTAGCTGACAGTCAATAATATGCCTAATGAAAAGAGTGTTGGGTTGCAAAACAAAAGGGAGAATTACCAGCTATTGTGTCCTTTGATGGGATTCCCTGTTGTCAGGAGGTTCCATGGTTCTGGCAGAGGATTTGACGTCATGCTGTTAGACGGGATGGAAAGGGAACGAATGCAGTATGTTTTCAAGACTTGTGTTCTTAAAGTACAGCTAAGTGCTCCTGTATGCACAAGTACTAAATCCAATTAATGTGATAGGCATAGGATAGGTTCATAAAATAAATAAAAACCATCCTTAACAAATAAGTCAGATACTCCTCAAAGAACATTCATAACCTTTTGAACGTTTATTTTAACATGAAAAAATCAGCATGCTACTCTCAAGTATTTCATTACCTTTCTCTGTAATCATCCTACAAATGGTCCTTTAGGCTTGAGCTGTATACTTCATCACCTGTTTTGAGTCTCAGAGTAACTTCCTGTCTGTTCTGTTTTTTCTCTCCTTTGTAGACTACAGAGATGATGTAATTACATTACAAGAAAAGCTGGGTGGGCCTGTATTGCATACTGTTGCACATAAAAACCCCTTCATCCCCCATCACTTATGTTAGTATTTCTGCAGTATCTTGTATTACAGAACTACCGCAATCTCATTGCAATAGTGAATCTTGAGGCTTATTCACGTAGTTGTTTTTGTAATTTTTTGGAAACGTAAACACTGGAAAAAGTTATTCACCCAAATCCTAAGCCAATACTTAGAGAAATTGCAAGAAAAGTAAGATCTACACGTCAGACTCTGCTAACCTCAGTTAGCATGTTAAATGAACTGATAGTAACAGTACCATTAGAGAAAGAGTAATATGACCAAAGGTAGCCATCCTCAGGTTGATATTTCTGTTAGATTGACCAAAAAAGCACTCTTTTTTTTAAAAGAATGGGAACTGATTCCTGCCCACCAGGTATGATCAAATGGGAATCAATTCCTACCCACCTGGTATGATTAACCAAAAGTGATCGAAATGGTACATTTAATGGATTGTAGCGCAGTGATCAGACATGTTGGTCAATTTCAGTTAATCGTACAAGTATCTGGCAGGTTTTCTAGGAATTTCAATCGATTTGTATTTGATTGTACTATGGAACATGTGCACCAATCTATGTTAAACTGACAGTCTATTTTTAAATTGCACAAGATGATCGAAAAAAAGAGCGATCATGCAAAAGCCTACCTGTGTATGGCTACCTTACCTTATGGCTTGTTTGTAAGGGTTGTTAGCTGTCTTCTCTACAAAGATCAGAATGTCTTAAGTTTCCCAAGTTGCATGTGAATAAACTGTCCTTTAGATGAGATACCAGGAAAGACCAGCAATTTCAGAAATGACCAAGAAGTGTCAAGGTTTTGCTTCTCCATTGTACACCATTTGGGCATGACAGAGAAGAATGCCCACACATCTTGTTGCATGTATTGTACATCTGGGAGGTGCTTTCTTTTTTATACCAAAATCTTCAAAGGATTTGTTATGTATTTGGCTAAGTAAACAGATAACTATAATTAATGATATTTGTAAACACACTACAACTTTGGTCATTTGAACTTCCCCAGCTTCTCTGCCGCTGGTAAATAGACCTGGTTCTTGCTTCAACTAGCTGCAATAGAAACCAAAACCAGTTATTTTTTAAAAGCATAATGTTCTAGTGTCCTAAATACCGAATAGGTCATCCTTCCACAAATATCCTAGGACAGTGTTGCAATTTAACTTTTAACATTTAGACAATTAGGAAAACATGTAGCCAACTAAAAACTCAACTGTGTCATGAAATATATTTATTGTAGTGGAATTTCACTCAATAGATACACAACATTATTGAAGTTGTACCTCATTCTCTATGCTGATCAAAAAGCAGATTACAAAATACTATTTTTTCCAGAAGATAACAGGACTGGAAAATATACAATGTTTCCATGACATACCACCTTTTTTCTGAATTAATTAGCTCTTCTGACCTTGACAGCAAAACACCTATGTGGCTGGTAGGATCTGCTGTGACTGGCAGATCAATGCTTTGCAGACCCTTCCAGCAGCAGAGGGATTAAAGGTTTTGGTCTGTAGATTTTTTTTTAACATGCAGACAGATGCATGATAGATATAGCAGTAAAATGAAAGCAGAGGGATAGAACATGCTGCCCTGCACAAAAAGCAATTATGTCTGGGACACTACGTCCGTCTGGAAACCATTCTGATGTTCAATACATTAAACAGCATTTCTAGCAAAGCACGATAATATTCCCTCCAAGAACATCTTTCAAGGTTGCACAGAAAAAAACCACTACAAACTCTTTTACATTTAAGAGCATATCCTATTGATTTTTTAAGGATGGTTGGCTAGGCCCAGTGCTATTTTTGATTTTTTTTGGTCATCTAACATTATATGAGGTACATCGCCCTCTTTGCTCAAGCACAGTCAAACTTTTCTATGGGTTTAGAACCCTAAAGTCTGTATGTAATTTTCAAGATTCACATTACTTCCTTATTTTTGCATGGATAAATCATAAAATGAAAAATTTGGTACTGTGGTTGATGCTGAGCCACATCTAATATGCCCCTTTTAACATCTTTCTAAAATCTCCTTTTTAACCATCTAATGTTTACAGGAATACCCTCAAACATCACTGGATTTCTCCACTGGTTTTTCCTTTGCAAACATCCAGAGGCTAAATCTACACCAGGCATAGGAAAACGTCATCAATCAAATATGTGAGTGCTAATAAATTAAATATGTCTAACCGTAGAGCAGCTTTGCTTTGAGATTAGTACTGCATTTTGTTCCTATACAACATATAAATGTTATCCTCCAGCACTGACTAAACTTGTGACTTATGAGGCAGCGTCGACCCAAATAAAACTCAGTTCACACTACTGTTACTGTAAAGAAACCAAAGACAAAACATTTCCTGGAAATGTTCCAATTCTACAGCTGACATGGGGTGAGGTAACCATAATTTAGCTAGGTATGCTATGATAGATTCCTCAGTAATAAGTACCACTGGTAAATTATTTAACCACAGAAATGTGTTAACAACTGTGCTGCAGATTTCCATATATACCTTGTCTATAATTCTCAAAAAAAAACAGTTTCAAAAATACTTTACAAAATAGGCTAAGATGTTGCTATAATTAATTACAAGAAAAAAAAAGTCTTAATTGTCTTTTACATATGCATAGAAGCATACAAATATAAAGCGTCCATGGAGCACATTTCATCATTATTTTCTGTAAGCTGTCTCTTTTTTTTCAGTATATCAGTATTATAAGAGAGGCTGGAATGTTTTTAAGGCCTTAGTTGTATGAAAGCTTTCCACTCCATCTAGAGGTTTAGTCAGCCAGGGATGTGATCTGTATAGCAGCATCAGAAGTCGGCCATAGAGGCGTGTGGCCTTACATGTCCGATAAGAGCACAAGAAGGTAATGGCTGCATCTTCTGCATTTTCCATTTCCTAGGCTTTGACTTCTCGTTGCTTTCTTTCTCCTCGCTGAGGTTTTTCTTGTTTTTTCTGCCTCTGTTTCCTCTGTACATCACCTTCCTTTCTTCGCTGCTTGTTCTTTTTTGTCTCATCTTTGCTTTTTACCCTAAATGAAAAAGAAAGCTGTTTAGATCCACCATTCCCATACATATGGCATTTTAAGATTAGAGTGGGGCAGGTTTTGCCTAGGAAATTAATCTGTTTTTGAAGCTATTGAAGCATATGAGGTTAAACAGTAGACAGAATACTTTGGTGGCATGGTGGTTGGGGTTAAGAGCTGGTGAGGGAACCAAGTGTAGAGATCTCCACTTGAAGAGGTATTGGTTTTCCCAGAAGGTTGCACCTCAGGAATGTTTGACCTTGGGAAGTTTATTATAGTGAAATAACACAAGCGGTAGGCAATTTTTCATTTTCTAAAAAGCATAAAAAAATATGACAGGAGATGTGTTTTACAGCCAATAACTTTGTTATTCATTCCTTACAGTTTTTGAAACAGTAATTCAACAAATTAGATAAATGAGAAATACTTGAAACAGTGTACAGTTAAAGCTTAACTTTAGTCAGATTATACAATTACCCTAAGCTGATGCTTTCTTCATACTCATTTCTATCTAGGAGATATAAGGAGCTGTTTTACTTACCTCATTCTATGCTCCCTTGGCTCCTTTCTTCTACAGTGCTCTGGACTGTGGGCAGATCCTTGACAAACTTAGGGTTTTGGGTATCATGTCACTTAGATGAGTGACTTAGATTAAAGGCTTTGGGGGACCAGTTGCACTAAAGACCTCTCTTGTGGGGAAACCAAGTGATAAAGTAGCAGTTTACATCTATTTTTAAAGTACCCATTTTGCTATAGTACATACAAAAAAAACCTTTTTAACCCATGCCTGCCAGAAAAGCACATGCAGATGCCTAATTGGATCCAGTTTTTCATTGTTTATGGAACCAGTCCAGGTACAGAACATTTTACATTATTCCCCAGATGATAACCTAACAATTTACAGCTGTTGTATATTCACACCCAAAACCAATTATATCATATGCAAAAAACATGTTTGTACTTTGTCTTTAGCTAGTGTGTACAATAGCAGAATCCACAAATTTTGAGGGCTACAGGGGAACGGTAAACACTGCACTCATCGACCCATGCGATATAAGTAAAAGTAAATGTACAAGTAGTTGCTTTATAGTCCTACATACACTTGAAAAGAACTACCTATATTGTGGGATAAAAATATCTGAGTTGTGCTCCTGTGGAGAGTCATTAGTATATTTATTTTATTGTAATGCTAATGCTTATAATCTTCATGATATTGTGGGTCATTATGAGTAAATTATAATGTAAATGTAATTTTTGTTTATTAAAGGCCTGGTCACAAAATTTTGATTAGTTTATTTGGGGGTTAATTGCAAAGCCCCCAAAGTATCATCTTTACAATTGCTGGGGAAATAATTTTTTTTTGCATATATAGTTTTTGCATAAATGCAAAGTCAAATAAATATACCGTATTTTTCAGACTATAAGACGCACCAGACCATAAGACGCACACAGTTTTTAGCACAGGAAAACCACAAAAAAAAAGATTTAATACGTTTTCACATCACTTGGGTTAATGCAATGAATTCAGTTAATGCAATATTGAATTCAGCCAGAAGGTGTCACTAGCAGCAGTACACTGTCAGACTCAGCACCATGCTCCATACTGATTGGCAGGTGGAGGAGGGGGGGGCAGAAATCTACAGTCTTCTCCCTCTCCTCTGCTCTGATCAGCTGTTACTGTGTCGGTGGGAGCTGCAATTTTGGGGGTGAAAAGTACGTCTTATGATCTGAAAAATACGGGCATATGGACTGCACTTTTTGCATGAATGAAGTTTAGCAAAGAAATGCTGTTTTTAACTTTTTGCGTAAATTTTAAGATTTGCTGGAAGTTTCAGCTGATACATATTTTATCCTATAATTAATAAATATGTTTTGTTAATTGTATTTAGAGAGAAAGTTGTATGCTGTATATGATGATAAAATTTCCTGCAAATTTTTGAAAAAATAACAAGTATTGGCAAGATATAACCCTCATAAAAGAGTTTATCTTATTGTTGTGCATGGAATGCAAGATGATCTACTGGATGTGAATTTGTATTGATCTAGTTATGTTTTATAGCTTCTAAATCACATACTGTTTTATAAAATTTTTGTAGCAACTTATAGTTCCAGCTGCAATGTATTAAGACCAAGTACATAATACATTTTATATTAGAATTAATACTGCTCCCATGATAACTTTTGTTTTTTTGGCCATCTTTTTATTGCCATACAAAACAATTTTGTTAAGAATTTATGTTTTTGGAAATCTGAATGTTTCTTTTATTTGTTGTTTTGTCTATTGGCTAGTGTATACTGATAAATGTAAGGACACTTGAAGTGATATTTTGGTCCTGCTATACCCTTTCTGGAAATGCATGTTTTGACAGACTAAATTATTGACTTAAATACTCCTCTCCCCAAAAGTCAACAGTGCGTGTGTGGTCAGATGATCCTGAACATGAACATGGTAGCTACTGTTAACTCAAGTATAATAACTCAAATAAAATGGGATACCCTGGTTCTCCAGAGTTAGGATTGGGAGTAGAACTGATTATCGCATATTATACAAACTACTTTGTTTCAAAAGGACAAAATGGCTGAAGATCATAAATTCAAGGTGGAAAGGTTTAAAGAAAGCAGTCTTTATCATCAAGAGATTGAATAATCAAAACATGAAACTGTACATTTTTGGCTATTTTACATAAAGCTAAAAACAATATTACCAAATAGTTTGCCAATTAGTGTGCACTTTTGCTGTAGAAGCTGTTTAAATAAAGAGAGAATAGAGAATAGGATATTGATGAGTCTGTGTGAAAAACTGCTGAATTATGTTGTCAGAATAGTCTAGGCCAGGCTTGGGCTAACTAAGGCCCAGGGGCCATATCCGGCCCTTTAATATTTTAATACCACCCTTTGTCACCTTGGTGTTGACCTTGCTCCCCTCCATTCATTTCCTTCAACAAGTGGAGAAAATGCTTAAAGGTCTCCTGTATATATATATATATATATATATATATATATATATAAAATGTTATTATTTTTTAAAAATGTAACCTTTTTAGCCCCCCCTGGTAACTAGTATGATTGTTACTTTTTAAATCAATGTTTACATTTTCCACCCAGGTTGGGAAGACTTCAGGCAGCCCTCACAGGTTCATTGTCCGGCCCCTCTGTCAAATTTAAAAACCTATTGCGGCCCACAAGTTAAAAAGTTTGACCACCCCTGGTCTTGGTCTTTGGTGTGAAACTCAGACACACAGTGGGCCAAAATTAAAAACATTCATTTTTGAAATACAACTAAAAAAGAATGAAAAATACATATTCTTAATGCTTAATATAAATACACTGCAGGCCAGATTAGCATCCCTGGTCTAGGGTTTTATTTTATTGCTAAATAAGCAAAAGACCATCAGCAAAGCAAGCAAAGTAAAATTGGAATATATATATACTATTTTTGCTTATTGAACATAAAAACAGCTTGCTTTATGCACAGAGATATTTTGAAGCAAAGTACTGTATGAGTCAACACCTGGCCTGGTTGGTTTAGATTCAAATAAACCATATCATCATAGATGCAAGGCATGCTTATGATAATATGGATAGTATCAGTGCTGACATATAAGAAAGATCATATATTGATATGAATACATTTACAACAGAAATTGGCAGTAAAAGAAGGAAAGCTTGATCTGGAAAAAATAAAGCTTTAATGTATAAAAACCTCAAAGAACGAAGGAAATGGGAGGAGTTTATTGAGAAGTAACAGGAGATGCTACAAGGAAATTAAATAAAAGAGGAAAATATTGAAGTCACATGGGAAAAAACAAGAAATATCATAAACATTAACCCCAAAAATTTAAATAATATAATAAAAATTTTTTTAACAATAAAACATTAGTTATCTGCCAAAGAATCTGACAAACAATTGTTAGAAGACATGCAAAAAGAAAGAGACAAGAAGAAAGAAACAAATAGTTGATGATATGAATGATGATAACAATAAACATGGGCAGACATTCTTTCCAACCTAGAAAGTACCAACCTACAATGTAAAAGATAAAGGGGTTCAGAATAAAGAAGATCAGATATGTCAAATTCTGGCCCGTGGGCCAAATTTGGCTGGCCCTGTAATTATATTTGGCCTGCAAGATTGTGTTAAAATATTATTTGAGAAATGAATGCCACAGATGTATCTTTTATCTGACATTTGATTTCAAATGTGGTAATTAACATTAATTGTTCCAGATTCAATGTTTAAGCAAAACCCATGTTTGTTTTCATATGGAAAATGTTCGTGTATTATCAGATGAAAAGGAAAAATCACGGTTGTAAAATTTTATTTTAATAAATCCAAGTTGGCCATATTACTTTGTCCATGTTATAATTTTTTTCCCACTGTGTGTTTGAGTTTGAAACCTATGAAGTAGATGATGTAAATCCAGGCGGATATAGTGCCACCTACAGCTGTTGTATATTGATAGGAATCATAAACAAACTAACTATTGCCATCTAGGAGATCTAAAAATGTCCCTGTACTAAAAACTAGGTAGAAAAATTAAGTGTTGTTACATTAATCCCAGTATGCAACTATTGGTTCAAGTTAAAAACTCTGTCTGCACTATTATAGCCTATAAATATAGCACTGACAATACCCATTGTCAGATAACTTGTGTAGCACTCCATGGCAAGGGTTAACACTTTGGCTAACAGTCAAGTGAGATATAGGGCTATAGATCTTCAAAGACAAAATTAGTGCATATGTAGGTTACATGGATTATGGGATGTGAACTGCATGTGTTAGGGGCTCAGCAGTGGTCTGCATAGATAAAAGATAGCTACATTCCTGACATATCAGGTCTAAAGCCTCCTCTTTCCTAAACAGAAAGTTGATGACTAATGGGTAAAAGTTATATCAAGGGAGCAGTGTTTAGTGCTGTACATCTTGATGTTTGAGCTACTGTTCTTTTGTAATACCTAATACTTTGTTATCTGAATTTGAGGAAAGCCCTCCTTTCTAGAAGACATTAAAAAAAAGCTTACCTGGAGGAACTAGTACTTTGTATTGTAATAAAAAGCCAAATGCAGACAACAGCTTTATTTGTTTGCTGTACAGTTGCACACAAATGCAAAACTTCATACAGACCAACGTTTTAAACATTTTAGTCAAAAAAAGAGGGTCCTATGGTTGATCAACGGTCATTTTTCCAAATATTATTGGAGGGCATTTAAAGTATTTTGCAATATAAACTTTACCTTGATGTGGGTAGGCAGTAACACATGTATTCCTCAAGCTGCCCTATTAATTTTATTATTATGCAGGGCTGACAGCATATTGCCTAAAAGAGCTTAAGACATTGGACAGATTTGGAATGAATTAGTACATTAGTAGATTAAAAGGATGCAATTCTGAGAATGTGGCTTCAAATCAGTTATAACAATGTTTGGATTCATTATCAATCTAGATCACCTACTACTGGAGCTATTATCTTTCATGATATTATATGTTATTACCCTTTAACGTATGGAGAAAATATCATTCTAATTCACTTCACAAGACTGAGGACATCAAGTGGTGGAAAAGAACTATGCTTCAGAGTAACAGACTGTATATTGATCATTATTGATCATGATTTTTATAGCTGTATTTAACCTATTTTAGTGTTTTAGTGTTTATTTTTTCCTTTTGCTGCTGTTCTGTGTTACCTGCCTTAATGTCCAAAACAACTGATAAATCACTTTCTGCATCTCACTTCTTCATTTAATTGCATGTTTTTGTTCCAAGTAATCCTCTGCACTGAGATGATATAGAATGATAATATGTAGATGGTGTGGTAATATAACTGTAGATTTTAATAATGTTGACGTGTCTTCATGGTTTTCTGTTCTATATCTGTTCTCTTACTTTTTAAATATTCACAAGTTCTAGCTGTTCACAACCTTAAGCTGTATTATATAAAATACCACATTCCATCCGAATAACTCAGGATAGCTGTGTATATACTATGAAGTAACTTGCTGTGTCTGCAACTCATCTTGGAGGTGAGAGTTCACCTTGGCAAAGTTGTTGACCTCCTTAGATTATAAAACTTGTTGAGTCATAGTTTACAACTCTGCAAAAATAATAATCCTCTTAAATAATAAGATACTTACTGAAATAAATAGAACTTCATAAGTAATATCATAACGATCCAGTTACAATTTTTTTTCTGTTTTTGAAAGAAGGTCCAGCATATAACATATAAAAACCTCCAACCCTACGGTAGGTAGATCCAGACGACTGTCAGAGTATGCCCTACTTATGATTCATTAAACTGCACCAATATCTTGCTATTTGGGCCACCACTAACATTATACACACTACATCAGTAAAATAGTTTTAGAAAGTCTCTCTGTAACTACCTTCCTTTTTTTTAAAAAACAATATAATTGTTATTAAGCAAAAAACAGCATAAAAGAAGCATATATAGGACAAATGCACATTTCCCAGTTTTTACAGTTAGTTGGTTCCTTTTTCGTAAGTAGTCAATAAGTACAGTGATACTATCAGGAACAATAAATGTCATTCATTATCTGCAGTACAACTACCGTATATACTCGAGTATAAGCCGACCCGAGTATAAGCTGAGGTACCTAATTTTATCTAGAAAGTGGAGTTTTCTAAATCAGAAAATATAGAGAAAGCACCATTGCCCCTAGAAATTAATCAAACAGGATTAATCTTAGTGCCACATCATCAATAAATTTAAGAGAACACAGGATTATTATTATTACAGGATGGGTTTTGCAAGGCAATTCTTATTTTTTTAATTATCATAGGCTATGGAGTGTTGTGTAGTAACTGGCCACTAGGTGGCAGTGTGGAGTTTGTTGATATCTATCAGCTGGCTGTCGGGCAGTCACGGAGCTCGGGAACTCAGAGAGATCACAGAAGATCTACCGAAGAGGGAAGCTGCCTGTCTGAAGCATTGGCATGGAAATTCAGGTGAGGTGAGTGGACCTCCCTAAGCTGACTCGAGTATAAGCCGAGGGGAGTACTTTCTGCCATTTTTTGGGCTGAAAAACTTGGCTTATACTCAAGTATATACGGTTTGTAAAACAGTCAAACTATTATGAAACAATAGAAACAAAAAAGAAGGAAAGAGAGTAAGAGAAGAGGGAATATGAAAGAAGAGAAAGAAGCAGAATTAGTCACAGGACAGGAGATCTGGGCAGTAGGCTATATAGACGAGTCTAATTCAGGCAATCCATTTGCGTAGAGGGACCAGACTGCCCACGTGGCCATGTTAGTTGACATACGGTCTTGCAGTTGCGCTACGGAGAAGTCAGTGCGTTGAATGGATTCTAGTTCGGTAGCCCACTACTTTAAGAAGGGAATTTGAGTTGACTTCCAGTGGCGGTGTATAACGTGTCATGCTGCAATGATAAGAAAGCGCAGCAAACCACGCTTAGCTTTGGAGATCGGGCCTTGAAAGTAAGATAGAAGGGCAATCTGTGGAGAAACAGGGATATCAGACAATATTCATTTATTGTAAAGGCCCAAGACTAGGGACCAGAATGGTAATATGGGGGGGGGGGGGCAGGTCCACCACAAGTGGAGTAATGTACCTTCTTCTGTTGAGCATCTCCAGCATAGATTGGACGCTGAGGGCAGGAACCTACTAACTACCATGGGGCATCTATACCATCTGGACAACACCTTAACTATCTTCCTAATAGTGATTTCAAGGGAAAGTTAACTCTACTACTGTAGCATGGAAGACAACATATCCAAAGAAGAAGTGGACTTGGGGTCACAGACCATTTCCCCAGTCAATCCAAATCTAAAAATAATTTGGCTGGATTTAGTCTTTAAACAGATTATGATATGTCAAAAGTAAAATCAATACGAGACGTGAGCCATTATCAATTACACCAAAAAGAATGTCACCATAATGAGTTCTTAAACACCCACTGTTGACCTTGTAGTATATGCATTGTATAAACATCAGGAAACAGTAATTAGTTTTAAGTTAATTTTAGAGTCTAAGAGGCCCGGGGAACAGTCACACAGTAAGGTCATTAACCAGCCTAGTGTCTTTAACACATGAAACACGTCTCTCAGCTGTGTTACTACAATCAGCTGTCTTTACAAGCTGTTCTGACTCTGATTAGTGTTTATAATGCTACATGGGTTTACATGTTTATTTTTTCACTGATTAACATGTCCTCTTGCTGTGAACCATGGCTATAATGTGTACAAAAACATTGACTATCCAGTTAGAATGTCATATTGACAGCTCTGTTAGCAGCACATAGTGAATACCTTTAGAAAACCTCCTACGTTTGAGTGTTTGACACCACTGTGCTTTGTTTATGCTGTCATATTTGATAAAGTAACCGGAAATATACCAGAACTCATTTATTTCCACGATGTTTAAACTGTGAGATTAGGAACTAATTTTCCTGTTGATTTTGTAAGCTAAACATTTTTATTTTTAAAGTAAAATGATGTTTGTAGTCTCTGCTTTTAAAATGTAGACATATGATTTTATTATATTAAGCAGCTGCATGACGCACATGGAGAAATTTTGCTTACTGATGACTGTTAAAGTTGAAGATCAAGCAATATATTTTCAGAAATATATTTTTACGTCATGTGCAGTAAATGATTTAATTCACCATGATCATTGAATTAACCATGGGGATAGGCATTTTTATATTCAGTACAAAGATTTTCCTAAAATAACCAAACTTTACTAATAACTTCAAAGCCAGGAGTAGACACCATGAATTCGCTGGTTTCAGCACTCGCACAAGATTAATGACACCATTGCTTCTCTCTGGCGAAGTGTTTAGGCCAGGAGGTTGGGTGTATAACAGCTTACATCCTATAAGGATGCCGAATATTGGCATTTTCTGAAATCCCCAACAAATCAAAGCAGATCTTAACTACATGTATTATTACATAAATAAAATATTACATATTTTTATTTACATTCATATACAATGTCATTGTCCAAGTTTCATAAACCCTACAATGACTTCAATGATCATACTATGTATGATGTATGTAAAGTGTCAGGCTTTAAAAAACTAGATCATTTGCCAATAACTGTAATGATCAATTCTTCCTTTTTGTCATGAATAAAATAGTGAAAAGTTAAAATCCTGCTTTGTTATTTTATGTTTTCAACATAAAAACTTCACAATCACAGAGATTCAGCAGAAAACTAGAAGAAATGTCTCAAGGTAGAGGAACCCCCTTTAAAACAGTTAATGATTGTGAAATGTTGACTCGTGTATTTAGGAGTTAAGGCCCCCATACACGTGTCGGATTCACACCGGATTCCGGAACGATCGATTCCGGGCGCGTGCACGCGAAACGATCGTGCCGGAATCGCATGCAGCCCACCTTGTCCGATCGATCAGGTCCGATCGTTCAGGGGCTCAGAATCGGATCCGACGGAGAACCAACATGTTGGTCTTTCTCTTTCGATTCTGCCCGGATCAGGGGGAGTTGCCATTTGTGAGGTGGAATCGCACACGGAATCGTGCCGGAATCTGCTCGGACAAGGTGGTATGCTGCGATGGATACTCTTAATTGGCCAATTGATCACACCTGCGATTCCCGGCAGAATCACCGGAATCGATCGGATGATGAATCGATTGGACATGGAATCCGACACGTGTATGGCTAGCTTTAATTGGAAGCAATCACCAACATTGCTGAAGATGTAGAGAATTTATTAATTAAATTCAAAGTTAAGTCAAAATATCGACTTTGTACAAAACATGTCTATAACAATACTTTTTAGTTTCCACAACCCTTTGCAATGAGCTTAAAAAGTCAGCTAGCTAAATTTGTCAATCTCTTTTAAGCAGTTGTTCCAGATTTTCTACCCCTTGTCCTTTGGGCTGAAAGCAGCGCCAGAGTACCAAAAGCGGGCAGGCACGAGCGGCCAATAAGTGGGGTATACCCACGGCCCAGACAGAAGGCCACATCAGCAGGAGGCCCCAATTGAGTGGGTGGGTGGGCCTGGCCCCCCATGGCCTGCCCATGGCGCCGGTACTGGTTGTAAATATACTGTAACATTTTGGATTTCACTCACTTTCTAGGACTAATGCATGATAACTATCACTTTGAAAGGCAGGAAAAAATGTAAGAAAAAATCTGTATATGTCTTGGTGTTCTGTATCAATTTAAACGGCAATTTAAGATGTAAATAAAACTTACTGGATGAATATGTGAATGTGCAGCAAGCCTCTTTCTCAATTTGCAAAATATATACAAAATGCTCCCAAAAGATGTGGATGGAACGCTGCCCTGAAATGAACTAATACCAGTGCGTGGCCTCTGTTTCAACTATAGAACAAATTTACCACTCACTATTTCACATGACAGGCGTGCCCTGTATATAAAATACATTTCAGAACAGATCAGAGGTAACTCAGTTACACAATAGAGCTGGATCTATTTATCGACAGGAAGAAATATCGCTGGATACACTGGATTAATTCTGCATTATCATCAAGCACATCATTAAACATGATGGTTGTCTTATGCCCTTCTGTGTTACATCAGATTGTGTCTGTGATGAGTGTGAGTGGGTGGATGAGAAGGGAATTTAACACTTAATATTTTAAGCCTCTTGGTATTATGTTACATGATCTCCAGCTAAAGTAACATTTACTCTAATCTTGATGCATGGTTTTGGAAATTTTTTCTCAGCATATTTTTGAACTCCAATCAAAGTATGATAAAACACAGTGAGTATAAGCCAATTGCATACTTATCAAATCCTCTGCCTAGAAATTTCACAAACATTGCATGTAACTGTTGCTCTCCCACCCAGCCGAGCCACACATATGCTCTAATATAACTATCTATTTCCCTGACAGGGGAGTATATTAGGAATTAACAACTTGCTTGTGGGATGAGGGGATACCATGTAGTTACTAATTCCGGCATGTTGATCACCTAGACTCATACAAATCCTTATAGCATTCATAAATAATACAGACAGCTTATCTACTTTTTTTCCATAGATGCTACAAATTCTCACTTCAGCACAGTATGTACATAGTTTGCCAGGAACACGGAACTTAAAACTACTATGTCCAGAATGGAAACAAATCTGATATGCCAGAAAATAGTAATATTATAAGTTGCATTTAACAGAACTGCTAGCTCAGAAAAAAAGAATAATCCATTGACAAAATGTTACTGCTAAACTTGAGATTGTATAAAATAGTTTCATTTATTGTCAACCAAAATGTTTTTTTTTTTTGCCCATACTTAAAGCAGACCTACCACTTGTTAGGTCTCTCTGCAGTTTCCGCTTCAGCTCAGCTAATACTGCAGAGATCGCTGACAAAAAAAAACCAAAACTGATTCTGACAGCTGGAGGGGTGTCTTTTTAAAAACAGCCCCTCCCGCTGTGTTACGTCTCGCCTAGGCAGGACGTAACAAGCTGCAGGGGTTACTGGGAATTCTCTCACATAATCCCCTGTGTCTGAGTCTCACAGATGTGACGTCAGCGTCATGTCTGTGAGACTTTGTGAAGAGAGGAGAGAGAAGCCTCTCTTCACACGATCTAGCTGAGTGCCCCCCCTTCTCCTCCACACCGGAGCTGTGAAGGAGTCTCTGTCTGTGTAGGAGAAGGGGGAGAAGTGGGGGGGGGGGGGTTGTTGTTATCTGCTGCCTGGAGAAGATAGATCAGGAAGTGGCTTCTCTGCCTTTATTCAACATGTTGCCACCATCAGATAAAATTAAGAAGGTAAGTCATTTTATTTGTTTTTGTGTAGCAGTTTTCCAGGATCTAAACTGCTGACAGGTAAGTAATGTGCTTATTTCATGTATGTCTGTTTTTTTTGTTTTAGTTTAAAACTACCTTAAGAATTGGGGTTTCTAGCTTACAGCACGTGTGGCAAAATCCCTCTGTTTTTTTTATTACCCTGTAAGTCCATAAGTTTGTTTGTGGGTGGATAGCTTAAAAGTGGTACAGAATGGATAATGGCTGGGCAGAGACCTACTCCTTTGGTTGGTACACACTCTTACAATGCAGCTATACATAAATGAATAGCTTTCATAAGCTAGGTTGATTGGATGAGATCATAGTAGTGGCAACTAGAGCATTTCCCAAGATTGCAATAAAATTTTTTATCATTAGCTTTGAGTCGCTGAAGAGAACTGTGAACTTGAGTGACCGAAGGGCTGAAATATTTACTGCGATGTCCTAGGTCCGGTATTCTTTAAAGGGGGAGTTCTTATTGGTCAGCCCACCAATCAACAAAGATAAAGTGACCTAATTTTTGGTCATTTTACTATATGACTTTAATTACTTAAACCGCTAACTTAACATTCAAGTAATTTCTGAGTTAACATACCTTTCTGAACATTTCTTTCTTTGTACTATACATTTTCTTGTTTCGTTTGTTGGCGGGCAAGGTGTTCCACGTGAGGAAGGATGCTGCAGTATCTCACGAGTTCTTGTTTCGTTGCCCCGCTTGAAACCACATGTTTTTCCCCTCTTTGTACATGAACCCCAAGGACTCCATTCACTGACTGCACAGTGTGCTGCAGGGGGAAAACAAATATGATTTTAAGTTTTCTGACAAGTTTCTTTACTTTCAAGTTTGTTTATAAATGTATACCTCCAAGTATTGGATAAAATAACAATACATGTTAGGACTTGGAAACATCTGTCATAAAGTTGAAAAAATAAGTAAATTTTCTAACAAATATAACAAATATATAATATTCCCAACACAGAGAATTGAAGTTTCTTTGGGGTTGCTTTGCATTCTAGACGAATCTTTTCATTGTAAAACTATTTGGTCATACTGGCTCTGGAAGAATGGTAATTTGAAAGACATCACAGAGTTTTTTTTTTACAAGGGGAGGCTTTGTAGGGCAACTTATTGACCCAATATGTATATATCAACATAACCATCCATTTTAAACCACGAAGATATAAGCCAATTGTGGACAGCAGGTGTACCCCATGATAAGACTTGTGATGCATTATTGATGGACATTAGAGATAGTAAACGGGTTTCTACAAGATCAAAATTTTTCTAGGTAGGCCAGTTAAAATATCACCTGCGGACTGGTCCCTTTTGGGTTGTTATAGTAAACAGCAGGGAAATCTGATTAGCTGCTTGTTGCTAGGCAGCATTTGCCTTTTGAATATCCAAATGATGATCAATATAAACTTGGATTTGGGTGTTAATTGTATGTATGAAATCTAGAAATTCAAAAACCCACTATATGATTATTGTCCATTCTTAGCTTACAATGCACATTTGCAAAATGCGTGATTTTGGGCTTTAAGATACCAAGAATGTGCTTAGTCAAACAAACATACATACAGAATTCATATATGTACAGTAAGTTCATCTTTTTACAAGCTATTACAGGTTTTTGCTATAAACTGATGGATTACTTTCAGGTGAAAAACTATTTTACACATGGTGTACATATTTTGTAGAAATACAAAATAACCTTTTAAGTCTAATAATGTGCTTTGAATTCTAGATCATAACAGATGTTATATTGTGCAAATACCTCTAAATTACCTTGTTTTACGTTATGAGCAGATTCTCTTTAATACCTATTTTTGTTGTTTTCCAACATCAACAGCATTGTTAGAAAGAAAACATAAGGTACATTTTAACTAGTCATAAAAGCACATTGAAAATGAGCCAAAGCAGACAAAAATAACAAGTTTATAGATTCTTACATCTCAGAGCCTAGATTATATGTCTTATATCGCACGTGTGTTAAGTCAAAGGAACATGCAGTGACCCAAACTAAGGCCAAGTATGAGTTCATTAATCATACTAGGTTACTAGCAAATGTGTGCGCATTCATTGATTGGGCTGACAGTAAGGGTTTTACAGAGGCAATGCTTTCCATTTATAGAATAGTGGGCAAGACTAGTTGTCCCCCCCTACTGATTGACAATCTACAGGGCAGTAAATCAGCAAAGACAAGAATGCTGCCCCATAAATGTATAATATGTGCTTTATTACACTCTTAGACAATATTTACACAGCTATGTAAATCCTGTCATTTCGGGGCATTTAGATAATGCTCCAATGACAGGTCTACCAGGCGAACACTTCATGGCACGTTTGCTGGTTGGTGGCGCTAAACGCTTCTTTACCGGGTGTTTAAAAACCTGTATTCGAGCTGCTAAATGCCAAATTTATGTCATGTTAGATTGGAGACGATTATGTGAGGGATTTATATATACACAGTGCAATGGTTTTTGAAGGATCTAGGCCTCCTACTATGCAACCATTCTGGGCATTCAGGAAATTGTTATTCTGCAGGCTTTTCAAGGTCAGTTACTTCTTTTATAACATTCCATTAAACTGAATTATTTGCCTGACACAGCCAAATGATACTCTGGACACTTATGGAGCTGAAGTCTACATAATACTTAATAACAAATCATGTAAATAATGTGACTAACCTCTCTTTTCTAGCAAAATAACACCCAACAATGCCTCCCAGTTCAAGCATTTGGTTCAGGAAACTGTAAGCTAAACAAATATCTTCTGCATGTGTCAGTGAATCATCTCAATAAGACTTGTTGCAGAAAACATCATCTAAGAAAGATTGGAATGTGTACCCAATGGGGTACTTTGGTTGGATTCTTGGGGAACTTCTGTTCCTTATACTGTCATTATGCCAGTTTACACAGTAAGACTACATTACACAAACAAATCATACATTACACATGACAGAGATATCAGAATATATTCATCTCTTGACAAGTAAAAAGTGTGGAAACACTGCACAAACATACAGTCTCAATATCACCATTATTTGATCACAGTATTAAGTGAACATTCATTGGGAATGCGCAGCACCAGTGGGTAGACTTCCCCCAATAAACACCAAATAATTAGAGTGCACCCAGCACACCTCCAATCAATAGACTGTTGATAAGAAGTACTGTACTCCAAATTGTGTATCAAAGATGGTTGGTAATTGCAATGGTAATGGTGAGATTGACTATAGCTGGTTTGGACATAACAATCATTGCTTGGTCACCCTAAAATTAGAGCATCCTTTGAAACTTTTTAAACTCTAGCAGAACTTCAAGCTGTTGTATGATTTTAGTGTCTTTAGCAATAGAATATAAATGTGCAGTACTATATATATTGTATGACTAATATGCTGCCTATTTGTACTGTAAATCATAATGTTTTATGCTATTTTGTTGTACTTTGCCCCCTTTCGACATTTATTATTTGTTCTATTTTCATGATTGTGACATTTGTTGTAATAATTTATAACTCAACTGGCAATAAAAAAATTTACTTTCTAAATTCAGTACATTATGTTAGTGTAAATGTTAACTTAAACAAGGGATCACCTATTTGGAGTGTTTAGCAGTGTTTCACATAATGCGTAGAACCAAATTGATGGTCTGTTTGATTTAGCGCCGTATTTTATACAGGACATAAGTCTTTTCATAATAAGAGATAAAGTCTGTGTTACACAAATATGCAGAAGAGAATGTTTAGACTTCTGGATTTAGCTGTGGACTCACACTGCCAAGCAATGAATTGCTTTAACAGGTATTAGATCTCTTATATGAAACCTGTTATCCAGAAGGTTTCGGAATGTGAAAAGGCAAATAAAAGGCTGAATACTGTAGCTTTTTAGTAAAAAAGAAAAGTTTATATATTATGCACACATTCATTATGCTTTTTTTCATCTGCAGGTCATCAAATTTCAATTTCAGATTGACTTGAAATTGTACAAGACCATTTTGAAAATTGCTAATTCTACTGGAACAGTAAATGCTGAAAACTCATTTACTTTTCATCAGAAGCATTTTAGATAATAATTTGTGGTTAGGTATTGATGGTATGTTTTACAACACCCAGCAAATCCCCATGCTACTTTCAGATATAAGAAAACAAAAGGAACCTGATATAAGTTGTGAACTGTAGTAAACACTACAACTAGGATCATTTTTGGAGAAATCCTTCTGCGTACTAAATGATCCTGAACTTTACAGACCATCCAACTAGAAAAATGAAAGATAGTTTAATGGTTTCTAATGAGCCAAGTGCCCTTTAACTCCTCTAAACATCCTACCCATTTCACTGTACAGTTCAGATCCACTTTAATCCTAGATTTCATATTTGCCAGGCCTATCCCCTATAACTTTACTCCAGCATTTTGTCCTTACATGCAACAGTCTAATGTGGTATCAATAGCCATTTAGACAAAAATGCAGGTCCAAGGAGACAATGCTACACTTAATGGTGCACATATAACAAATTCCTAACCAATACTCACACTCTACTATCATTTATGATATATTTATTATAACTTACCGATAGTACTGCATTCCATGCTATGGTTATTGTTTTCGAAACCATCTGGACAAGTGTCAAGGCACTTTCCACTGTGCAAATAGAAACCACCTTTACATTTTGTGCAGAAGCTTTTGTGGAAACATGTTTCACAGTCAGCTTTACATCCTAAAACCAAACAAGAGAATCAGTCAGTCTTCAGGGGGAAAATATATATATATTTGTTAAGCATTCAGGTTCATAAACAAAACAGTAGACAACATTTATTTGGAACTTTAATTTAGAATGAATGGCATGTTATCAAAAACTTAGAATCCTAGAATACAAAACAGCAAATCTTTGCTGGCCCCCATTAAATGTTCATTTTGTTCCTTTCTCACCATTTTATTTGACACAAAGGCGAAAAGCTTTCATATGACAGCATTGTTTCGTAATGACAACAGGAAAGCAGTGTTATGACATAGGTTGGGATCCTGAAGGCACCAACCCTTTCTGGCAACGGTTTAGGAGAGGTAGAGTATACAAGTGCAAAGGCCAGCAATAGAGTTAAACTGTGGACATAATAATTAACTAAATACCAATTTCTTACACTAACATCTATAATAACAATAATAATAGTTTACACAAATAATCATCAATAATCAGACATTTAATAGTAACATTGGGTATTTGTTATATTTTTGTTACTTACTTTTACACTCATTAATTCCTGGAGAGCGTATTCCATAGTATCCGTTTGGACAAGATGAAAGACAAACCCCAACTTGCTTCATACCATTCCTTACTAGAGCAAAAAACAGTCTTGGTTTGCATGTAATGCAGCCATTGTAATCAGAACATGTGGCACATCCCCCTTGGCAACCCTGGTTCACACTAGGATGCACTAGAAAGAAAAAAAACAGATTCTTTAGTATTTATTTATTCTTAGTTTCAGGTAGGTGCAGATACAAAGACAAACGATATGTTAATAAAATTTTACATACACATACATTTAATTATATAAGCTCATGAGGAATATAAAAACAATCTATGGGCACTGAAGTAAACTTTTATGCTGGTATAAATGACAAGAAAGACACACAGAGAAGAATGGGGCATTGTAAAAATTCATTACATTCCGTTACTTCGTTGGAGGACAAGCATTGTTAGTGTGGGTGTTTTGGGCCTGCCCATGACCCAAAGTTTTGGTCGGATAATGGTACAGCTGCATGTTTCTATATCCCTTCAAGTTTCTGTATGTGTATTTTCTTAATCCAACATTAATAAAGAATGCTTTATTTCACTTTGACTTTACTAGTTTTATCTTGAAACCATCTTGAAACAATGTTGGATTCCCAATGGTTACTTAGCTGCTTAGGAAAATCCTTAAGCAAGAAGTGGGGACAACTAAGAAAGCAGGGTTTTCTCTTTTCTCTATGAAATAAGGCTTTAAAAATGTACTTGGAAGAAACTGCCCTTTTTATTTTGGTTAGTTACATGAAACCTTTAGGTTTGTTGCCCTCTTTGACCTGTTTGGGAACTAGCCCTTAATTTTCTTACCATTAGAACAAGAAGTAGAAATGTTTCGGAAATCCTACAAATGCCAAAACAAGTGTAAAATGTTGCCTGTGGATGTGGTGACATTTTGGATGCCCCTTAGTGTTGTCTGTCAAGATGACAGGAAAAAGAACAACTATATACTGGGGAACAATAATGAAAGCCTGACAGGAGTATTCTCCCTTAGTAAAATAGCTTTTGCCTTGGACACACATTAAAGTCTTACGATAAAGCAAGCCATTCTTATTTCTCACATTATTTTACTTCTAAATGAAATAATAAAGACAGCTGACATTTCACATCCAACAGTATCCAGCTACACATCAGTGAAGGAATGTGATTTAGTAAAGAATGTAAACTGCTCCAAAGTTCACATTCATTGCTGGGAGCTTGTGGGTACAAGCAAATTACGATGGGGCATTTCCAAAAAAACTTGTCTATGCCTCATTAGAGTGAAAAAGAAAACTGTGAAAAAATTGTCACTTTACATCACTCAAATTCCCAACATATTCCAAGCAGAAGTGATTGATGACACCAAAAAGATAACAGTTTGTAAAAGGATGGCTTGAGAATTTAGCAGAATCACAGTTTGAAATTAAGTGAAACATTCTGACACCAGCTGGAAAAAGATAACCTGAAATAATGGAACACACAACTTTTCCATTCCTTATTCTCGCCACAATATGCAAGCCAAAACTGACATCAAACTACATCTCAACTAGCATTAAGAAATATGAGTTAAGTAGAAGAAATGATAACTGTGGATTTATCTTTCAGTGTGAACGTTATAGAAGCCAATAAATAGTTTGTTAATGGAGAAAGAACTGCCATTTACACAGGAAGAACTGATGCACCTGCTAGGAATAGATTTTATTGTATGCTACAAGTTTTTTCCACAAGCACCTTTCATGGATTCAGTTACATTGTAGCTGATGTAGTTTGGAATCATAAACACATCAAAATCATAAAAAAACACATGTATTAAACCATGTCAACACCTCAATGGTAGTGGAATATGTCCACTTGTATCATTACCTGTAAGGAGAATCAGGGGTATCAAACTCTTGGCCATGGACAAAATCTGTTATTTAAGAAATGAATACCACAAATGTGTTTTTTGACATTTAATTTCATATCTTATAGTATTAAGCTTTGCCTCTTTTATGTATATGGTAGGGATGGTATGTCTGACCTACAGGTACAGCATCCTTAGAATTGTTCTATAAAAGTCTTAAGAACCTACATTACATATGTAGATATCTAAAAATAGATATGTAATTCTGTAGATGTGATGAGCATGATTCTTTATAGGCCATTATCTTGACTATAGTCTAGCTTTTTATTGAGATATGAAGGTCTCTACTCAAAAAGGTTTGCCAGTGTTTTGCAAAAAACAAAAAAGCTTAAGCCTTCAACTGAGATTGCACTTTTTTATATCTAATAAATGCTAAAGGTCTTCTTGCCTGAGGGCAGTATGCTCTGGGTTTTGATTTTGTCTAATGGTTTTCCTACACAATCTCTTCTATAGTAATTTTTTAACAAAAACTATACATGAAAACATATGTTGTATCCAAAAAGGCAGACTGTGGCAACCAATAAGGTTCCAGTACAAGTTAGCTTTGATTGTTATGCATCCTAATGAGCCACAGCCCTATTTTTCTAAACCTTGTATTAATCTACCCTACAGTGTAGCACAACCTTTTCATATAAGACTTTGTTCTTTTACCTGATTTATAACTTTTATGTTATGCTGGAGGTACATACTGACCAGTACTTTGCAGGTTTTGCTCATTATTTTTTGTGTTTTATTAGGGATTTAATGTTATAACATTCACGATTGTAGGTGATATTCTCCATGTGTATTGTAAAGGAATTTTCTTTTGAAATGTTGTATTCTTTTTGTACCTTTGTAATCTTTATCATAAACCAAATTTATAGTTGCTTCACCTTTAACAGTTGTGCTTTCATATGTTACAATAAATGACATGGTGAAGTGCAGGTGGTCATATGCTGCTTGCCTTTCTTTTTAGTCATGTGTTAACCATTCCCTGCTCTATTCAAATCAAAAAAAACTTTAGCACCCCTAACAGCTATGAGCGATTGGAGCACTTCCTAATATGTGCTAGTAAAAGACTCCCAAACCGCTATGTAAATATTAAACTACCAGCATTTACAAGTCTTGGAACTTGTGGGGAAGTGTTTTTGTTGGTTGATGACTTTGGTTATCTCCAGTAGGAGTGCCATAGTCTCCCTTGATGCTATTCACCATTTGTACTGGCAGTTGTAAACCCAGTCTACACAGCAGGAGGCAGCTGCCTATTAAGTACCTGAACTATAGATGTGTTTTCAGATTCAAAGGAATTTTGAATACAAACCCAGAACGTTTGCAAACTATTTTAAGAGGAGGAGTAATCTGTAGAAAATATACGACCAAGAAAGTTACTGAATCGTGTTGAATAACTCTACAATAAACACCTTTATTTTTTTTAAGCACATACTTAATCACAAACTTAATCAACTTTATTATGACCATTCACACCTTATTCTTTTCATCTTTAAAATATTTAGCATGTATACTAATCTTTTTTCCATCAACTCCAGTCTGAAATCTATTTTTCATCAAAATGACATCTGAACTCTCAAATGATGCATAGACTGGCTGTAATAAATATTTCTGAATGGGATTAAAACCTTGTAACACATTTTGATATATATCTTTCTCTAATGTTGACAGAATCTGAAAGATGTTGTATTAATGTTATGAGTTAAGACCAAAGGAATTTAAGTTTGCAGTACAGATTCTTTTAAATAGATGTAGCTGGAATTATATTCAGACAGCGGTGCTGAAATGAATAATGCCAGGATTGCTACTATCTAAAATACTGAATTTAGTATTTTATTGAGCAGGATTAAAGGGGAATGCTGGGTAAAAGAGTCATTTTGGTCCTCTAAACTTACAGCAACACCTTTTATCGGGTATGTTAAGTTTATAGCTAGCCATACACGTGTCGGATTCCATGGCCAATTGATCACTCACCCGATCGATTCCGGCGATTCTGCCGGGAATCGCTGGTGTGATCAATCGGCCAATTAAGAGTATCCATCGCTGCATACCACCTTAATCCAACGGATTCCGGGATGATTCCGTGTCTGATTGTCCCCCTCACAAATGGCAACTCCCCCTGATCTGGGCAGAATCGGATCAGAAAGACCAACATGTTGGTTCTCTGTCGGATCCGATTCTGGGCCCCTGAACGATCGGACCTGATCGATTGGACAAGGTGGGCTGCATGCGATTCCGGCACGATCGTTTCGCGTGCACGCGCCCGGAATCGATTGGGCCGATTGGTTCACAAATCATTTAGGGCAATTTAAATATATTTTAAGGGACATTTTGACCTTTATTGCTGTTATGGCAGCATGGCATACTTTTAGAATTTGATGAGTTCTTTCATTTTTGCGGTGCATGCTTTTTCCAAACTTTTAACTTGTTTTTTCAAACATGAAATGAAGCTCTTAACCATCAAAACATAGGCTTCAGACCATACCTGAATATGTCATGGGATATATAGTGACAAGGTGTAAGCAGCAAATCCTCTTAGTCTATTTTATGATGGTTGAGTATTTGCAAAGCAGTTAAATACTGTGAATCCAGCCTTTTACATGGCCTTGAAGAAAGTCAGGCTTGACCTATTTCTACATGACCTAGTTGCAATGTTCATGTGCCTGCAGTAGACACTTTAGATTCAGGCAGTGTCAGCATGCCAACTCTCAAAGGTCTGTAGTTGTGCAGCAAAGTACACCAATAGCTGGGGTTTATTGTGACATCTTTTGCTAATGGGCAAGTGTTCCAGCATGTTGTGCCTCTGTTTTTGAGACTGAACCCTATGGCTTAGCCTTGACATATGTCTTAACACTGCACAACATGGACACCTATGACACTGTCATCAGTTCAAACATTGTCCTTTCTGGGTCTCCAACATTGTCCTTTTATTCTGCTTACAACATATAATCTTTAGACATTGATCATTTGTTTGCTGCCTAATATAATCCACCACTAGACAAGTCCCATTGTTAGCAATAAATATATCATGTTGATTCATGTTTGGGTTAGATTAATATAAAATAATATATGCAACCGATCAATAAGCAAAACCTTTACAGAAACCCAATACATTTTATATTTTTTATTTACTAATTGAGCACCTGGCTGCAGATCTGGTCTATTCAAGTCCTTTGAAGATATACTGCTTGCAGTATGGAATATTATTTATAAACTATAAGGTATAGAAATCTAATTGTAGGTATAGGAATCTGCACCTTAGATGACCGGGTTGTTTGAGAAAGAATCAAAAATAATTTCTTTTAGGAATGAAGGGAAAGATGCCAAGACAAAAGAGAAAAAAAATTATGGAGATTAATGTCCATAAGCGATGATGTAAACCAGGACCTTTAAGCTCTTCAGTAACACAAAGTGCTGCAGAACAGTACAAATCACAACCATAGGTATGTCTCCCTAAGTAGATACAGATATATTCATTTGGGCAGCCATTTAGTTTCAGCCCCCCCTTCCCTGGCTGGCCGAGTCTGCTGCAGGACCTAGTATTGCCTTAAGGGGGGGGGGGGCAGGGTCGTTTGTTGACCCTCTCTTACCAGGATTTGGCAGGCTATTTCTGCCTAGAGGTGGTCTGGTATAAAAATGACAGCAGGGGGTTCCCAGACAGCAGTAAACTAGGCTTTGGAAAAACCTCCATGTGAATCCAGTCTAAATGTCTACCCTATCATAAAGTTCCTTAAAACGCATAAAGCCCCCCAAACACGTTTCAGATCGACCGCATGTGATGACTTCTTCTCCTTCCAAGAATCTTCCGGGCACCCTTAAGCTGGTCATACACATTTAGATCTCTCTGTCAGATATCCTTCAGATCTACCAACAACTATGTAGTATAGGGTCCTCTGCGATTGAACACAGGTAGACTTGATTGTTATAAAGTCCCTCATATTACATGGTTTTGGTAAAACAAAAAGAAAATCTAAAGGAAAACTGACAGAGAAATCTAAAGGTATAAGTTTTCCGGCACTTACTTTCCCCATCCAAAGTATATAAATCTGTCTAAGAATTAAGGATATTTCCATAATGGCTTAGATCGATTTGGCATCTGATTTTGGGCTAAATTACAAATTAAAGCTTTAGATTTCCACCCAATTTGCGGTCAATCAGCCCAAAAAATCGGGTGAAAATCTCAGCATGTATGGGAAGATTAACATATATATGTTATTATTTTTGAACATGTATATCCAAAACTTGACTCCTGTTATATTAGAACATATCCAAAAGTAAGTGAAGAAAAGCACACATTCTTTTGTCAGCCAGCTGTAGTCACTTTCACACATCTGTAAGATATTTGTGATGTGGAAAAAAAAAATGTCACGAAGCTGATGACCAATAAGATAGACAAGCTTTTCCTGTATACATATTTGTAAAGATTTCTGACGTTGATTTTTTTAATATGTTTTCCCATAGGCCTTTTGTTGTCACACATCTCATCTATCATGTTTACCGCTTATCATGTACAATAGTACTATATGTAATGCACAGATACCACGATAAATCATACATGTACCTAAAAGCTTAAGACCCTGATAGGATTAAACCAGAGTTATTGTCAACTAGGGAATATACAACCTACATGTGTGCAGGTTCCCTATACACTGCCATCTGAAACAACTTAAGTCCTTGGTCTTCATGAAAGCTTTCAACCGTTAAGCAACAATGGTTTGACAAGTGAGGCAATGAAAGTAGAGAGGGAGCTATGGAGTTAGAGTGGGAGGCAGATGCAGAGATTCAGAGAGGTAAAGAGATTAGCATGAAATTATGTGATTGTAACCTTATGGAAAAATATTGAAATATCTTTCAGTTGGTGATACAGTGATGTTGAAACTACTTATCAGCAGAATTGTCATTATCATCATCAGCAGCATTACCATCTTCAGTTTAGTATTGCTTATCATATCAATAAGGGTTCCAGAGTACTCCAGAGCAGCCAGAGACTAGGGGTTGTCTGTCTCCAATCAGAACAAGTAACCTTTTTACTGTGTCTAGCTTGAAACCTCCTCCTAGATGAAAAAACATGGAAGGCCTTATATACCAAACATATTCTTTATTCTTTTACCTATAATAAATGTATCCAGTATATAAAAACAAATAAATACCATAATGTATACAATAACCTCATCTACATGGCTAAACTTTCCAGTATAAGTGACAGTTACAGAATTTGAGACAGTTGTATAACATTGTTGGCAGTATTTACAACAGTGGTCATTTCTTCATTAAGTTTCAACCTTCATAAAAAATAACCTACTCCCCTTTTGAGAAGTCAAGTGAAGAATTGACCATTTTTGTAAATTAAAAATTTAGAAGCCTATTACTGTACTGCCAGAAAATAATTTCAGAATATATGGTCCCCCAGGATCCAGTATGCACACCAAGTTACCTTTCGACAGCATCCCTGGCCTATAAACCAGTCGTGTCAGGATAAGCAATCTAAGGCTGCCCTGTCCATAGGAGAACAACTCTGCTGTGGGAATTAATTTCCGATGGTAACATTCATGGTTAAAGGAAGTTTTACACTCCAAAGGGACATTATCTAGCTTAAGTACTCAAGCCCAAACTATTTTTTTGGGTGATCAACAATAACGGTGGAGCTACTCAGTACTGAGTTCATGTTTGAAAGTTTTGTTTTTTTTGGAAACAGCCTGTTTAAGTTTATTTGTTGTTTCCATTAAATTGAATGTTCAAAAAATGTTTTGTCTAACTCCTATTTCTTCTTGTTGCATGTTGAAGCTCTACTTGGAACCTTTTTAAGATCCAACAATGTAAAATATGTTTTTTTGCCATTTTTCAAGTGGTCTTAAACTTTTGATCAGGACTGTATAGCATAGAATGTTTATGTACTTGAGTGTGTGGGAGTATGCATGTGGGTATAGGGTTTATGACTGTATGCATGTGACTTTGTATGTAGTACGTAGTGTGTCTATGTATGTTTTAGGCGAAATGTCTCTTAACCCCCCTCTGTCCATGTCGCCGGCGTCATTGATGAAGTGGGCTGGGAGACCGATGCCCCAATCAACATGGATGTCTATAGCACTCGCTCCTTTGGCATCACTGTGACGCGATGGGGCTTCGGTGATATAGAGGGTCACTCTAGGGATCGATTTCTAAGGAAATGGAGTGGTCATGTGTTCATTATTTCCCGATAAACTTCCGATGGACTGGGTTCATCATGACCGCTAGGGAGGTTAAGTACTGTAATGCTATGCAACCATGGGGTACGGAATAAAACAGGGTGCTGCCTGTATATACTAATGTCTGTTCAACATCATGTTGGTTATGTTGCACATTTCTATCCCCTGCACATTTGACAGTACTTGATCGGGAGCCCTACATATATCACCTTTAGCATTGGCCACTTCACTTTTTATGTTGAGGTGTTTGTTAGGTCTACATATAGTTTCAAGAGTACTTAGCTGGCACAAGTGCTTCTGTATGTGTATACATCAGTTAGTTGCTCATTCAGTTAATTTTCTTTGAAATATAAAATTGGGCATTGCCACAAATATAGCCTTCAAACACAACCAGGTCAGGAAAGGGCAAACAGTCAAGCAGCAGAATACAGAAGAAATATTAGGCTCCTAAATAAGATCGGAACCACCACCAAAGCCCAAGGGAACATGTGTTACAAAACTTTTTATTTGCCACGAAGCAGCAGAATAATTAAACTTGAGTACACCAGAGGTCTATTGTCTTTTATAACTTAACAAAGGATTCAGACACACCCCAAAAGCAGTGCTTAACCTGAAAAGGTAGATTTTGGTAATAGAAATATACAAGTGAACCGATTGTAAACAAGACACCCTTGTTAATTACTCAGTAAAAACATTACATTAAAATAATTTTAAAGATATTAATCACAAAACTGAGAAATCGAATAATGGAAAGAATGTGTTGGTGTTACCACTAGAAAAAAATTGATTATAGACACCTTACATTGAAAGCTTTGCTGGAGTAATTGCTAAATTTAGAGGAAACTCCTTTGACAGCATCAATATGTCTTATGTAAATAGACATTCCTGAATTCATAAGAACGCACAGCATGACATTTCCACCAAGTGTTAGAATATCATTTTTAACTCATGGACTAGCTAAGCACTGGCTCTCCATTAAAGAGGAAAAATTAAAGTGGACACATGTGAGCTAAAACAAAAGTCAGAAAAACTATAGGGCAAACACCACATAACTGCTCATGCTCATGTCGTCTGAAGATGTGGCACAACTTGGTATTTTTGACCTTCATTGCGATGCTACCAGATGCGTGCTGGAAAACACCTGGAAGAAACTCATCAAATGTTGGCAGATAAGGATTGGTGGATTTTACACATGGAAAATATTATGTACATTCTAAGGTCAGGCGTGTTTTCCTTTGAACAGCATTGGCTCTCATGGTTTTCTGTGATGGCATTTGATCAGATTTCATCTTAAGCCAATATCTTTTTTGCTTGTATCTGCAGTGGCTTGGAGCCAAAACAAACATTTATATATGTATATAAACTAACATGCAGGTGTTAGCTATTTAATTAATACTGGTTCTATCCCCCCTATCGCTTGGCCTTGTTCTTCTGCTTCATACAGCTGTGTACTTTTAGGTATCTACTCTATGTACATCCATAAGACAGCATTTGATTGTTTTCATGTCTATTTTATGTTTCATATAACTGTTATGGTTTTAACCTATAAAATATGTTTTATTATACATGGGTTGCGCAAACTACAAAACAGTAACAGATGGGAAGTTGTTCAAGGTGTTTTTCCTTTTCTGTTTATTTCATTTAATGGCCATAAAAAAGGAAAATATATTTTTTTTAAACATTTGCTGCTTTTCAGTTTTTACCTTTTTATTAAACCCAAAGTCTTAGAAAGGCCATTTTTGTATTTAGAAAATGTAGAAAAGGGTGAATATACCTGAAAGTTTATGTTTTGCTGTCCAAAATTTAACAGCAATACAGCTTTACAGATGCCAGATTTGCATTAAAAATGGCCTCTAACAATTATCACAGGTCACAATAATTTAGCATCTGTCAAATACTAAAGTCAGTATGGTAAGAAACTGGATTGTTATTTGACATCTGTCAAATGTTGACTGTCAATAGTACATATGAAATCCTTGCGTGGATCCCGAAGAGATTTCATATTCAAAACTTGTATTATTGTATTACAATGTTAATTTAAAGGGAACACAGTATATGTGATCAGAATTGTTAGATTCCCATTATTGTAGCACATTCCAACATTTTTTGGTAAATTGTGCATGAACCTAGAGTATATTTTTACATTTTTCTGATGCACTATTTAAAGTATAACAGAGTCCCTTAATGCCTTTTCAGATATTTCAGTCAAGGCCTATTATAAAACAAAAACAGAACAAATTCAAAGGGCACTGTCCACATTCTTTTAGTTTGATTTACCAACACGTTTTTTAAACAGACCATGAAGCATCACCAGTTAGAATAACAGTCTCTGGCATCTGCAATTATTGTTGCTAATGATAACACAGTGCAACGCCCATTGCTGCAGCGACACTCTTCAGTGCTGCCAATACATTTCTTTTTCTTTGGAGCGGTAAACCATGCTGCCCAAGCATGACATGAGCCATAGCGTTTTACTGTAACTAAAATTAACAAGAACTTATCTCTTTAGAGTTGCTGCTTACGACGCTTAATCTCAGCGAAAAGGATTAACACAAATATTTACCACAGATCATTTGAGTGCTGCAAGCCATCTCAAGGAATGTGCTATGTATGTACCCATCTAGTGACTGGAGATATCACTCTTACTAATAATCAAAAACATTATTATACTTTTTTAGGCATTGCATTTTTTTCATAATACATTTACGATAGTTTTTTTTATCTTAACAAAATGTTTAAGACCTATAAAGGTTTTGAAAGGCTATTATTTTATTTTAGATGGGGGCCCATGATGTAATGACCCATAGGGATCAAAATAATTAACTTGACAGACTCTGGTGGTGTGGGTATTCTTCAGCTGGATTAGCCGCGGAGGGATCCAAAAAAAGATTTGGCTGGCAGAAGTAAACCTACGCCGCCAGCGCCTGTCAATATAATTTCATCGGTATCAAGGGACAAAGACGCGCCGTTGGAGCTGGCGGCTCACCACAAACATGCAGAGTCTGAGTTTTTGTAAATTCCGAATGGACAATGTTCGGCCATCACTACTTATTACTAATTGTTTTTTCTGATTTCCCTGCACACTGTAAGCTTCTAATAATGTAAGAATGTGCATTAGAATCAGAACCAATTTAGATTGATTCTTGTGGATCACCCATTGCCGCCATTTTCATCTGCTTTGTATTCTAAACAGGGAACAGGCGGCTCGATATTGGAGCCGTCCGATGTTCCCTGTCATCATGCTGCTGCCAGATATCGGAGGAGCTGGAGAGACAATGCTTTGCATGGAGACCTGCAGTTTCCATGCACAGCAACGCACATCGGCAGTGGTTAATGGTCATGTCCGATATCCCTGTTTTCGAGCGAGATTGATTGGTCCCGCTTGAAAACAGGGATGGCCGCATATGATATGGGCCAGATAGATGGCCATGAGCATGCATGGCGCTCGAAGCGGCCATTGATCTGGCCCATATCTGCGTGTGTACCCTGCTTAAGTCTACAGTCTGATGTGCGCTTAAAAAAAATCTGTTGAATACAGCAAAAATTTGATTAAGCAACTGATCAGCAGACTGCAACAGGCAAATGGACTGCTGTTCCTGCTTGCTGGCAAGTGCTAACTGTAATCTGCTGACCTGAGTTGAGATGTTAGCTGTACTAATATAATATTATAATCTAAGTATAGCCTTAATACTTAGCATAATATATATATATATATATATATATATATATATATATATATATATATATATATATATATATATATATATATATATATATATATACATTTATATATATATACAGCCATTGTCATTTAAAACACATGTATTAGGTAGATAAAATGTCATATGCATATAGCTCAAACATAACCAGCTCAGAATTCCGGAGCTTAAAGATAAAAACAAGGGATGATGAGCACAGTGTAAAGTCGTATTTGAAAAAAGACTTTAAAAGCAGAAATGGTTCGAATTGGTTACAATCACAATACTTAACAGAAACAAACTACCATCTTAAAGCTGCAGTGACATCTGTAGGGAGAAGAAGTATTTTTTCATGCATTTGTTTAATAAGGGGACCAAGGGTGCCAGTAATAGCCTAAATTAATAGGCGACAGTCACAAGTTCTTCCTGTGTAAGGGTAAACACATTTAAATGTATCTTTAGCACCAGTCATTTCTCTATCAATTGTGTCAGGAAGGGGTTTGAAGGCTATTTCTGGGGTTAATGGTGCATAGGTGCTATATTTTGTACCCCTCTCCCCAATACGCAGCGTAGCAGAGAGACTTACAGCTATGCCACAAAGTCCTGTGCCAATACTGGTCATGTGACCTTCCTGCCCCACCAGAACAGGACATGATGGTACATAGAGTCTGCTGGGTACAGGGAAAGGTGAGTTTCCAGACTGTGCACACAATGTCTGACAGTTTAAAGTTTTGTCTTTTTCATGAAGCTTATTGCAAAGTTTTATCATTTTTGCACATTCATTCTAAAAGAAAGAGAACTACATAAAAAAGCAAATGAATTGTGAGTTGTTGTTCTCAGCTTGTCAGCAGCAGTAAAAGCAGCCTTTAAAGTTTTACGAGGATAGTGATTTAAATAGCTGAGGCTAAGCATGATTCTCTAAGTATGACACTGCTTATCTATGAGGTTATTTTAATACAAGTGTAACTATTATTCTCAATGAAGTGTTCCATGCCATAGAATTGTATAGTATGCTATAGAATTGTATAGTACTATAAGAGGCTGAAAGTCTATAAAAGTCTAAATATTTATCCACTGGTTACTTGAACTCTGGTATGGAATAGAGATTTATCAAAACAAATATATCAAAAGATGGTCAGACAAATTATATGGACTTTTTTGGTAAATTCATTGCCCTGCAAACTTAAGCATCCTGGTAATATTCCCTAGATCTATAATGTCGACTCACTAGATAAAAGGAGCCTGTAGCATCTGACATCGCAAGGATGCCCATTCTTTGCTACATGTGTTCAGTAATCCTTATGGCTGCCACACATGGGTCGATGCCTGTAATATAGACAAGCCTTCGAGCTCAGCACAATGACGTCATCATGCTGAGCCCGATATCGAAGGACCTGGAGGCACATCGCTGCTGCGTCATCCAGCTCAGTCGATGCTGAGGTCCCCGCAGGCCACCATGCAAAGCAATGGACATCTACCGTGATTTACGGTCATGTCCGATAACCCTGTCTTCCAGCGGGATTGATTGATCCTGATCGAAGACAGGGATGGCCGCATCAGATTTGCACCAGATAGATGGCTGTGAGCACACACAGCACTTGAAGCGGCCATCGATCTAGGGCAGATATATGCATGTATGGACACCTTAGGCATAGAATAGTATCAGATAGGAGATGCATCTATAAAAAGGAGTTGTGTTGTGTTGACGTCACAGATAAACACTCTTCTTTATTCCCCACATACAGAACATACCAAATCCTGCCACTTCCATCTGTGCAACATCTCCAAAGTCTATCATATAGATGCTGCTGCTAGACTTATAACCACTTCGCATGCACAGATTTGAGACTTCCCTACTTTTTGGAACTCTGTTCCTTGTCCCATTAGACATACTCCTACTTTTAACACTTTCAAACAAGCCTTAAAAACCTGCTTAAAAGCCTACTCCCTTCTCTCCAAACTCTTAGATTGTAAGCCCTATTGGACAGGGTCCTCTCCTTTTCTTGTCTCATTGTCTGTACTTGTATATAAGCCTGTGTTGCATTTCAACCCTTATTTGATGTACAGTGCTGCATAATATGTTGGTGCTTTATACATAAAAGTTAATTATTATAACCATACTCCTGGTAAACATACCAAAATTACATGGATGGTTTTAAATGGAAAAACCCACATAAATAATAAAATGCATCCACAGCTAATAAAGGAACTTAATCTGAATTCTCTGCAGATTATGTGCTTTTACTTGTGCTCTTAAATAGGCAGTTGGCTATGCCCTATTTCAGCAACTGCCTGGACATGGGTAAAGGGGGTTATCAGTTCTAATAATAAAAATTCTCTATTATCATAAGTAGTTTGAGAATGTAAGACATAAGCTATGGCTGTGTATGACCATGCTGGATGGAGTAAAAGATGGGCCATTAAATTATGCCTTTGACCTAGAACTTTCATGATCAGTTTTGGAATTTCAATAGTCTTTGAAAAAAATGTGTTGTCCAATTAAACATTTTTTTTTCACCTAACTACTATTCTTTTCTACAGTCTCAATCAACTATCTCTCAGATGAGAAAAGATTGATTTTTCTAAACTTTGCCATGGACATCACCAGAGATAATCACCACCTGACCCACCTAGACTGTACGACAATCTTTAAACTGCAGGAAACTTCCCAGATGATTGCAGAAGGCTATTTCATCATTTAATGTTCAGAATAATCCTCTCTTCTCAAACACAAACATTTGCCTACTGTGCGAAGCATTCTAGTTTATAGTGACAAAACCCCAGCATAAACATGAATGCTTAGATCATGGTAACATGTCCAGCTACCCTTTATATAATCATCCTATCAGATTAGTGCGCTAAGCAACACGATTAGTGCACTTAGCATCCAAAAGAGAGCAAAAGGCAAGAAGTGGGTAAAATCTATGATAAATGCCAAAAATCTAAAGACCAGCTGATGGTTATAATACTTGCCCAGTTACTGAAGGTTTCCTTGTGTTTAAAACATCAAGATAAATATATGACATCATTCAATTTAAGTAGAGCATATACATGTTAACATGATGTGGTCTATAAATTTGAACAACAGTGGACCTCACCCTTTGGATATGTAGTAGGATTTTAGGCATCCTAAGACCATGGCTTACTTTATTTTTGCTTTTTATAGCTAGGTCAGATGCATTTTCAATTAAATGTTAAAACATAGGAAGCTGATGTATGAAAAGAAAAATCACAAAACATTCTCATAGTCCGTTGACTCTTTCTCTTTTAGATCTTTTTAAATATGTGTTTATATGGAAAACTTTGATCACCATACTGACAGCACTATTGCCAAGAATCCAAAAATATGCTTTCTATTTTAGTAGCCTTTAACTTAAGGCTTTCCAACCATGAGGGCCACATAAAGGCCAAGTTTTTGTATAAAAACCATTTTATGACTCTGTAAATCATACCTTACTTTTTTTGCTGTAGTCTGCCGGCCCATCAGGACTAGAGTTGGACAAACCTGCTTGCATCAATTTTTTTTGTTACCTGTTTTATTGCCGTTTGTAAGTATTGTAAAAAAAATTTATATCAGTTCTAAATCTGTTTCCAGTTGTTTTTTTAGTCTTTGAAAAACTAGTTGTATTAAAGGATCTGCTAAAAGGAATTACGTATAATATATTTTCAAGATACATAGTTTTCATTAGAATGTTTTCTCCATAAATCTCAACACTTGGCAAAATGAAATTGACTAATTTGGAAATGCATTAGAGTCAACTGGTCATGGAAAATATTTTAAGCACTTCTTACGTCTATCTAGTTCATGTTTGTATTAAAATGTTAACGTATTTTCAGTAAACCCAGTTATCGGAATACTAAAGCATAACATTTCATAGTAAGTACAACAGGCCTGGTCCAGAAGACGCCACATCATTATAATTCATAAAAGATATTCTTGAAACCAAGACCGCGAATGAAGACAAGGAATGATATAGTTGGAGAGCGTGTTCTAGCCGCACTGTGTCTGAAAGGCGCCTTTAGGATCACCAATTTGGGCGCCCTGGAATGTACCAAATAGACTTAAATACAGTTTCATTTTACACGTTCTTAAATCAGTAGAATATTGATGCCCGTTTTTTCTATGAGTAAGTTTTGAATTATATATTTAGTATGAGAAAAAAAATAAAAGTGCAAATTCTAAAAATATCAGTAACCTCATCTAGGCATATATAATAATTGTCTGTACTGTGTTTTTGCGCATCTTTTAGTTTACTAATAAATAATTTATTAAGGACAAACGACCCCTTATACTTAACATTCAAATGTATCATCTCTGCTCAGATGTGTTCCTATTTCTTCACATCGGTTAAACCTATTAAAGATCAAAAGGTCTAGATAGAATGTTAATTATATTTTTTATTACCAGGTATTTGCATGCTCAGTTAATACATCTCTGAATGAGCTGCGTTAACTTTTGGTTCCAATATACTGTACCTCTTAGAATAAACAGTTCATATAACTTACAATACATGGTACACATAATGAAAAAGGAAAAAAGAGAGAGAGTGAGTTAGTATGTAATAACTGAGAAGGTCCAGAATGGAATCCACATGTTAATTGAGGAATGTAGCTGCGTTGATCTCTTGCATTGAGCCAGCAAGGAGACATTGCATGTTACAGATGGGGAGGAATAGGCTTGGAATTTTTACTACCTCCTAAAAATTAATGCATGGAAATTTATAATGGTTCTTAGGCAAGTTTTTCTAAAACAACTTAACATTTTTCTGGAAAGCTTGAAGGCAATAGCTCTCAGACCAAGTACTTTCCACATTTTTAGCTCCTGTGTCATATATTGTAAGGATCATACAAAAGAGGCTAGACTAGATTGTACAGCGTTTATTGAGCACATTATATGGAAGACAGTTGTGAGAAAATATGTTACATTGGTTTTGTTATATAACGTCCTCATAAATAATAATGATAATGTGTGTTTTTAGACACACATGAGTGCCAAATATAAGCAGGTTGGGTGAAGACCCAATCACCCATATGTAAGTATATGATGAAGCAATAAAAAACTCCCATCTGTTTTCTTGCTCACACATATGTGGAATTGGCAATATAAAGGCTAATATTTTGTGCAATGTGAATGTTCCAACTTCTGAATGGTCTCAATACATCACACATAAAAGATGTATCTTTTATACTGTAGAGCATAACTACGCATATGAACACATCAGGGTTCATCTTTCAATTATTTCTGAACTGAAATATACATTGTTGCTAGGATGTATGACTTTAGCATTAAATTAAATGATTTGTTCTTATTAACTCTATAATTATTTTATAATTTTCTAAACAAGCATAGTTTGTACTGTTGTGACCATTTGTCTTTTGAATGTTCATCTAGCGGTATGATGTCCATATGCAAGGCTCCTGCCCAGGCTCTGCAACCACCTACCTACATATATATACAATCTTCTATCCTTTAATCACTGTATTTCTGTTTGACCCCAATAAATATATGTTCTTTGTGTAACAAAATCTATGTGCTGACTTAATTTAAGGATATGCTACTTGGAAATGTCTTACTAGAATGCATCTTGATATGGGTCACCTAATCTTAAGTGTGCCATGATGTTAATCTTTGTTTGTTACATGTAAATAACGCTGAGAAAAAAAATGTAAATGTATTTCATAGTTTACCAAATCCAACTGTCACTTTCAACAGCAGAATAAGCCTAAACCAATTAGACGTGCCTCTCCGACTACATCTCTAGGACTATTTAAAGAATAAACAGCAGACATGGTTAACCAAGTCATATCCCCAAGATAACTGTAGGAGATACCTTGGGGTTTTAAGACTCCCCACCCTCTTAGACTGTAGATAACGAGAAATGGGAAGATACCTCACCACAAGAGTACTGCAATTTGCTGCAATCCTTATGACAGCAGGTGATTTCAAGAACCTCTGACTACCCTTTTTTTGTATAAATGTTTTTCTACATGTTTCACTATATCGCATTCTTTAGTTGTTCCCTTCTCTTCTCTTTAAGCTGCAATAGCTGTCTATCAACTAATTAGTTCATACTGGCATCCATTGAGAGTGGGCTGAATGCAGAAAACAATGTGTTTTTGTATTGAAGATTGTCATTTTACGTGCTTAGTTCCCTAATAGCATCAAGATAAGACAAATGATAGCTACATGTCTAAATTGTATATCGCTTTGAAAATGATCAAGTCAAAATGATCTACCAACTCATGGTATCAATGTTTAAAATGGTTTATAAAAATCTGTATGCACCAAGTATATTTATATTTAAGATTTATTTTCCTTGCATAACACCAGGGACATGTATGGCACAATGTACAATTCTGTACATTTGTATGCACTGTGGCTCTTGGCTTTGTTTAATAAAAATCAGAAAAGAAAGCCACAATTGACTCCCATTGCCTTTGCGATCTACCAGTAGTTTGCGATGCACATGTTAGGCTTCCCTGTCCTATAAGTACTATGTCCTATATGTACATAGGCATTGATGTAATGCATTAGCTTGTAGCAAAGGGAAAGGGTTTGGTATATGGGTGGCTGTTGAAATGAAGCGTGTTGTGTTTCACAAGTATTCTTATTTTTAAAAACAATTATCTCAATCTACATCCAAACACTGTATGTTCGACATTTTTAACCAGGCTGTAAAACTTACATAAAAAATTTAATGGTAAAATGTTCCTTTGGTACACTGTATGAACATACATTCACTACTCTGGTTGTCTTTTGATAAATTTCACAAGTATTGATGCTCTATGGACCAGCTGCACGCTCTCTCTCAGCTGTAGAGCATGTCCTAGTGTAAAAAATGTTGCTATCTAATATGTTTGCAGGAGTAGCTGTTGGTAAGTTCCTTGACATATCTCTGGTCTCTTTCCCCAGAACTGCTTCACTCAGGAGCCCCCCCCCCTTTTTTTTTTTTAGAAAAGGAAGACTTTAGGAGTCGAGGTGAGTTTTGCTGGAAAATAAAGCAATTGTTCCATGTGAAATGGGACAGATGGGTCAGGAGATGGATGGTGTCTTTACTTCAGCAAGCAGGGCTCATAAAGCTGGTTGTGGCCGGAGAACCTCAGAACAGCATATGCAATGTGTTGTCGGCCCATACAGGAAGCAAAAGGATTTCTGGCAGATCAGCCAGCATTTTATTTTTGACTGAAATTGTTTATAAAACATTTGACATTAATGTATTTTAAGAGATGTACAGTGCACTGGGCAAAATATTGTGTAGCATATTTTGAACACAAAAGTGTAATGCATTTTGTAGCCCCTGTTGACAAATCAACAAACATGCATTGATAAACATGCACATTTTCCTGTTGTCACCGCATGCTACCCAGAGCTAAATAATCTCACTGTTTTTTTTCTCTTTTTGTACCAAGTGACTGCATTTTTAATGCTGTACCACAATTATTTTTTATAATATGTGAGTGATGTAAGAGTGCTTTAAACGTGAGATGTGATGTACATGCTTTAAAACATGAGATGTGTGCTTGCAACAATGTTTAAAGCTATAAAAAGAAGATTGAATGCTGATTTCACAGCACCTTGCAATGCAAAATGTGCAGTTCCTGACATTAACACAATCCCTCACTAGAGGGCGCTACAAGACACAGAATTGACAGCACTGACTTGTGTTCTATCATGTATGTGGTCACCTTGATAAGGACAGTAGCAGAGTGCTCCTCCAAGTTTTGTTTTTTCCATTATTACACTACATCGGCATGTTTTTTCATTACATAACATCAAAACGATCAGGAGATAGCACTGAGGGTTCCAAATGACTTTCCACTGTGAGTGGAGTTACACTATGAGTGATATCAAGCTTTTCAAAATGAACAAAAAAGGTATAATGCATTTAAAATAATTTAAAACCAGTTTAGCCAATAAAAATTTTATGTAAAGCACAATAGTGTCCACAGATACCACCTATATAGTGATAATTATATTTATATAAAGTGCCAGGTGGCACAGGATTTTGTTATATATGTCGACACCATTTGTAACTTTTGCCCATTTATCAGTTATTAAAGTGTAATATGGTTACTGCCTGACTTTTTCCCAGGTAATGACTATTATAATAATATTACTGAAAACAAATTTGTTGGGAAGATGGAAAATCTACCCTTGGTGTGTAATGCACCAGCCTATTGATCAGACTAATGTACTATGAGCTCAGTTCTGGGTATAAACCTTTTAGGACAGATTCCCCAAGAGCATGAAAAGTATTTGAAAGATTCCTCAAAGTTGACAAAGGCTACTTTTAAGGGTTAATTCAAGAGTGATCATTACACTGTTGCTTTCTGACATATTCAATAAGAAGTATTTGCTACATTCTTGATATCTTACTACTTGGTGGCGGGTAAGTCTATAGAACACAAAGTATCATTTATCTTTTGTAATAGAGAAAGTCACCATCTGCAATGTGACACATTTGTATCCCTATCTGCACCTATTCTCCACCAAGGGATAGTATACAAAGCTTTCCTCATCAGGGAACTGTAGGAGCAACATATTTAGTCACAGGACTTGTAGTTACTAAATATATATATTGTTTTTCTTTCAATTTATATAGATTGAAATGCCCCTGGAATAGGAATAGAGGGACAATCTGCCTGGATGACACTTATTCTGGCAAAAGCGTTCTAAAGGGGAATTTCCAGATCAGGAAGTATACTGAAATGTCCTTATAACACATAAAACTTTTACGTATAATTTAATTTACCTGCATTGAGATTGAGTAGACAAAAATGATGTTTTAGATTCCCTCCATATAGAAATCTAGGGACATGTATTGAAACCAATTAACTATATTAAAATTTGTCCACCCAAAATGTCAATTTTTCAATTATGGATGTGAAAGGCAACTGCAATCCTGATTCCAAGTGATCTGGATTTGATTAGAAGTGAATATTAATACATTGGTTAAAAGTGAAAATGTTGGACAGATCAGCCTTTCATTGACTTTATGCCTTATGTCAGTGGTTCCCAAACTTTCCTTGCAGGGCCCCCCCTTTTCTATTAAGGAACCATATCGAGCCCCCCCCCCTCCCTATTCAAGCACAGGTTAATATGAGAGCCCCCTCCCTATTCAAACACAGGTTAAGAATGAGGGCCAGCGCTCCTCTAGAATACCTGTGTGTGCGCCCCAGTTTGGGAACCACTGCCTCATGTGAAGATGATGAATATGATTATGAATATATGGACAATGAATATATAGACAAATCTGATTTACAAAGTTAGTTTTGTGTGAATGTAAGCACAATATAATTATCAATACACTATAGACCCCACTTTCTTGTGATGATGAGGTGATTTGATAAAGAAATCGAGAATGGCCAAATATTCTTCAATCACCTGTACATAAAGAAAATCATCAAAAATCTACTCTTGTAAAAATGTAAGTAAATTTACTGTTTGAAGATTCTCAACTCCTTTAGTCAATGAGCATCACCATCTCTATAACAAGATAAAATGAGCCTCTAGGACTTATCTCCCTGCCACACATGGCTCTATCATTCCCAGCACACTGCATCCACAAATGCTTAATAAGGCAAAGCCTGGAGATGTGATCAGTTAGGAAATGTTTAGAGAAACACGTTGTTCTTGCCTGCTGGAGGGCACCACTTTCCTTACACAGTCACTTTCCACCATTTATGTACCATCTGTAAGTACTTTGCTAGAAACTCACTGAGGTCTCTTGCTGAGCAGCCATTAGGACAGGCAACAAGGCAGGATGACACACGAACCTTCCTTCCAAGTTAGGGAGAGACTGGCAACATGGCATCGCAAAGAGGGGATGTGATACACAACCATTTCTAAGGGGATCACACACTTGTATTGAATATTCTTGGGGAGAATGCCTGGAATTTCCTGAATTTTATAGCCACTATCTCAATGTGATTGACATGTGCCCTCACCACCAGGACCACAGAGAGTGACAACACTAGGTAAGCTTGCCTTGGTCATCTCTGGGGGGGGGGGCAGGTGAGGAGATTGCTACAGTCAGCTGACAGACCTCTGATACACAGCTACATCTATTTATTGTAACTAAAATCCTG
>CM070035.1:98803338-98823256 GCA_036250615.1 Ptychadena robeensis | reverse complement strand
CTATTGCTTAAAAAAGATGCAATGACGTCATAGGATAGTAGGACATTTGATTTACTACAACATATGCATTAATTGAAAACTCAAATGCGTTAGTAAAAAGACAACTGAAGCACATGGGAATAAATGTAAAAAAACTGTGTGTAAAACACAACATTTTAAATCTCAAGGTTGGATTGTATCCAGCTTGTGAAAATAAACATATTAAAAGAGCGATAAAGTAATCAATTCTCAAAGATCAAATATCAAATATCAGAACAAAGTTAAGTTATTGATAACACATACCTAAGTCAACTTTGAAAAGTGAATGATCACTTTGCTTTGTATATAAGGAGGAGCTATATTCACCTGATCGCCAATAGAATGCATGCAGAAATCTTGCAGCGCACATAAAGCAATCCTAGTTTCATTGTGTTTACTAAGCACGCATGTAAATATTCTCAATGCATACCAAACATTTACTTTGCAAAGTGAACAAGATTGTTGAATTTAAATTTCTAACTACAAATGTTAATAGCATAAATGAGTGCAAATATCTGCTTGCCATAGAGATACTTAGCAGCTCCAAATGACAAAGTCTGGCAAACACTGCCTACTCATAAATAACATAATTGAGTTATTTCATCAATCGTTTCCCGGGCTGCTGTCAGTCCGCAGAATCCCGGGAAATGACCTGTCGCTCCTGCAGACGCTGGCAGGTCATCTAGATAAAGACACTATGGCAGTTCGAACCGGCGAAAGCCCAAAAAAAATCGAATGCGTCCGCCGGGCGGTTGCGATTATTGCTCGTTTACCGACCAGTTAAAAACCGCCTTTGTAAATGGGCCCTAAACGCGATTTATTTTTATCCTGTATTTATATAGTGCTGACATATTGCGCAACACTTTGCAGAGCATATATAATCATATCCTTAACTGTCTCTCAGGGGAGCTCACAATCAAATGTACATGGAATAGTGTTAAACAAAAAAAAGGTCCCCATTCAAAGTATAGGCATCGATCAAGGTTATGTTGGTAACCTGTAGTTTTGAGCAGGATTGATTAATCCCACCCGAAGCTACCCATACACGGCTCGATTTTTGCAAAAATTGAGCTGTGTATTACTACCTTATCCTACAAATATTCTAGGTATATGTTCTCCATAACATGGGCATCTTCTGTTGACTGTGCAATTAAACTTTTATTGCTTTTTTAAAACTATACTTCCCACTGTGCCTTGTAATTTCCCCTCCACTAAAATGAATGGAGGGAAGTCTAAGGTCAACCTACTGCAGGATGCTTTTCAGGACCACAACATACAATCACGCTGTGCTTGTGTGCGATCCACACAGCACATTTGGTGTTCCATTAACTTGGTACTGCAAAAGTAAAATCGCACAGTGTACTGTCAAGATGTGATCCATATAAATAAGGGTGTAATAGTGCCTAAAAGCTACGCAAGCTACTAAAAAAAAAAAACATACCACCCTCCACCTCCCAGTTTGTGAATCCTGCCAAAATATCAAGTTAACACACCTAACATTGTATTCAAGTCAAGTGGGATGTAGACATTCTCTATTGGATGGGATGTGGGTCCTCTATATTGGATCAACCTATATTATCCATAAGCTAGATACCCTCAGGTCTCAGAAGATGGGCCTGAGTGCAGGTGGCCATACTGGCTTATTATAAATAAAATTGGGGGAATTACACAAATTGCAAAAAATGGTCTGTCTGTAGTTTAGGAGTACAAACTATTTGCAAGCCATAAAGTAACTTAATAAAATTTATTTATACCCTCTAGAGACCACAAAGAGAAAATGAAAAAAAGAAAACAGCATAGTATGCTGAAATGTTGAATGTGAATTGTAAAACACCAGACATGCTTTTGATCTGGGGGCGAAAGATTGTACTCATTGTTGCAGGAGGTGAAACAGGCCCTATACACACTGTTACATATGTATATGTCATCATTGCAAACAAAGCAAGGAAACATTTGACATATTTGCAAACAAAGCTTTATTACATTATACAACCATTTCATCATGTTATTTGAATATTTCGTTTGAGTATTGTAGTAGTTTAAAAATAAGTCATTATCCAATATGTTGTACTTTCTTATTCTGCAGTGCTATGTTGCCATGTGGGACTAGTAGTATCCATAGCTATTGCTTTTCTGGTTACATCCACTTAATTTACAAACTCCCAGACCATTGCTTCTGTTGATACTTACAATATGTAAAATATACAATAATGAATTGTAAACTTTTGATCTGCAAACATTGTTTGGTGTTGGTATCCAGTTTCTTTGGTGGTAACAAATTGAAAAAAAAATCTACATATCTGATAACTGGAAAATTCTGGGTGTTCATGCTAATTTATTGTAACTTCCAGGTGACAGGATTTAGCCATCCATACATTTTTCTGTATTTGATAGACTGGTAATAGTAGTACAATAATGTTTTGAGTTAAAATTACTATTCCTTTATAGGATATTGCTTTGGTCATAGTGGGGATTTGTAAGCTAATGTTGTTCAAACCTGATACAACCAAATAGGAACTTTCATGACGAATTTCCAACTTGGTAACATGAGACATAATTAATTTTTGCTTTTGTAGGTTTCTATTATTTTTTTTACGTTAAATTTCAACTCGCTAACTTTGTGAGTTTGTTGCAAAGCATCTGAACATGGTTTCATCACCAGATTTGATAGCATGAAAGCAGTTTTCTATGAAGAAAACTGCTTTCAATGTGCACCTATGTACTAAACATCGCCCAAATAAAGTCACTGGTGCCCCAGATGTGCCCATTTGCAGTAACCCTCTCTTCCCTGGTGTGATAACTGCAAATGGGCACATCTGGGGCACCCATGACTTTATTTGAGTGATGTTTAGTACATATCAGCATAGCTTTGTGCCCTGATTTTTGTGTTTTTTCATTAATTTTATTTAAAAAAAAAATTAATTGTTTTACATAATTGTTTGTTTCAAACATTATTATATTCAGGATGTCTACTAGACCCTTGTACGGACATATTTTGGGAAGTTACATGCCTACAACATAAAGAAAAATTTACCATTGAAGTCTATGGTGCACTTTTGGTACAGAAATCTGGACCTCAGCAGTGCGCTAGGGAGGTTAAGAAATGCTGTAGCTGTAATTTTCTATTGAGTTAGAAAAGTTTAATTTCTTAACTATCCCATGTTATTTCAAGGATTATGGGTTGAAGCTACAAAATTCATTACCATCTGCCAGATATTATTATGTATTAACAGCTGTTGCAGCCACCCTTAGCAGAGTTTTACTGGGGATCCAAATATGTTGAATGTCTTAAGATGTAACTTTTTTGTTCTGCTAATATATATGTGTAAAGCAGAGTTATATTTTTGTAGAATAGGCATTTGCATTCTTATGTGAGGGGTTGGTTTATTGTAACATCTGACCAAAGTCTATCATCAACTTTTTAGGTGGCTGAAAAAATCATTTCATATTTGGTTCCATCTTGGTCTGTATTTTTTAATATAGTCATGTTAATTTGAAGGGTGTATTGTTTCATTGGGTGACAATACAGCTTTATAACATATATATATGTGGGATGATGACCTGCTTTGGCCTAATTATAAAATCATAATTATCATGTTAATGTTTATAAGAGAGGTCAACATTAGGGATGCCTAGTTTACTGCTAAAATTAATTCAGTTTCATTTAAAAGATATTGTAGTGTTTGTGTGGGTGTCGGTGGTGGCAAGGCATAAGAACATAATGTATTCTGTAATGTAAACTGGTAATAATGTTGTAAATGTCCAGCAACAACAACTGTTATCCCTTTGTAACACACCCAGAGATCCATTTTTCTTTGCCATCATGTAACTGGCAGGATTCATGTGCAGACTTGTCAAACTGGTAAACTGTCTTCAGATTAATTGGCAGTTAGGCGAGGATAGCATACAAACCATTTTAACTGATATTTTCTAATATAATTTACAGCATGTCTGTTGTAACAATTCTATTCCAATAGTATCACTACAAGGCTACACTTTGTTTTGGACCACATACAATGAAGGTAAGGTTAAACAGAAGTTTACGGAAGGCCATAAATATCCTCAATTCAGAGGCTAACCATGGTTGACTGTGTATGTGTGTCTTCATTCTGTTAAACCATATCACCACATGTTTTCATTAAAAGCCCTGTCCTTAGGATGACTTTCCTATATTACAGCCTCGTGAAGAGCCTATGTTTGCTTTTGATGATCTCTTGCGGTGCTACATTGCTCCCTCAGGCAAAAGTAGAAACTATACACCCTACTTGGTGAAGAACCCATGCAGAGAGCCTTAATCAGAATTAGAGCTTCTCATTCTATGCCTATGCTAATTAAAATGACTCAAGGAAATCAAAGTTCCCCAAAGTTACCATAACAATTTACAAAAGGTGTTTTTTTGACTGTTTTAAAAGTGTCTTAATTAGCATAATGTTTCCTGTTAAAGGAAAACTTCTCTCACATTTAATTGTTTTCTTTGTGCATTGTAACTTTTTTTTATATGTAGTCAAAAAAGATCAATGTATTCAGTGTGAAGATTGGCTCTTTATAAATGAATTGTTGCCCATGGGTGTGCTGTGTCCTTCATAAGACTATATATATATTAGGAAATTCCTTCTGATGACTTACTTACTGCACAGCTTGAGTCATATATTCAAAGTATCTATCTAACTAGTTATTTGGATTTCAATATCTGCAAAGATTTTGAATGTGCATGTAAAATACATTTATATCTTTTAAGATATTTTAGATTACATATATTGTCAGAATGGTAGTCCAGTAATCAAAAAAATATGCCCAAATATTACATCTTGATCATATTGAATAGATGCACAAATATACCCAAAGTATTCTATAAGTCATAGCAGTCTGGTCATTGAGATTTGTCTATAAATATCATGATCTTCCAGGGCAATAATTATAACTCAGGACAAGAATATATGAGAGCCTTGAAGAGACTAAACTTTTAGTGATATACAAGCAATCCATTTTTGAATACATTGTATAATTAACTTTTTGTAGTAAGTGTTTGGATACCCAGTTAAATAAACACTCGGTGTATTTTTGTTTCAACACACAACTGTGTGTTGCCAACTTTAAACTATTGGCCTTACTAGTATCCTATTTAGTTTGAATAGTGAATGTCGAGATCTTTCAAAATCGACCATATGTGTGTATGCTCAATATCTCAAACATCTGGCTGCCCTACAAGCAGAGTGCCTGCCAGACCATGTTAGTTATATGACATGAGATCAGATCTTTGGGAAAATTAGAAGGAATGTTCCTATTTCAATAGATGTTTCCAGCTTGAGAGACAACATTTTGAAAATATTAAGGTCCAGGTCATGTGGCAGACTATTTTTGGTCAAAAGCTGTCCTCAGGGGTTCTTGTTGGTGTTTTTTGCTTTTCCCTTTGTCATTGTTGAGAACTGGATTTAAGTATCTCAGCCTAAATATCAAGTCCAATAAAAAAACACCCTACTACCATCTACTAATTGTGGCCACATTTTTACATGGGTTGCAATGTTTTGACTATGTATAATTGTATCATTTGGTATCAAATGCTATATATTCATATTTGTGAGTTAATTCCATGCCCTTGGAGTACCAAAATAGCTGTGAATGTAAATTGATGTAGTTTAAGTAAATAAGTAATATACAAAATTGTGACTTCACTTTAAACTTAATTTATGCAAAAACTTGTGCTTTAACAATATTTTTTTGTATTGTTTCCACGACCCTTTGCTACATTTCTAACAAATATGGTGATAATACCACATGGGTTTATGAGCTTTGCTCAAAAGTTTGTGACCATCCCTAACTTTAGAATAGCTTGCATTTATCAACAACCGCTAAAAGAATACTTTCTTAATATGTCAACTGATATTTAAGTAGTCTATATTTATGCTACCAGCATAAGTATAGGGGCATATAGAAGCCAATTAGAGTTCAGTTTACTGAACATAGATTTGTAAAAAGGTATATTCATTCTTAGAGTATGTACGTGTGTGTTCCAAACATTTTGGTAGTCAGATATCTGATTGCAAAAACTCAAATAATCCTTTTAGGGACAACTTCATATATATCCAGTATAGAAAAGAGAAGTTCAACATTAACATTGTATCCCAAAATTTTTTAGCTAGCTTTTACAAAAGCATGAGGACTGATCTTCAGAGGTATCAGATTTTTCCCCATGAGGTCTTACTTCCTCAATCAACAATCATAATCCAGCCATGGTTTGGTGACCACACACCTATCCCACATTGATAGGTCCAACACAAAAATATAATATGCTAGAAATGACAGATGGAATAAAATGTTGGTAGGTTAATATGATCAATCACTCCTATTGCTTATTATCTTTCTAACCAACTCTTGGAGACATGGCCACTTAAGTTCTGTTTGAGGTGAACAAATGATAAAGTTTAATTGAAAAATGTAATAAAACACACACACACTTGGGAAGACAAAGTAATATGCATTATATATGTACCCTGTGTATGTATGACATAAACAAAAGGAGCAGTTGAACTGTTCAATTCAGATGGTGTTCGTTATACACATATAATTGTTTATGCAGCCACACTGAGGATTTCTATAGAATAAATTACAGACATAATGGCAACAATATGCTTTCAGCCTTCACATAAATATAGGCAATTGTGCAGCATGTAAGCAGTGCATCTGTATGATAGTCTTACGTGCATCCATAAACACATGAGCACAGTAAACTCCACAAGTCTAGCTGGTCATATTGTGCACATTTGTACAATAGCCTGGAGAGAAATGATTCCTTTCATGTGCAAGATGACTGCTACAAGCTTTGGCTGATAGTGTGGGAAAATGGGGGAAGCTTGTGAGAGAAATTAATTGTTTAAGTGAATGAGATGTAAAATAACAAACAAGTAAAATAATTAGAAATGAAGAAACAAACAATCAATCTAAAAGAAAGGGGGGGGGGGATTATAAGAATTAATAATGGAAAGGTAGGTAGATACATGCATAAAGATATAGACCTAACTATACACATCTTTAGTGATCAATTTTCAAATGAAAACTATAAAAAAAATGCAAAAGTATTTTTTCACAAGTGCCTACTTAAATATAATAGCTTAATTGTCTTAAAGGGTATTTGTACTTGTAAAATAATTTTTTTTTAAATTACATAATGGATCTAGTACTTTTTATTCTATTTATGTTCAGCTGGTATCACAGTACAAGCCCAGTGTAAACGTTCAATTGTTTAGATGCACCATGTGTGTATTTGAATTGGATTGTAGGAGAGCACAAGGGGTATATGAGATCCACATGTGTGTGTGACGTGATTGCTTATTGCCGATAGCATATAGCAGATTTCTGTGCTACACTGTACTCACATAGTTTCTGTAAATTATGTAGAAGTCCTATAGAGTCCCAGCATAAAGCTCCCCACACACCTTCCATGCTAAGAAATGGACATCAACCATGGTTAACGGTCATGTTTGACATCCCTGTTTTCAAGCGGGATTGATTGGTCCCTCTCGAAAACAAGGATGCCAGCATATGATATGGGTCAAATAGATGGCTATGAGCCGCCATCGATTTGGCCCATATCTATACAGCTGTAGATTAGCAAAGTCCTGCCAATCAACTAGCCAACCAGATTGCAGATTGAATACATACATCGTCAGCTCCATGCAGGGAACATTCCCTGCGTGGAGCTGACAATGTATGTATTCTTCCTTGGAACAAGGAATAACGATTTTAAAGATCAAAAAACAAGTCTGAGTGCGGACTCCTTAAACCTAAAGACAACGATTTGATTTAACAACATGTTGGATGCCTGTTTGATCTTCATCTCCTTCAAGCAGGATTGAGCATTTAAGGTGGGCAGCGTTCGATTCCCAAAACAATTGATCGCTGTAATCGCAGATCAATCTTTCGGGAATCAAATGCAAGATTTACCCGTGTATGGGTACCCTTAGATCAAAGCAGTTAAACTTGCTACTGTTTTATTAGCCATTCATCTTTTCCACTCAATTCTGTGTTCAAGAAAATGTTGTCAAGTTTAGTTTGACTTTTGAACTTTTACTTTACTTTTGTTTACCCATGCTCACCAATATAAAAGCAGATCCATCTCATATTCTTCCTGCACATATAAACAGTTGCTAGAAATACTAAAAATACTAATTACTAATCTAAAGACGTTGGCATGTGCTTCAGTTATTTTGTGTTTTAGAATGCCTAAATTAAGTGCTTCTGTCCACTGGGTGTCATGGATGCTTTGGCATGACGCAAACATAATGCCCAACCTACAGATTAGCTTTGCATTTTAGAGCACATTATCACTGCATTGGCGTTAATGCGCTCTATTCATTTGAATTGCAAAAAATTTGGAAAAAAATATTGGGCACAGTTTTTCTACATCATTGCCCAGCAACAACGTGGCGCCCACATTTAAAACAAAGAGTTGCGGCACGGGATCCTGTGCCATTCACATTAATGGAATTGGTTGTGTCAGTGCCAAAATCAACACGACAGTGGACACGAGCCCTTACTCCAAGGTGTCTATGAAATAGAAAGTCAGTGGAGAGGGCAGTATTAGAAAGACTAATATATTTAATAAGTGTGATTAGGCAGAGTACTCTTCTGCACATTTATCACAGTTTGCACTTGTATGTTTATATTTAAACCCCCCGAATTCACATTATTTACAGCTCTGCATAATATGCTGGTGCTTTATAAAATAAAATTGATAATAGGAGATGCATTTATAAGTAATAACAAAGCCTAATTCCTTTTCACCAACCGGTATAGACAGACTGGATCATATTTGTAATTTTATTGTTTTTCCCATAGTTCTACTTTCCTATTTGGCCATCAGTTTAAAGTGTTCTGTGTTTTACAATGGAACTATTCTGGTTTCAATATGTTTTCAGTGTAATGGCTCTCAATTTACAACGTAAACCATTTGCTAAACATGGGCGCAAGAAACTTTTAACATAAATCAGCCAAGTGTATTCTAAAGCAGTGCTGCACAAGAGAACGGAGATATATTTATGAAAGCTTTTAAAGATCCAAAAAACAACCACCCACCCACCTCCTTTTTTCCTTGCTTGGCCCAGTACTGAGTTACACATAAGTGATTTGTTTAGTAGACATAAATTAAAGTATATATCTATCAAGCTTTAGACCATTGAACTTTACAGTAATTCAATAGCACACAGAGGCAAAGGTTGGATGCCTTAGGCAACGGGGCAGATCAGCTTGAGAGTGTTACCAGCCCAGAACCCTTCATTCACAGTGTCCAGGGAGGTACACAAAAAGAAGAAAAGGCATCAGAAGGAAGCTAATACTTTGGAATTCTCATGTTGCACGTTTAAATTAATGCAATATTTCTCAAGACTCTCCTTTGTCTCTAGAGTTTTTTTGTTTGCTCTCTTAATTGATTGACCTTAGCCAGGTCTGGGTTCATGCACCATTTTCTGGCTTCCCTGGATGTAGAGTTTCCTACAAAATTCCATGCACACACTGTTTAAAAGAGCATTAAGCAGTTCCATTTCTTCTTATGAGATTTTTGAATGCCCTAGGACATACTTCAGAAAGTGTATTTCCACGAAATCATGATGTTGAAGTAATTCCAGGAGGATATATGGGAGAAACAACAGATCAGCACTAGGAGTGAATTAGTCAAGGTTAATTCAGTACATACTCCAGTCAACTCAACACATGTCATGTCATGAAAGTGATAAGCTGAAGGTTCACCTGCTGACTAGTTATTACTAGTCATGTTCTCCGTGCCTTCACCCTAATTTCATGCATGCCAAAAGTAAACAGCAGAGGACCACAGGCAATCTGTCCAATCTCAATTATCAAAACTTTTTATATAAAAAGTTACGTTATACAGAAGAAATGCCTTATGGCTGACTTCTAGATATATATGACACATTATTGTAGCTCGGTTATTATTGATACATCATTAAATGTACAGACTGTAAGACTTGGAATTAAGTTATTGCAACAGGGTTGAATGGTAAAAAGAACAATCTATTTGTGTGCTGAGAAGAAACATGCTCATAGAAAAACAGAGCTGCTTCAGCTTTGCATTGGACTGGATGGACTGTGACCTGGGTTCGGAGGAAATAGGTTGAATAAAGTTGCAGAAAAAAGATACTGTGGATAACATCTTCAAGTAAATGTTGAATCGTGTCATGTTTGTTATTTTATTAAATGTAAGTGTTACATATGTTGTAGGCTTGTGCACACGTTCCCTAGAAAAGTTATGTACAGATGGTTAATTGAAAAGGGGTTCAGACTTGGAGAAGAGGTCTTCATAGCCAGGTAACACTGTCATCATAATAATGGTGTCTCCAGTCATGAGTATCCCCTTTGTTCTGTGGACAGTTTCAATCTAAAGCTGGGTTTACACATGTAGATTTTTTGTTCCATCAACTGCCGATTCAATTTTTTGATAGATTTATTTGTCGAACATCGTTCGTCCATTTAACGAATGTATCATTAGATTTTTTTGTTCATTCATCCCGATATCAAATGAAAATACATTCAGAATTACTACGACCGATAAAAATTTACCAACATGTTCGATGATCTTTTGAACGATTTTTTGTTTGAGATCGAACAAAATGTATCCATCAAACAAATTGGCCATTCTAGATTTTTGTTCAATCAGCCCAAAAATCGTTCGTTCTTCATTGATTGGACGAAAAAATCTACAGGTGTAAACCCACCTTTTGGGTGTAGATGTTTTTCTTCTGGTCCATGTGCCCTGCACCAAATACTCATTTAGTTTGAATTCTTGTGTGCTCTACGTTGCTTACTGCTGATGGCTGAACTGAGTTAAACACTTCTGTTATACAGTGGACATAAAATGCCTAAAATGTCAGATTCCTGTGCTGTACAAGAATGAGACAAAGATAAATAATTTCAGAACTTTTCCACCTTTAATGTGACCTATAAACTGTAAACTGCTTTGACATTTTACCAGGGGTGTTTAGACTCTTTATTTCCTCTGTATATTACTTTAGTACTATGTTACTTACTTCTGACCCCAACACCCTGTATTAGATACTCCAGATTCCTTACATTTTTATAAAGTATAATTTGTACTGCTATTAATTAACTATGATACATTAAGCCCTTCACACAGCTTGAACACAACCTTAATTTGTTTGGTGAAATAGCCACTGAGCACTTTGCACTTGGATGAGGTAAAGAATACACAACCATGCATTCCCAACCTGATCCTTACTCCATTATCAGCAGGACTGTTGGCCTAAATTAAAGAAGTTGAGAGAAATTTCACCTCAAAATCATGTGTTTTTAGCTATATCTTCATGTGAAAAGCAAATTGCTTTATACTTTGTTTATCTGCATGAGACTGAAGGTTAAAGGAAAGCAGGCATTTGTTGTTTAGATGTGTTTTCATAAATAAATTTTGAATTGGTAAGTTTGCTAACAGGATGTAAATTGAATACGTTTGGCAGTCATGGAGAAAATAAGTTCAACTTACACCCAAAAAACACTGCTCTCCGTCCTTCTGTCTCATTTAATTCATGCATCTTGTACAACTGAATGTCAACATTAAACCCACAATTAGGTGTCAAACATATTAATCTATGTAACTAAGCTATCACAGTTTTCATCTTTTCACTAAAACAGGTTATAAAGATGTATTCTACCTGTGAAAACCAGAGTGTTCACACTAAGGCGATGAATTGGTTGTTTGTATAGTTGTGTTTGTTTGTACATAGGCAATTTATTTCTGACTCGGCCAGACACAGTACCTTGTTGCATTGCATACACATATAAGTCAAACATTGAGTTCAGTCCTATGTTTGCACTGTGATAGGAGGATTTGTACAATTGGATGTACTTCACATGTTAATATTACCATAGAAGCACAATGGTCTCCAACATCAATCTCTTAAGAGTAAATGCTGCCCAGAAAGCTTTTCTTTGAAAGAGCAGCTCTGGTTTACAAGGTTAAGTAGGCGCTCATCTGCTTGAGTTTACTTTTACATTATTACATTGAAATGCTTGCATTCCAGTCCTTAGTTTCTTTGTGGAACAAATATTTTGCAAATGATAGTTTTGTCTTGGCTTTATTTGGGTGCTATTCCATTTGCAGAGATAACAATATATTATGACTCTGATATGTGTTTTGGAACAGAAGCAACAAACCAAATATTTTTTTACCATATAAGAATATTTGTGAGACAATGGATTTTGATATCTAATTTTGCTCTAGACTTGTTATCTATAGCACAATCTTTGAGGTTCCTGGACTGTGAAATATTGGCAAAAAGAATGATCAGTGCTGGTATCCTAGATGTGATTTTTGTTGCAATTCCTAAAGCCCCCCATACACCTTCAGATTCCTCCATACAACTTTCATGAGACCTACCAACAACTATGTAGTATAGTGACCTCCCTGATAGAATACATAGTGATTGGAAGGTGTAGAAAGGTCCTCCTATTACATGGTTTTGGTAGAAGAAAAGTTGGTTGTACAGAAGTTGCATGGTAATTGTATGTGGTGTATGGGGGGCTTTAGACCAGGGGTGTTAAACTCAAACACACATTGGGTAAAAAATTTTATTTTGTACAAAATCACAGACCAACCATGATAATTATGGAAAACAAATGTCTACAATTGAGGACGGTTTTTCTTTTTATCAGATATACCTATAAACATTTTCACATGGAAACAAGCTGAACATTTGCTTAAGCAGTAAATCTGGAACAAGCAATGCAACAAGTATAATGCAATTACATATGTAACATTAAATGTTGGTAAAATGGTATTAAGCCCCCCATAGACAGGCAGACTCCCGGCCATAATTGTAGCAGTTGCGCACTCCCGCGGATCACATCAAGGTTGTTCTGCCTCAGCTATTTGGGAGCCCACCTTGAGTTATGTAGAAAAAAAGCCGGCAATTCGGGTCGCAAACGGATCCGACCTGCCGGTTCTTTTTCTCTACAACTGCCAGGCAGAACAGCTGCAGCTTATAAACAGGGAGGGGGAGTCTCCTCCCCCTCCCTGTTAATTGGCTAGACGGACAGCAGTCCTGTGTGTCAGTGGAAGACACAGGATTGCTGTTCGACATGTAGCAGACTGATTACAGTGTGGTGACGTCACCACGCTCTAATCAGTCTGCTAAAGGTCTGCCATAGATCGAGGTGTCTATGGCAGGCTTTACACTGCAGACTATTACAGACTAGCCTGTGAGTTAATTGCAAATGGTTTTACCATTAATTTCAAATGTTAAGTTGAAATAATGCAAACACTACATTTGCTTTTTTTCCACAATCCTTCTCTACAGCTCCATTAATTTTGCCATGATGCCAGGGATTTTGTGATATAATCTAGTCAAAATAAACTAGTTGAAATCTCACAACCATCTTTCTATAGGCCATCTCACTGCAGTCACTATAGTCCAAGTCAATACTATGGCTTTTAATAGACAAATCTAAAGCCCCCCATACACCTTCAGATTCCTCCATACAACTTTCATGAGACCTACCAACAACTATGTAGTATAGTGACCTCCCTGATAGAATCCAATAGTGATTGGAAGGTGTAGAAAGGTCCTCCTATTACATGGTTTTGGTAGAAGAAAAGTTGGTTGTACAGAAGTTGCATGGTAATTGTATGTGGTGTATGGGGGGCTTAAGTCAAAAGATTGTTTTGTAATTCCACATGTCAAATCCCATGTAGTATATAAAGAGAGAAAAAGATACTACTTCTACTACTACCTACTTTGGTGTTCGTATCGTTTGAACCTTTTTCTCTCTATATTATTATTGTGTTTCAGAATTTTGTATAACAGTCTTGCCATGATGGTGACAGCAAACAAGGTTTAAACAAATTATATTGCAGAGGTTCTCCTACCACTGCTGAAATATAAACTGAAGAAGATACATCCTATATGTCCTGAGGTCTTTTAAGCCCCCCATACACCACATACAATTACCATGCAACTTCTGTACAACCAACTTTTCTTCTACCAAAACCATGTAATAGGAGGACCTTTCTACACCTTCCAATCACTATGTATTCTATCAGGGAGGTCACTATACTACATAGTTGTTGGTAGGTCTCATGAAAGTTGTATGGAGGAATCTGAAGGTGTATGGGGGGCTTTAGACATTATCCACTAAACATAAATATCAGATGAACTATACTAAATGGGCAGCTAGAAATAAGTAAGGACAGTTTGCTAATTAATGTTCAGTGACCCAGAGTGCAGCAGCTCACATGGTGCCTAACAGGGTGTAGCCCTTGACATTCTAGCACAGGATTGTGATTTTCTAACAGCTACACAGGGGGTTGTAAACCAGCAGGACTCCGTCAGAGTTAGTAATTAATGAGGTGCTAAAGCTGCCAAACCAGAGGATCCCAGACACAAAACCTACTACGCTAGTGAATAAGAAAGCACCACCTTCTCAAACAGCAGTGTTATTAAGTAAACAGAAAGGGCAGGAAAGTTCTAAGCCCCAGTCTATGATACTCTGAGTGGTTCCGCCAGACCTCACTTGAGTAGTTTAAAAGCCCCCCATAGACAGGCAGACTCCTCCATACAACTTTCATGAGACCTACCAACAACTATGTAGTATAGTGACCTCCCTGATAGAATACATAGTGATTGGAAGGTGTAGAAAGGTCCTCCTATTACATGGTTTTGGTAGAAGAAAAGTTGGTTGTACAGAAGTTGCATGGAGGAGTCTGCCTGTCTATGGGGGGCTAAAGCATGTAGCCATGGAGTAAGCTTGATTGCCTGTGCCATTATACCATTACATTTACAATACAAGTGAAATAAATGTTCTTAGAGCTGGACTCTTCAGGAGCCCCTCTACAAATATTACCATGTTTAAGACTCAGGAAATGTACCACTTGTAAAAATATCCCAGTCACCTTGTGTAGTTTGTCTTTTCTTTGCAAATCATGCAATCAGCATTTTACTATACTAAATGCTAAAGTGTGATTTGTGTAGAAGCACACAGCAGCTGACCTAATAAATGAAGCAGACGTTGAGCCTACTGTGATAAATGTAACAGCGTAAGAAAGAAAAATATTTCTGATGCTAATTGCTAGCAATCTGTTTTAAAGTGCGTATTTCTTAAATGTTTGACTCCTTGTAACAAGTACAGTGATCTGGCAATGTTATCCATTAAACAAGAGCAACATTCACTCAGTTTAACCAGAAAATTAGGCTTCTAAAAAATTCATTTTTATTTTACTTTTATCGATTATCTATAGAATTAATTAGCCACTATAGGCCAGTATTGATGCAACCAACCTTTTGTCTTACTGGCGATATAAATAGAAGTATCAAAAGTCATGAGGGTGTTGCAGTTGGTTGAGTTGGTTGACATTGGAATACTGCTGTATAAGAAACTTAGCCAAAGGTTTCATCACACTGGCTAACATAAACTCTGTGGGCAGAACCAAGAATAGCTAGCACTCAAGTAAATGGCCAGCTTCCATTATTTTTGAACAAATGAAGATGTATTTGGTTTCCCCATTCATAGGCACTAGAAAAGACTTAAGCCCCCCATACACCACATACAATTACCATGCAACTTCTGTACACCCAACTTTTCTTCTACCAAAACCATGTAATAGGAGGACCTTTCTACACCTTCCAATCACTATGTATTCTATCATGGAGGTCACTATACTACATAGTTGTTGGTAGGTCTCATGAAAGTTGTATGGAGGAATCTGAAGGTGTATGGGGGGCTTTAGTATGAAGCTTCAATACAACCTTTCCTATGATAAACATAATACCCAGCGACAGGACTTTTACTTACCCTAGAATATTGCCACACAGTTATCAGTCTGGGAAGGTCATACATGCATTGTGGGTGCAAGATTAATTTATTATATTTAACCCGAAAGGAAATATAATTGAATTGGGCTTATTGGTTCTAAGTAGGGATAGCCGCAGTGTTTTTGAGTGGCGTATAAAACTGCATGTTATTTTTACGGGTAAGAAGTGTGGGTATTCTTCAACCGGCCGGAGCAGCGGCGCAGGGATCTAAAAATGATCCGGCTGGTGGAAGAATACCCACACTGCTGGTGTCTGTCGAGTAAATCTTTTAGATCCCTGTGGGGCTCGCCAGTTGGGAGCCCCACAGGGATCTAAAAAATTATCTTCACAGACGATATTCTTCTGCCAGCCGGATCAACCGTGCAGGGATCTTAAAAAATATATGAAAAGAATTCCGCTGACGGAAGAATACCCACACTGTCGCTGCCTCTTAAGATTTCGTCAGAAATCAGATGGGCCACTGGAGTTGTTCCTGAAAGGCACCGGCCAATGTTCGCCCATAACTAGTTCTAAGATGTCATGGCTCCTTACTTTTTGCAACCCAAGAACATTATTAAAGTTAGAATACACCATGCAGAAAGTAAGAGAAAATTTGTATTACTGGAATTGCTGGCTGAAATTAAAGATGAAAAAAATAAAACTTTTAAAACTAAACTACAATGCATTTTTTTTAGATAAACATAAGGCACTCATATTCTTTCTGTGCTGGCATATTGGTCACAGCAAAAATTGACTGTCTGTCATGAATGTGTCCTCTGTGTATTTAGGTGCAAACCTATCTGCATTCACGTGCCTCATGGCACACTTTGTTATTAGATTTCAGTTGATATTGGAATGAATTTCTGGAACCCAGAGAGACAGTCTCTGGCAGTTTACTTCATTTCCAGCATCATTGCTATTATCATCATTATCCAGCCACCATGATTTAACATCATTACCTTTATAAGTCAAACATCAGGTTCATACCAAAAAATTAAAAACCCAAAGATCATGTCAAACTGAAGATGTTACAGCAAAAACAGATTAATAATTGGTTAAAATAACAAATACATTTTCTGAAAATATGTCTCCTGTATAAGCAAACCGCCCAAAGAAAATCTTACATAAACTGTTCCTTAGCTGCACAGTTCATAGCAGGTTACCAGGTTAAGTCAGGCTTGGCAGCAAATTCTAATGAAAGACAAATGAGATGAACAAACTGAGACTAAAATATTTAGATGTAAATGTATATCCTGTATGCTAACATTGAGCTTGTCTCTAGATGTAAATGTATATGCTCTATCTTAACATACAGAGCTTTATCTACCATTTCTCAGAAGTGCAAAATATCAGCATTTTTAGCCGAGTCTTTTTTAGACATGGTACCCGATTTACAATCTGCGATGAATATTTAGTATTGCCAGAGATAAATTACTTAATGTAACAGAGCATTATAGTGATTAGTGATGCATGACCAGCCACAATATAATCATATTTAGCTTCTAGTAGTAGTCAGGACTTTTTCAAGAGATAGTTTACTCTGTTTCTGGAATATGGAAACTCTCTGACTTCTCTTTTCTGCTGAGAAGTTAAAGTTTTCTGTACCAGTAAGGTTTCTAAGTTGCTTTTGAACTGAAGATTATACACCCTTTTAGATACACAGAGTACACAATATGCAAGGAAATATAGAGGATGGATTAGAGCACACACCACAGCAACAGGACAACAAGGCCACATGAAAATTAAAAGGTAGGGAAGAAAAAAATACATAAAATGAAAACCCAAAAAGTTTAAATGTAGAATAGTCAGAAATAAAAGCACAGACATATACAAAGGAAATTATAAAGTGAAATTAAGAAGTACTAAGCAAAAGATCAGTGTTTCCCAAACTGGGGAGCAGGCCCAGCGAAGGTGTTCCAGGGAGGCTCCGACCCTCATTTTTAACCTGTGTTTGAATAGGAAGGGGGGGGGGGGGGCTCAATAATGTTCCTAAATAGAAAAGGGGGGTCCTGCAAGGAAAGTTTGGGAACCACTAACATAGATGAATAGCAGGAGCAAGAGTCAGTTTACCAGACTTTTATGAGACTTTTTTTGATGTACTAAATATGCAGCTTTACTTTGCATACTTCTACTAATTGCTTCTGAATGAATGAATGGGTGTGTTTAGTGAATTAATCTGCTAGCACAATACCATACTTACCGCTAATACTGGGCAAGTTACCTTTCTACCTCTCCTTTACTACTTTTGCCAAGCAATTTATTCATATGGAGTAGGACCAGAGTATGGGCGCAAAATTGTTGATCCCTTCAAATGCTGATGTCACAATGCGTGCGCTCGTGGTCGCCGATTATGAGGCCATCGGACGCGACCACCCCTGTCTTCAAGCGGCATGTTATTTCTTTGGATGGGAAGCAGGTAGGCATAAATCAAATTTATAAACCAAAATACCTTACCTGAGTTGCTGAAGTTACATTGAATTCCAAACTAGGTGTAAGACTTATTTCTAAACTACAAATAGAAACCATTCCATCATTACCTAAGTATTAATTTTCCTTTTTGAAGGTTTAGTAGTGTGTGGTCAACAAAGTCCATGGCTGGAGTGAATTATCAAATCAGCTTGGTAAAGATTCAATGTTTGCCAGTTGGCTGGTTCAGCTTTCTAGGATGTCTGGCTGTTCTAGATTAGACCTCTAGTTTGCAGTGCTATTACATTGGCCCCACGCACACTGCAGGGGTAATTTACATGAACAAAAAAAATTTAGTCTAATTACTTCATGCGTGGAGAGTACACTTCAAGATGATAGTCTATGCCCAGTTACAGCCTGGAATTCATTATACGAAATTTTGTTAAAAGGTTTTGTATCTCTGGCAAGAATGAAAAATGTTTCTTTGCTCTCATCATCAGTTTTTGATGTGATTGTCAAAACTACATTGAATAATGAGAAAAAGAAATCTTTAAAATTCAGAAACAGTATTTCCGAGGCATCCCAGAATGTGGTCTGTATGTTGTTAAAAGAAGAGAAACAAAACACTGACCATTCAGTTATGTGTTTGCTCTATTAGTGTTGGATACATTTTTATTATTCTTGAGTCCTGACCTGATCTCAAGCCCTTGTAAAAATGACTCAATTGATTACCTGCCCCTTTGGTTTTATTAAATGATCCAACAAATCAGTGTTTGCATTTAGCAGCCAGTAGTAAAAAGACAGGAGAAATGTTTGTTCTCTAAAATGTTCCTTTAACCAATGTTTTAAAATATCCATGTTGGCATTACAATACCCTATCAGAAAACAGTCATATATAGTGTTGAGCGAGAATATTTAAAATTCGAATATATTCAACGAATATCCGGCATTGGAGAATTCGCAATATTTTGCGAATGTGTGCTCGGATATTCGCAATGGCGGATCTATTGCAAATAGATACACGCAATACACACAGTGCTCATAATTGCGAACGGCTATGCCCTATGTAAGGCAATAGCATACAGTCAGAAAAGAATAGAATTTTACAGATTTCAAATGTTACTTCATATATTAATGAAATTTTGCGAACTCGAATATACTATATGCTGCTCAATACTAGTCATATATACTTTCTGCAGATTGTCAACAGTTGGTAAAATTTTGAAAACTTACAGCCTTACAAATCATACAGCCCTCAGAATTGAACTCCAGCTTACCCTTTGGGATTTAGTTCTTTTAAGGTGCCCACACACGTTTAAATCTGCCTGGCAGGTTGACAGCTCCCGGCCGTGCGTGATGACGTCTTCCTGGCCAATCGAGAATTCTGCCCACATGGATTGGTTGATTCATGTGGGCACCTGCGATCCGCAGGCAATAGAAAGCGAGCGAGCACGCACGCCCGTAGATCACCCATGGATTGCAGTATGCATGGGGACGTTTAGGCTAATTGTCCATGAATTAAATAATTAAACAGGGCAGGGCCTACACAGCAGCTAAGTTGTTGGCTTGATCCTTTTCTCTCTCTACAATTGGACTTATTATTTAAAGTTTACTTAAACTAACTTTTTTAAGAATGTGAGATTCCCAAACTGGGGGGTGAGTCCCCTGGGGGGGGGGGGGGGGGG
>CM070035.1:98791069-98803308 GCA_036250615.1 Ptychadena robeensis | reverse complement strand
CGATAATGTTCTGAAATATAAAAGGGGGGCCTTGCAAGAAAAGTTTGGGAACAATATGTAAAAAGATGTAACCTAAAGGCATTTACTAACTTATTTCAATGATCTATGTTAAGTTAAATGTACATTTTAATTCCTGTGTAGAGAAACAACCATGAAGGTTGTGGTGAGAAGGGATTAAAGGAATCGAAAAGCCCTCAACTTAAGCAGTGCATAACAGTAAAGCTCTCTTCAAACAGAAGGTATTTACATGCTCCAATCCATCACAAATCTCAAAAGTTAAGGGAAATATCCTCACTCCAAGACAGTGGGAGGAGCCATGCAAATCATTCCTTTATGCCCCATCAGCTAAATGCACATCCAGAAGCGCTTGTATACAGTGCAAATATAGCCTTATGGTACAGAGACATTTATTCCAAACAGGCTCCTTGGCCATCATCAGTGCAGTGCATCGAAACCATGGATCTATGGAGTAGGGCTTGGGAGCCGTGTAGGAAAGCCTGTTCCCTGCTAGCAACTTGGAAAAGGGCATGCAGCTGTCTTTACAGAGGTCTGACAAGCCCCTTTCCTCAGTCCTGCCTAATAACAGTTGTGTTATTACAGTTTATGAAACATCAAATGCTGTACTTAATTGTTAGTGACCTTTTTGCTGCAGCAACTCTTTTAATAATGGTTTTCATAATTTACAGTACTTGGCATGAAGTTTTTGTTTTTTTCAACACGCACACATTTCAAACACATTCAAATGAAATATTGTTATATGTGATGTGTAATATCAATTTTATTAATTACATTTTCTTGGTGTTAAGGCAATGATGTTTGACAAGTCCTGTGAGTGATCAGGTTATGGAAAAAGTTAGTGATCGTAAGCACACAAACATTACCAGCAGTTAACTCTAGAGGGAGTCAAATGTTAGAAAGTGTCAATGCAGCCAACACATTATAGTTTTTAGTTGGAAACTTGTATTACTCTCTTGTGCTGATGGGACAAAAAAGAAAAGCACAACTGTCTCTTCTCATCCTACTGTTAAAAAAAATAGGAAATAGGTAGGCAATCAAGTATGTGTAATAATATATCAAATATTGATTTATACTATTTGTTCATATTACAAATACTAGATTTAAAAAAAGGGGGAAAGAATGAATGGCCCCCACCCAAAGCTGGAGCATAGAACTCCTCGGACTTTTAAGGCACAATCAAATAGTGCCCAATACATATATTGGTAAATCCATTTTCTATATTGTAGAAGCTCTTACAGAGTCAATATTGATTGAAACACTAAAAAAGGGGATATTTTTTAGTGTTTCCATGTACTGTATTTGGATTGGAACAACGACCAAAGGTTCAACCATCCAATCACAATCTGTTCAATTATAAGTAAAGTCAATATTGAAAAAGCATGTCTTTACATTTTATAAACATACAAGTCACATATTGCTGGAGGTATGTTTCACTCTCAATATGTTTCGCAATATCGCTTCTTCAGAAGCCCATCACCAAGTCCATCACCAAAAGTATATAGTGTCACTATGCAGTCTCATTAAATCTTAAATAAAGGCGTGTACATTATACATACTGCACTTACAACATAAACATGATACATACATAGGAAGCTGATAAACCCATTAGATAATTGTACAATTGACTGAAATGTCATCAAACCTAGAGTTATGTTTGGCAGAGAGAATGTAGACAAAGACCAATACTTCTGGAATATCATTCATTGGACAGATGAGTCTAACATTTAATTATTTGGATACCAAAGCAGAGGATAGGTTTGGAGTAAACCAAACACAGAATTCCAGGAAAGTTCCTACTTACTGTTAAACATTAAGGAGAATGCATTGCTACATCAAGACTTGGCCAGCTCACTATGATACAATCCATTATGAATTGTATAATTTATCAAGAAGAACTTGAGGACTATCTTTAAGAAAAAAATAAGCTGAAGTGTAATATTTTTTTTATCAGTGCCCATTTATATTGACATCCTTTGTTTAATTAATTTTTTTTGTTGTTGTTTATTTGCAATTCATAATTTTTTCAGAGTTACATTGTTGACAAGATAAGACATCGATATGTGAAGATTTCTTAACAAAGATCTGAGTTTTTAATGGAGTGTTCTATTTTTTCACGAGTATTTATGTGATTAAACATCTACATACTTTACATAATGATCAAGATATCCCACAATGTTCTAGATTTGAAAGAAGCCTGGCACCTCTTTAAAAATGTTTAAAGCCAGAATTTTAAACGACACCAGGCATCTGGATTTTTTTACAATTAAGGACAGCAAGTTTTTTTCATGATTAGTATACTTACATTGATAGTGCGTCAAAACATAGACTGGGGAAGTGTCAGCTCATGTTTCTGGACACTTAAAGGGCTTGAGTAGATTGGCATTTCAATAGAAAACAAAGACAGGTCTTCTCCATTAAAATAAACTGTGTAGTGTTGATGAGCACTCAGAGTTACATCTGAATTACTTTGACTTTTATGGCTTTTTCGTGGATGTAGCTTGTCCTATTGGGATGCATTCCTGCTGCTTCAAAGGAACAGTTGCAAAAGAATGCTAAAGAAGCAGATCCATTCATTGGACATCAAGCTTGTTTATAGAGATGGACAAGAGAGTTATGAATTTGCAAGTTCTCCTGGAAAAATTTCTGCAGCAGAAGAACTCATGGAGAGGCCATGACAAATTTGATTGTTTAGTACTTCTTCAATTAGATAGACTTAAAATCTTCACAAAAGTATAATTAGACATGATCAAATGGCAAGTCAGTCAGAGAAGTACAAATTAATCTGATGACCAATTTGATCAAGTGTTTCTCCATGAGTTCTGCTTCAATAGAGAACAAGCATTTAATATTTATTGCAGAAAGCACATTCACAATAAAGCAGTTCTAAACACATGTCTCAAGCCCAGTTTTGGCCTATAAAACCAACAGACAATAGGTGTAGTGGCCACTGAATACCCAAGAATCTGTAAAGCAAACCACCCCCTCGTGCACCACACATACAGGGGTGAATCTGGGGGTACCCATCTAGCAATTTCTAAACGTTTTTCTCCCTCCATCAATCACACCTCTGGGTTACTGTGGACTGGTTACTCTAGGCCTCTGGCAAGTTTTTTGACCTTTACAATGCTCAAAACAGTGACTCATCTTGCACCTGTCTTGTCCAGCAACAGATCATATTACATTCTTGGCAATCCCTCAGCAGAACAAATGTTAAACCTTCATACACACCATCCTGGTAACCCAGTTACACAATACACGGTTCACCAACTAGCCAGAACGCAAATCACCAAACCTTTATGTCAACTGTAAACTATTGATAGCCGAACATCGGCCAGGTCCATTCACCAACAAGCAGATTGGACTTTTAGAAAAGTCCAAAGTCCATCTGTGAATTTGAATCTGAAAAACCGGAAGCGAAGTTACTTTCGGCATCTGGAATGCACAGTTCCTTATTCCGACTACCGGACGTGACGCCACTGATGTCACTTCCGGTCTTAAGCAGATTTTTTTTCTCTACCCGGTCTCTAGTGAACATATTCTTCCTTTGGCCGGATCTTGCAACTCCTGATCCAGCTGGCGGAAGAATAATAATCTTCTTCTCGCCGTGGAATGTGGTGGATCGAACACCCGTACTGTTAGCCGGGAGAATAAAAGGGAAAATTGCATGTTCGCAGCCGAAGTGTCCACCTTGCGGACAGTTCGGCTATCACTACTGTTAACGTTTACCACAAACCTATAACATCTGTAGACTGAAAACCTGTGTTTTTTTATACATGCCTTAAAGGGTTATTAAATCCTCACCAAAATTTTTTTTCCTACATCCTCACCTACCCCCAAATGTTACAAATAAAATAATTCCTAACCTTCTTGGTTCTGTGTAAGAATTTTTTTTAGCTACCTGGTACAGGACCTATGGACATCTCCAGGTAGCCACCACAGCATGTGCTGCCTTGCTGATCATCTCTCTGCTCCGAAAAAGTGTTAATGGGCTAAGTAGTCAAAGAAACAGACCACAATTGTCCAATGAAGGAAATACTGTTGTGGTCATTCTGTTCTGGGCATTTGTAGGCAGTGTAGGCTGACACTTTTGTGATTCTCTGCACAGAGCAAAGAGAGCAGAAAGGCAATCAGCAACAAAGTTCACGTTTTGGTGTTTTCATAGATCCTGTACCAGAAGAACAGGAAGATGACAAGAAAGATGACACATTTATACATGGGGAATGAGGGAGGTTAGTATTATTTAAGGTCTACACTATACTTTACAAAGGGCTAGTAAAACTAAACTGAAAGCATACAATTCTATGTAAATGCAAATATTATTTTTCCTACGTTTTCATACTATACTTGTAAATTCACCAAATAAATGAAGCAAAAAATAAAACTGGTGGATTATTTTACTATACTGTATTTTTACAATGAAGCACAGAGTAAAGAGTGTTCAGTATGACCCTGCTTCTCTACTGATCAGTTAATGAAAAGCAGCAATGCCACAGGAAGGGGATGTCTCTGTTTTCAATGGATGGCAGAAACATACATATTTCAGGAACTGGTATCATCTGGTTTCAAATCCACAAATATATAACAAATTTATACATTCAAAATATTTTGGTTAACTAAAATGAATCAGATCATTCAGCTGTACCTCACACTGAACAATAAAATGCATAAAATGAATTATCGAGCAAGATCCAGCAAGCATCTAAACGCTCTTATGGAACAGTAGAAAAAAGACTTGGAGGTACTGAAGTTATATTTTGGTACAGCTCTGGTTTAAAGCAGTAATCCAAATAGGTTTCATTCATGAATAAAATATAGAATTTTATTTTTAAAGAAACACAAGTCATAAAAATTAAATGTATTCCTGAAATGGAAGTAAATGCAGTGCACCAAATGCCTTATCAAAGCAAATCATCTTAAGTTAGCAGTGACATCATAACCATGCTACAGTCTTTTTTATAAAAAAAAACATAAAATAGTAGTCTTATGTCCTTTGACTCTTGTCCCTTTGAAATCAGCTTTACTGTTCCATGTCCTGTTTAAATCAACTAGGGTTTCCCCACCTTCCATGTCTGCAGGCCTATTGCCTCTGTAAAGGTAGCCATACGCGATATGATCCCCACCTCATTCTCTAGCTGCTGATTGCTAATCTTTTGTCTCTCAGACTTACGGACTCCATGACTCACCAGCACTCCACCAGAGACGATCTTCTCTCTTCCCGGATGGCTGTGTGGTGGATTGGTAAGTGCAGGAAGACACCTGAGCATCGGAAAAAAATGATGACGCCAAAAAAAAAATGTCCAACCTCAAACATTGTTGGATCTTTTAACTTATTTCTGTTACTGCAAATATTTCTGTCAATTCCATATTAATATGTATTGAATAAATCTAGGCATACCTGGTTCGATTTTAACACGATTGATCTTCAATTCAATTTTAGATCTTGCTCTTTTCATCGGACACTGACACACCATTCACCGTCCATATACACTATATTGCTGTGAATCCTCGTGTCTTTTATCCATTATATATTTATTACTATGATTATAAATATATTTCCTCCCTTTTTCCCTCTCCCCCCCCCCTCCCTCCCTTTTGCGGTCCCACTATATCTTAACTGTTTTAAACTGTAAATTGCTATGTATGTTATTGTTTTGACATTCAATACATGTATATTGCATGTTTAGGTACCTATATTATGATTTTTTGTATATCAACCTGTTATAATCGCATCTTTTATTGTTAATAATGTTTATTTGCTACTGTTGCTACCATTGTAACCATGATTTGACTTGTCAGTATCTTATCATTGAAATCGAATAATGGTTTACCATTTCCGTTGTAGTATTGTTTCATCAAGGCAACCGTTATTGCGGTTGACTTAGGTTTCATACACATCAGGTTTTGTTATATATTTTATTATGTGCTTCAAATGAATTTGTTATAATAGAAATTAATGCTTCTTTTCCAATGTCGGTTCTTGTCTTCACTTATGCCAATTATGATGACTCCTGATTTTCTATATCTTCTATATGTATTGCTCACATTTGGACTGTTAGAGGTTCCAGGACTCCCACACCCCGAGAGTCAGGTAGGATTGTTTTTGAGATCGGCGTTGCTAGCGATCACCCTCATTTGTCCCTCCGCTGTCCCTCCGATGGTGGAAAAGGGGGGCCGCCCTTGTATATATAGGGGGGCGCTCCTGCTAAGCCTTTTTCCCCTCGTCCATGTGGACCTGGGGGACCGGTTTGGGCATCGACCGAGTCCCGGCCCACATTGGTGCCCCGTGCTGGTATGCTTGGGGCGGGTGGTGGGCACGTCCGGGTGGGGGCGGATCCATGGAGCGGTCACCTCCCAAACACATTGTGAAGCTGGCCGATCGGGTACGCCCATCCCTGGGAGGGCCCCCGTATATGGCGCTCCAGCTTCCAGTGTTGGAAGGGTTGTGTCCGCCCTTGGCCCCTCCCTCGCATCGGCGTCCCTCCCCCTTCGTCTCCCCAGGCGTCCCACGTGGGTCACCCAGGGCGGCTCAAAACCTGGGTAGGTTGGCCGGGGGGGGGGGGGGGGGGGGGGGAGAGAAGCCAGCGGGGAGCGCATATCCAGCTAATGCCAACCCTACGTAGATGTGTACCGGATGACTACTCCTGCCGCTTAGAGTGAACATCCACACTGAGACTCCAGGTACTTCCATTGTGAAATCTCGTACTCAACAGACTACTCCTCTATGTCTGTCTGCAAACCTCTTGATCCATTTTCAGAAGCTCAATGCAGCTCAACCACATAATTGTATTTTCAGAGACCAGGACCCACATGCCTGGTGAGGCCGGTTTGGGTGGGCGCACTCTGGCCCCCCCCCCCTCCGCCTCTACCCCTTTGAGTTTCCCTGGAGCTGTCCTGTTTGGGCCAGCAGCTTATCCTTCTTCCCCCACCTAGCTGTGGGGACGCGCTGAGATCATCGCGCTGGTTTCTGGCCCGCTGTATTTCATCAATCCCCTGCTTTTGTGCAGTACCTCCATCGTTGAGCCCATAGAACTCTCGCAGTCCGGGTGTGTAAATACATTGTAACAATGTTATTTTCCTCTTCAGATACATTTGTTTATTTACCTATTTATACAAGTTTATATATGCTTATATGGTCTTTCTTTTTTGATGTGCCCAAAACTATATTTTATCATTGAGATATTATGTATACTTTTGATATATATCCTTTACCAGGTGTTAGTTATTATTTACTTGAAAACCCTGTATACACCCAGAATATCCCCCTTTGCTTTTTAAGATTCTTGACACTGTTGCTAGATTAGTTTTATAAAAAAAAAAGGCAATGTGGTGTTGATGAGTATAATATGTTATTGTAAGAATTGGATTTGCAGTTGGTCCCTACCTCAGATTAAGATCGTTTAAAGCCTGCCAAAGTTGTCTTATCCATTAGTAAAGTGTCCATTAGTTAAAATACAACTTTTACATAAAAAAATTATTCTCTCTATTTCCTCATTTCCCCATTTGGGATTTCGAATAACAGATGGCTGTAATGTCCTGAGGAAGCCCTTGATATAGGGGCGAAACATGTTGACCATTATTTACAGTCTACACTTCGGATCTCAGCTATTTGAGTGATGCTCAAACATCTCGCACTCTATTACTGTACAATCGGGGCCTTTTTGGACTACCTACATATTTTGTGTTCTGTTTTTATATGTATATGTTTATAAGCTGATGTTTCAAAATAAAATCTTAAATAAATCTATCTATGCGATTACTGTTAACGATAATCTCAGGGTAGGCTTGCCAACTAAAAGTCCCCATCCAGGGTAAAACCCCCCAAAAACCCCTCCCCTTCCCTCTCCCCCCCTCTCCCCCTCCTTTTTGATTTTCAAACATCGGACACTGATTGTAATCAAATCCAAAGTAGCACCACATGGAAGGTTTGATCGTAATACAACCATAATACGACCAAAATCTGCTATTTAAGTTTAGATCACAAAACACAGGAAAGAGTCATATATAAATGTGATTAATACAATTGACCCGACCAACAAACACAATGCTATGATTTAAGTTTGATCGTTGTACAATCTACAAAAATGTTCCAACATGTCCGATCAGTTTTCGAACAATGTTTTGATCGGTATCGTACAATTTTTGCTGATCGAACCATGTGTGCAGCATACAATTTAAGTTCGATTGATGTAAACTTTGATCATTTTAAGATAAAATCGAACCATGTATGCCCAGCTTAAGTTCAATTTTCATGGGGAACAGTCTATATGCCGTACCCAGCTCAGGAAAGGTTCTGACTTCTATGTTAAACCTGGTTGTTTGTTACTATGTTGCATTGCAACAGGTTGCATTGTGAAGTAGTTGTTTTCCATGATGGGGTTCCCTTCCTTCACCATTTAAGGACCCCCTACTTACTTACAAAGCGGCACGTTTTTTTTCCCTTAGGGATTGATATAATAGGTAAAGGTTATGCAGAACATAACATACAATATAGCTGCAAGCTACCTAGCATAGGGCTGATCTAATTGCATTCATTATTACATTTGACTGCTTAAAAGGATTGTAAAAGATATGTTGCCACAGAGCAGTGGCATGAATGGGCTCCCTAAAGTCAGCAGATCAGCATATCTAACACTGCCAGATATAAGTCATCAATAGCAGCTAACAGGATTACTTTAAGTAATAAACAGTCGAAGAAGGGATGCCAAAGTCTATTTTTTGAAAAAGAACAATTATCTATTAAGCAGTTTGTTAGAAGCATTAGCACTACAACATGTTTTTCCAAATAAAACAATAATTAAATTTTATTAAATACTATCTTATGGACCTTATTTCATTAAATATCCTTAGTTCTTATTGAACATGTAAGAATTACAGATTCTTACAATTTAATAAAGGTGATTAAAGCTAGGCATACATGGTTAGATTTTAGCACAGCTGATCTTTGATTAGATTTTAGATCTTAATCTTTTCATCGAACATCAATCGTAATTGAATCCAAAGTAGTACCACATGGAAGGTTCGAATGGATTTGCAGTGGGGTGGGGGGAGAGGTCAGATGGTACTGGCCTTGCGGAAAGCAAGGCGAGGGGACTTTAACGGGGCCCCCCTATATTTACAAACGTACCTCGAAGTCGAGGATTTGAAGAGCTAATGGGTCAAAAGGTAATAAGAGACAAAAAACAGATATAGTTTGGGTTTCGCAGAAATAAAAACTCATAAATGATAAAGTCCTTGAAGTAATGTAAAAAAACGGTCCATCTTTATTTGCCAAGTAGTACTTGCTTCAAAGGAAAGGACCCACATATAGGAACTACCCGGTCAGACAGCGGCCACATCCCAAGGTATCCTGTCCAGGAAGTATAGTAAGTGTGGTTTTGGCATCTCAACGTACGTTTCGACTTCTCTTCCTCTGGAGATGTCAACTATATTCTGAGGTAAGACCTGGAGGGGGAGGGGAAGGAGGTTTTGGTCCTTTCGAGCCACTGCCGAGGGTCACGGGAGGAACAGGGGTCTATTCACTGTTGAAGTAGTCTGAAAGGTTAACGATCTCATAAGTGGAGGGTCCTAAGATTCTAATTAGGTACTGTAGGTAATAGAGTCTGCCCCTGTGTTCCTGTGCCGCGTTCTCCTAAATGTATTTGGGATGGGGGCCATCTCCCTTAAGCTAGCCATACACGTGTCGAATTCCATGGCCAATTGATCACTCACCCAATTGATTCTGGCGATCTCAGCGCGAATGGGAGCTGCAATCAATCAGCCACTTAAGAGGATCCGATCGCTGCATACCACCTTGTCCGAGTGATCGCGTCCAATTGATCGGGGGCTCAGAATTGGATCCAACAGAGAACCAACATGTTGGTTCTCTGTCGGATCCAATTCTGATCCAATTCTGAGCTCCCGATCAATTGGACGCGATCACTCGGACAAGGTGGTATGCAGCGATCGGATCCTCTTAAGTGGCTGATTGATTGCAGCTCCCATTCCCGCTGAGATCGCCGGAATCAATTGGGTGAGTGATCAATTGGCCATGGAATCCGACACGTGTATGGCTAGCTTTAGGGTATAGGTGACACAACCACTTTTTCCATGGAAGGTTCGAATGGAATATGACTAAAATCTTCGATTTTAGTTTCGATAAAAAACAGAAAATAGTCATATATAAATCAAATACAATCAACCCGACCAGCAAACCAAATGCTAAAATTGTAGTTTGATCGTTGCATAATCGACTAAAACATATCTGATCAATTATCCAACAATTTTCATCTAACGAACCATGTGTGCAGTATATGATTTAAGTTCGATCAAAGTTAACTTTGATCATTTTAAGTCGATCAAATGCTAAAATTGAACTGTGTATGCCTAGCTTTAATCCCATTTAGACATAATTTACAGATGTTTTATTAAGTTATTGCAAAAGCATATATAGTGCTTGCATGTGTTTTCCACCATTTTTAAGGTGTTTTAAACAGTACAAATTCTAATATATGCAAAATTATTTTGCATGGAGGCCTTTGTATATAATTGCAAGGCTTTCGCAGTGTCTTAAGCCTGCCATAGACACCTCGATCTATGGCAGACCTTTAGCAGACTGATTACAGTGTGCTGACGTCACCATGCTGTGAGCAGTCTGCTACATGTCGGACAGGAATCCTGTGTCTTCCACTGACACACAGGATTCCTGTCAGACTGAAGCCAATTACCTCGGAGGGGGAGGAGACTCCCCTTCTGAGATAACAGCGGTAACAGGCTGCAGCTGTCAGTCTGGCAGAGAAAGAACCGGCATGTCGCATCCGTGTGCGATCCGACTTGCCGGCTTTTTTTCTACATAATTCAAGGTGGGTTCCCACATAGTTGCGGCAGACCAACCTTGATGTGCTCGGCGGGAGCGAGCACGCAGGTTGGTCTGCTACAACTATGGCCGGGAGTCTACCCGTCTATGGGGGGCTTTAGTGCTTCATGTTACCTTTTTTTAAATGCGTAGAAACACCTCTTTTGGCTATTGGCAAATTAAAAACGAAAAAAATTAAAGGAATACTGTTTTTGTATATGGGCAAAAATTTCCTGTGAACCAGCCTGGAATGAGTTAATACCCCTCGCAATCAGAATTTTTTACTGGCTGGTGGGTTTTGGTTTTTTTACTTACATTTACTGGGATGACAACAGCTAATATTTGATGCAAATCCTATTGGGTTGTATAACTTCTTAATGCACAGGGTAGGCCATTTATATGGATACACCCTAATAAAATGGGAATGGTTGGTGATATTAACTTCCTGTTTGTGGCACATTAGTATATGTGATGGGAGAAACTTTTCAAGATGGGTGGTGACCATGGTGGCCATTTTGAGGTTGGCCATTTTGAATCCAACTTTTGTTTTTTCAATAGGAAAAGGGTCATGTGATCAAACTTATTGGGAATTTCACAAGAAAAACAATGGTGTGCTTGGTTTTAACGTAAGTTCATTCTTTCATGATTTATTTACAAGTTTCTGTCCACTTAAAAAATGTGTTCAATGTGCTGCCCATTGTGTTGGATTGTCAATGCAACCCTCTTCTCCCACTCTTCACACACTGAGAGCAACACTGCAGGAGAAATGCTAGCACAGGCTTTTAGTATCCGTAGTTTTAGGTGGTGCACATCTCGTATCTTCACAGCATAGACAATTTCCTACAGATGACCCCAAAGATAAAAGTCTAAGGGGGTTAGATTGGGAGACCTTGGGGGCCATTCAACAAGCCCACGACGACCAATCCGCTTTTCTAGGAAACTGTTCATCTAGGAATGCTGGGACCTGACACCCATAATGTGGTGGTGCACCATCTTGCTGGAAAAACTCAGGGAACGTGCCAGCTTCAGTGCATAAAGAGGGAAACACATCATCATGTAGCAATTTCGCATATCCAGTGGCCTTGAGGTTTCCATTGATGAAGAATGGCCCCAATATCTTTGTACCCCATATACCACATCATACCATCAATTTTTTTCCAACAGTCTTGGAGGGATCTTTCCAATGTGGGTTAGTGTCAGACCAATAGTTGTGGTTTTGTTTCACCATTCACATAAAAGTTTGCCTCATCACAAAATCTTCTGCGTAAACTAAGGGTCCTGTTCCAATTTTTTTTTTTTTTTTGCATATATCTTTATTCATTTTTCACACATACAGACATAAACAAGCATCTTGCCGACAAAAAACAGTAACTGTCAGTAGTAAATTTCC
>CM070035.1:98771936-98783978 GCA_036250615.1 Ptychadena robeensis | reverse complement strand
ACAAACTTACAAAATCAGTGAGGGGTCAAATAATTATTTCCTCCACTGTATATATTATACTAACAGAACCATTCCGAAAAATAAGTGACAGAGACCTATTTATTCAGCAACTTCCTGTGATTGTTTTCTAACAGTGTTACGATATGTTTTAGAAAATATCTGCATGTGTTGTTAAATTATTTCCTGAAGTGAGTACATTCCATATGGTCCCAAGAAAGGAGTTTGTCACACAGGTCATTCCTAAGGAAACAGTGAGATGCATTGCTCTAGGCACTATTCTGTTTGCATTTACTAGCTTTAAAGACTTTAAGAGAGATTACAGTTTGCCTGATTAGACAGAGCATGAAAAACTGAATATAAGCACTAGTGATAAGCGAGCACTGGAACAAACACATCAATATTTGTGTGGTCTACCCAGGGGCTGTCCTAGGGATATTGCCTCCCTGGGCGAGCACTCCCCCTGCCGCCCCTCCACCCCTGCCTTCCCAGAGAGAGATCACTTCTGGGGGCACTGAGGTAGAGTTCTGCCAGCCGTACAGAGCTGGAGTCCTGTTCTCTCCGTCCCAGCCCCCGGGAGTGGTTTGTCGACAAACTGTCACAGACAGTTTCGCACATGGGCATTAGGGGCAAATGTAAAACCACCACTGGGTCTACGGAGCGTAATGTAAGTCAATGGAAGACAACCAGGCACCCCCTGCTCTGAAGAGGGGAGGGTGTGTGGTCCATTGCAAAAGTTCAGAAAGTGACAAATGCCACCTAAGTGGACCTGGAACAGCATGGGGTCTGGATGCATCTTGGGCTCCCAAGTCGGTGCTTGGAGTTGTACGCCACTTTTGCAGAATGACATGACCCGAGAAAATTTAACGTATGAGCCAACGCTCTAAAGCGTTAGATGCAAGAGCACGCTGTTCAGAGCACCCTATAAAAAATTTAGTTGAGGGCCTGCACGTGAGCATGAGTGCAGGTCATATATACACTCTGGATGAGGAGAAATCAGGAGTTAACCACATATCTTGTCATATATCATATCATATCTAAGTCCATTAAAAAAACATATTTTTAAATGGCTTTCCTCTGGTGGAATTGAGAAATCAGGAGCAATCCAGGCCTTGTTCATTTTTATCTGAGTCAACCTGGCAGCACTGTCAGTAGATAAGAAGAAACGATTATCTGTATGCCACGAGCAGCTCTAAATACACGCTTGGATAAAACGCTGGTCAGCTGGGCAGGCCAGCACCTCAAAGGTGTAGATTGCAAGTTCATATCGGATGTCCAGCTTGGGGGGTGGAGACATGAACATGGCACACGAACACATGCGATGCTCATTAGAACAACGCCATGATCTAAGCATACCCATGCTCGAGCCGACTAACTAAGCTGAAATGCAAGGAAGTTAGCTTCAGGATGGAAGAGTTTACAGTGCTCACTGATTTGTAACTGTTCCTTTTTTAATCCAATACATTCAATCGAAATTGGTCGTCCCAAGCTTTTGTATTGGATTTTCTAATTCTCGTTCCAAGTATAAAACATAGGCTTCTATGAAAGGGATCTTGTATTTTTGTCTGGAAAGATAGAATTGGCAATATGTTTTTAGGATGTACAAAAAAATTTTTATGTATTTTTTCTAATAAAAGATGTGAATAATTTCCAATGTGGGTAGTATAAGAACATTCATTCATCTATATTTTGTTACTTTCCCTTGCAAACTCCAATTGCCTTATTTTTGATAAGACAGCTTTAAATTCTATGCTACCCAAAACCATTATCAAGTGAAACAGATTTAATATGGATAAATGTAAATTTATGGACAAACTAGTGTCAGGGCAATCCTCAATATCTCACAAATTGGATGTCAGCTGCGGATGTAGATGGACCAGGTACCTAGGGAAGCAAAATAACATACACAGAACAAAACGCTGTATGCTTTGAGATCTCGCTCTGATCGGGAAGTCTAAGAGGCTTTATAGTGAAAATATACATAGACGTTATGAGGTAATGGTCAAATATTGCCAACAGGACATTTACTTGATAATGGATTAGCAAACTTTCCCAGCCCCTAAGTTCCAATGTCAAGCTGACACTTACAGACTCTCCCATTATTAACTTTATTACTAGTGATGAGCAAGCATGCTCGGCCAAATACTGCACACTCGTTGCTCGGCCGACAAATTTTGCCGGTCACGGACATCCAATCGAGTGGCAGCTAACTGCTGTCATTGGATGGACCACCCATACTTGGCTCACTTGCAGACAGGGACAGGCGCACATTGCACACAATTTTTTTTTTTATAGGGTGCACTGAACAGCGTGCACTCACATCTCATGTTTTACAGCATCTGCTCAACAGCATGCACTGTCATGTAATTTTTTGGAGCATCAGCTCAACTACCTGTTGCAGACCAGCACACCAGTGTGGGTGGTAGTTAGTAAAACACTGGAGCCAGGAGCAGGGTTTTTTTTGTTATTGTTTCTAAATACATTTGTATTCACATAACTAGGCTACTGCAACGATTCATACTATAAAGTTATGTTTAAAACCAATGCTGCTAATAATTTACTTTACATGTTCTATAGAATATGGCTTTGAAGACACTTTGGGCCATAATGCAGTATATATTTGCAAATGCTAGCATCTGACATCATTTACTCACTATGCTCAACTTACCTCATTATGTTAAAAATGGTTTTAAAAAAAAAAGAAGAAAACGTATTTACAACTATATTCTAAATACAGTCTATAGACCAGACACATCAATATAAGATACAGGGATATACCTGTGATGTCCCTGTATTGAAGCATTTTAGCATTTTTTCATATGCAATGATGTTTGCAAGAAACAAAAAATTTTAACTGAATATATAATTGAGTGTCGTATGGAAATTATAGGCATGATTGGTGTCACCATTGGTGAGGAAACAATATCCAATAGAACATTGCCAATGGGATTGAGGGAGACCGAGTAACTGATAGGCCTGCCAGCAACTTTGCCTTAATAATTTAAACTAAAAAAGCTGCACATAGTAGTACTTTTTTATTTAAAGCCTGTAATTGCAAAATACTTTTAGAGTTTACTAGCACTTTAACTCTGTGTTGAAAAAAAACTAGACCTACAAGCTTTACAAGACCTACATTTACAAAACCACCCGGTAAACTAGCAAAAATTGCAACCACCTGCACATGGGGCCACATGGGGCTTTACCAGTAATTTTACGGGCTTTTGTCTGGTTTACCTGTCATGGGGTCCTTTTAAAACTACCTCTGAGCGCCTGCACAAGTTTTCTGGCGCTCGTGATAGGTCGTTTTGCTCGCTGCTGTGAGAATGCCTGGTCGTCCAGCAGCCCGGGAAACAACAGAGTAAATTCAGCCTCAAGATTTCCTCCACATCCTTTTGCAAAATATCCATCAACTGTGAATAATACTTCTTATTGTCAGCACTTGTACAGAAAATGTCAAACCCCTTAACAGTGCTGACTATAAATGGCTATAAATATGGGGGAGGGTGTTGCACGGCCTTTTACATTGCAATGTATTACGATTTTTCCAGAATACACAACATAACAGAAAGACTAATAATAAAATAATAACCTTATCTTATAAGCACTATTTGTTTGTTAGTGTCATGGCAACAAACTGTGCAAAGCACCCCATTATCTCTCAGATTACTCCATACAATTTCCTTTAGCTCTACCAACACCTATGTAGTATAGTGGCCTCCCTAATAGAAAACATAGTGATGGAAAAGTTTAGAAAGGTCCTCATTTTACATGGTTTTGGTAGAACAAAATTTGATTGTACAGAAATGATATGGTACGATTGTAAGGTGTATGGGGGGCTTTAGCAAGGTCTCAATCTATTTGTTTTGGGGTTTTCTGTTTTTTTAGCTAATCTCTTAAATCAAATTAACAGCTTACAAGTCACTAAGGCTTATTTACTTAAAGAATATGAAATGTGTTCAATTATGTGCCATCAAAAATTGATTTCTTAATCTTCCCTAATTGTAATTGGCGACTCGAAGTGAACTGTGTTTTTATTTACATTTGTCATTGAACATTCTGAACTTCTCTTGAAGTTTTTTTCTCTTACATATATTGTGAAACATGATTGTCTGAAATTTATAAATTGTGCAATTTTCCATGGATCACTCCAATAGACAAGAATTTAAAAGTGATAAATCAGCAATTCTACTACACTTATTTTCTTCCATCCCTAGCTATTCCCCCAGAAAGCTAATTTTGGAACCACAAGTGAAATTTAATAGCAAAGAATGTACTTAGCATTTTGCTAATTGAGAATTGAGAATTGAAAATTATAAAATGGTAACTTACAGAGGAAATTAAAAACACTGCCATTACTTCCTAAAACGTAAACCCTAAAACGTAAACTTAATAATTTTCTCCCTATTCTGTATAAAATTGGTTTAATTTGTGTAGTTAGTCTCATCTTTCATAATGTCATCGACAGACTGTAGATTTAAGCCAAACTACCAGCGCGCTGAAACTTAAGTAAGAAGATAAACTGTGCCCTGCTCTATTGGAAAAAATCTAATGAGGTTTATTAGAAATTTCCAGAAATGGAAAACTTTTATAGAAGGCAATGTGATATTAATTCCCAATGATACAAATACATATTTAAATGTGTCATATTAAGATTTATTTGAACCAATTGCTACTTAAACATCGGGCTCATTCTCACTAGTTGCATTACAGCTGTGGTGCTGTATAGTACCGTGGCACATGGCACTTAGGGTCAAAAGAAGTTACACAGATTTCAATGGGATTTCCATAGCCCACATTTTTGCAGGGGCAGTGCAAGGAACTGCAAGCAAAGCACACGTAGTTTGAAAAGGAACTTAGATGTACCTATTTGTATATGCAGCACCATATAGTTATTTCAATATACTGTCGAGACCATAATTATTCATTCCCCTGGCAAATTTTGACTAAAAGTTATTCTACCAGCAAGGTTTTTTTTGACAGGAAATGTACAAGTCATTTTTGTGGAGAAAAAAACATTTCTTAGCTTTTATTTATATTCATGTCCAAAACCCCATCAGATACTTAAACGTTCAACTGATATTTACCATTATGTTTGATCATTTTATGTTAGAAAAGTTGTTGGGTACTTACCTGGCCGCATCAGTGACCCCAGGGATTGCAGACTATGTCAGCGTAGCAGGCATCATTGTCAAAGCATGTCTTCCTGTTCTGGTGTAGGGATTTCTTCTACCCAAACTACTTTTCAGCCAAACAGCATCTCTGAGTCTATACGGATGTGTTCAACACAGTACAGACGGTACAGATGTCTCACAGCCCTGGTGGTGAGATGCAGTTCTGGCTAACTTACTGTTTGGCCAAAATTGCAATCCCAGTCACCATGCGGATGTGTTTAACACAGCACAGTCCAGGTGGACATATTCAGTAAATTCACCAGCTAATTGTTTACCAATCCTAAAGTGCGAAGTGTGATTGGTCACACTTCCCATTTAATAAGATTCTGCCTTGCACACCATTGCCAGTTATAGCTTTCTTATAGCAAGGTGCTCCTGTTAGTTTGCAAGTGTCTTGTTGCCAACAGTCACAACTTGATTTTGGACATTGCTTGAACTCTCCTTGCTCTGAATTTGGATTGTCCTTGACCATGTCTCCTGTCTTATTCATTTGTACCTTATCTTCTTGGAGTGATCTTTGTGTATGACGCTTGGCTTGTTTTTGGATTGCCCAATAAAGACTGTTACCTGGATTTCTGGATACACCTTAATAAAATCCTTAATAAAATGGGAATAGGTGGTGGATTTAACTTCCTGTTTGTGGCACATAAGTATTCGTGAGGGGGGAAACTTTTCAAGATTGGTTGTGACCATTTTGAAGTCGGCCATTTTGAATCCAACTTGAGTTTTTTCAATAGGATGGGTAATGTGACACAACAAACTTATTGGGAATTGGGAAAAACAAGGGTGTGCTTGGTTTTAACATAACTTTATTCTTTCATGAGTTATTTAAAATTTTCTCTTTGTTTACAGCCATTGACATGTCACCGAGGTTAACACGTGAGGAGCGGATAGAAATTGTGTTGATGTCTGGTGAACGCAGTAACTGGGTCATTGCAGCAGATTTCAATGCAAGACACCCTACGAGACCACCCATGTCCCATGCTACAGTTAGCAAGATGCTTGCTAAGTTTTGTGAAACTGGTTCAGTGTTGGATTTGCCAAAATCTGTCAGTAATGAAGAAACATCAGTGGCTGTCCTAGTTTCATTCAGCAAGAGCTCATAGTGTAGCACTCGCCGCATGTCACTGGAGAGTGGCATTAGTCGAACATCCCTCCGGCAGATATTAGCTACTCACAAATGGCACAAACTCCAGCTACTGCAGCATCTCAACGAGGATGACCCAGATCGGCGCACTGAATTTGCAGAATGAGCAAAACAAAAATTGGGGACTTCCGGTTCCGGCGCCTGATGGTGTAACAGCGCGGTGAGCCAGCTCTGCCCCGACCCACGACATCGCTTCCCCGCGAATTTTTTTAACGGGAGCTCCCGCTAGGCCCCCCCCGTCCCGATCAGCTTTTGTGTGCGGATCAGTACACGGCACCCGATGGACCGTTTTTTTCTGTGTTTTTTTTATCCCGCTTCGGTCGAGCAAGGTTGAGTCCCTTGTCTACAGCCGCGCCTCAAGGTTGCTCGAAAGAAGCGGGCGGGTCTGACATTAATGGCGGAGTGGCGCCCAGCTTGGTGCGTCGAGTGATGGTTGCACGTCCCTTCAGAGGAGGAATCCCCTCCCCTTTCGCATACATCGGTGTTGCCCCGCCTGGGATTTATAAAGTATTGGCGACTGAGGTGGCTGGCTACCCTTAAGGGATGGACCTGCAGAATGCACTGGACGGTGCCTCTTTTTTTTTTCCCAGTAAGCTGTGGACACTTCTACAGGACACTATGGTCTTGACCCAGGGGCTGGCGGGTGGCTTTCCCCTGGAGCGTCTGTCCACTGCACGATGGGGGGACTCCTGTGATCCGCTGCAGGTGATACTAGGAACTCCACGAGACGCTGAAGCCATGAAGAGAAGATTGAGGATCTGGGAAAACCGATCTAGAAGGAACGACCCTGAGGTTGTGGTGGGACCCTTTCCTGAATCCCCTTTTCAGCACCAGGAGCCTCCCTCAAACTGTGTTGCGCGGGGGTGCATACCCGGCTTTTGGGCTTATCCCCTGGTCAAAGGGTACGAACGTGCGCACGCGACCTGGGAGCGCCGCGACCGAGATGCCCCAGGGTTCTCGCCCCACTTATAGCTTTGCTACCTGGATTGTCAATGACAATCGCAATCCTACGAGGCGTTCCCGGGTCAAGCGCCCCACCTCCTGGTGTGAGAGCCACCGGGTATAGTTTTTTTTCTGCGGACTCACTCCACTGAGGTTCTGCCCGCCGGAGGGCCTTCTCCTCAGTCTGTCTGTTTTTTTTTTGGTGGGACAGGGCTGGAAACCACTGGGTGTGTCACCTCCAGCCCACATTGAAATCAACGCTTGCTGGGCCCCAGACACCGGTCCCCTGGCCTTTCTTCAGACCCCGCGGAGGCAGCTTCAATACCTCGAGTGGTTTTTTGTTTTTTTACGTGGACCGCCGCCGGTCCCCCCCTTGGGGCGATGACCCGTCCCCTCCTCGGCCTGCCTTCGCCCCACGCCGAAGACCCGCCCCAGGTCCCACCGGGAGTCAGAACCTTGGGTAGGCAGACGGCTTGGCAGTGACTGACCCCACCAGGGACTAGCGGGTGCCGTGTCAACCGTGGGTCGGCGGGGGGGGTGGGCCGACCCATTTCCTTTTCTATTGTTTGTCGCCAGCTACCTGGCCCTGTGGACCTGCGCGTCTATTGGCGGGGACTGAACTTGCGCAATCCCCTACACCTGGTGGGGCAGGGGTAAGTTGCTGGGAACGGTTTACCTTTCTTCGTTTCTTTTGTTTGAATTGACTGTTTGACTTTCTTCGCAGACCGTGTCTCCGCCGTCCGGGACGCGGTCAACCTTTGTTGCCATGAGTCGGGGAAGAAGATTAGATTAAATGCCACCTAGCTCCGGCAAGCACCCCCTTCCTAGGTCTGTCGTTATTTTGTCGGTATGCATCTGTTTTACTTTACCTTTGCCCCAGGGCTAGCCCTCCTATGTGTCACGGTTATGTGGTACGCAGCTGTGTTTCATCAGGGGATGCGTGGCCCGGCGGGGGGAGTGGTATTTACTAGTGGTACTTCAGAGCCCAGGTCTTGTGTGCTTTTTGGAGCCGGAGGCCTGGCATGCTGGCTTCAGGGAAGAAGGGAAGTCGGGCATATGTGGGGTGGTGGTGGGCGGACCCCCCCCCCCCCCCCCCCCCCTCGGGGACAGGGGGATTGTGGTTCCCCCCATGGGGTCAGTGGTAGTATAGTGTTGTGGGGGGGTGGGCTGGTGTTGGGTGTTTTTTATTCGGTAGTGTTTTGTTCCTTTTTCATCTGCAGATGCGTTTTACCTCTCACTGCCTTTTCAGGTCCCCCCGACGGTGGGCGATCTGCCCTTGCGGCTAGGTCCCAGGGACTGGCCCATTTCACTTCCGCGGGGAAGGGGGGAGGGTGGGAGCCCAAGGGACACCCTCCTGTACCCACCATAGTAAGGAATCTCACCTAACCCGTGGCACGGTGGCCACACTTTGGACCCTGGGGTGACATGAGACCCTCTTAGGATCTCGCTGGATGTCGGGGCCTGCCGCCGTCTCAGACCAGAGGCCGGCTCCCCTCCGCCTTGGCAGATTGAAGGCTGGGCACTGCCTTTCTTTCAGGAGGCTCATCTCAGGGCTGTTTCTCTGATGATTCTCCTGGGGGGGGAGGTGCTTGGCGCCCGGCCGGGGCGGCAGGGTTCCCTTTCCTGTTTCCAGGCCTTGCCTTAAATGTGTTGTTGTTTTGGGACATGAGGTGGGAGGCCGGTGGGCCCAGGCCGCCTCAGGTGATTTGTGGGACCTGGGTCCTTTTACGTTCGTTGACCTACGCGCCAAGTGGGAGTTTATTGTTTAGGTTCCCTGTTTACCGACTATCCCAAGCGGGCAAGCTCCAGTACCCATTGTATTGTTTGTGGTGCCGACTTTAATGCAGTGTTGCCAACTTGCGCAGTAGGCCACTAGCTGACCAGGACGGGGGAGCGCCGGGGGCATAGATCCAGACAGGGAAACTCTGTATGTGGTACGTGGTGTACCGGTCCCCCCCCTGGCTGTCCTGTGGGCGGGCCCCCACTGACTTGTGGTCGTCCATTGGCATCCCCGGAAAGGGCTTACACTCATGTATTCCCCCGATTGTTCATAGTTTTTCCTCGCGCTTGGATACGTTTTCTCACGACGCCCCAGTCAAGCCAGGTGTTTGGGGCCGTTCTGTGTGAGAGGAGATTGAGCCTATTTTGTTATCTGACCACCCCCCGTAGCTGTTGAGCCTGGAGGGCATGGGGCCGCGCCCCTCACCGCGAGGTTTTGTGGATGCTTCCCCTCAACACCTTGCCACGGACGGACCCCTGTCAGGCGGCATCTCCAGGATGGGGTTTTGGAATACAGCATGCAATTAGAGCTAGGCAGTGATTCCGTATTGTTTATACTTGTCGAGGGCGGGTAACGGGGAGGGTAAAAAGCAGTGCGGGTGAAAAATTTTTTGGCCTAGCCATCTTCCCCTCAAGAAAAATATCCACCCTGCGCTTTATGTCGGAAGCATGCCAGGGCAGGTTAGGGCCCGCGTATACACCGTTTCCGGACTGCCCGTACCTGACGTGAACAGGGACATTGGGTTGAGGGCCAAGCTCGGTATGTGACCACCTGGTTGGCCGCATACGTAGTTCCCCTATTAGGGTCTAGGAGGTCGTTTGAATTTTTTTTCCGGCTTTGGGAACAGGCGGGCAAGTTGCCTCTTGCCAATGTAGCTCGGGAACTTGCCCACGTACGCACTTACCACCTTCCAGGATGGAGAGGGCAGCACTCGTTCTAGGGAGCTCCGAACGGATAGGGCCCAGATTCTGTTTATGTCTTTTTATTTCTGAACGCCTATGCCCCACGGCCCTGGGGAACTGGCGGGATTGGTAGTTTTTCTGTTTATCTTCAGGGTGCCAATGCCCCACGATAACGGCCGAACAGGCTGGCTCTCCCAAAGCCCCAGTGACCACGGAAGAGGTTGTTTGTTCAAGTGATCAAACATTCGGCGAGGGGGCTCAGGCCCCCTGGCCCGGATGGGTTTTTCTAGTGTTCTTTTTACACTACTGGCCTAAGAGGTGCGGAGCGTTGAATTTGAAATCTTTATATAATAATATTCTACAGGCGGGTGTTCCTGTACTGCGGGACTCCGCTGTCATGCAGGCTTTTACCCAAACCTTGTAGAGGACCCACCATGCCTAGCTTCGTGTACCGGCCCATCGACTTACTGAACCAGGAAATCAAATGATGTCAAGATTCTGGCACAAAACAGAGCTCGCGAGCATGTTCTAAAACCTAACCTGAATATCCGGGGCCGCAGGTGGATTGTCCAGGGCAGCAGGGACTTAATAAATATACGGAAAGGGGCTTGCGGAATGGAGTATTTTAGAACTAGGAGTGCCGCTCTGCCTCCGTGGGCTGTGCTTCATTGGAAGAGCAGAGAAGGCATTTATTAATGTCTCTGGGATTGGCTGGGCAGGGTATGGCCAACAGAGGTTTAGTGGGGCATTCCGCGGTTATATTCCACGCCTGTACCACTGCGCCCTCGGCTCAAATCTATACTCAAAGGCACTGTCGAACCCTTTCAGACTCTACAGGGGGACGAGACAGGGATGTCCCTGTCTCCCCTCCTCTTTATAATCTATTGAGCACTGTCAAGGATTGCTGCAGAAGACTGCCAGCTTTGAGGGATGGAAAGATATGGGACGGTGGAGCAGAGGTTGCCCTATGGCTGATGACGTCTCCTTTTGGGCTTAACCCTGGTCGTGCGGTATCCACCAATTGTGGCAGCTGTTTGACCGGGTTGGTCGTTTTCCGGGCTCAGGATTAATACGATAAGAAGCGAAATGAAGATTGTTCCTGAAAGGGAGAGGCCGGGGGATTGGGGGGCGTATAGGAGTAAGGGTGCCCATTTAAGATACAGAGTACCGAGCTTAAATATTTGGGGATGGATTTATATACCTAGAGGACCTTAGTACATCTATACCAGCTACAATTTTGGAGCTAGGAATGATTGCCAACAGTAAACTGCTTATCACGGGCTAGGGAAGTGGGAAGGGGGGTTCCAGCGACCCCAGCCAGTAGTGGAGGCATGCTAGGACGCGTGTGCATATGATAAAGTATATGGAATCAGTTCGCATCGCCTACTTGTTAGACGGCCCTTGCCGGAGTGCTGAGCTCTACGGCTTAAGACAATCATAAGATTGTTGTGCTCATACGATATGATGGAGTTCGGCGACGTCCAGACGAGTACATATCAGTTTGGTTCCGGGGGCGAGAAACAAACCAGCATCAAACGGAAGCATATCGCCTTGGAGATAAGTATAGCAAAGGGAGAAAGACAAAAGTGGGAGACTTGGGGAGGTATGAAAATTGGCCCAATGTTCGAGCGGAAAAATGAACGATACCTCGTGCACAAGCCTTACATAGGTTGAGGTATGATACTGGTAACGTGATTCCTGAGTTTCCATGGCGGGCCTTCCGTTCTATACTTGTCTACATTAGACTACCAAGTTGGGGCGTGGCGGTAGGTTTTAGGGTGATTAGTGGATGATGGTTACACCCTGGTGGGTCTCCTCCAATAAGCCATCGTGAAGCTCTCCAGACTGCTGTCTAATAACGTATGTGTTTATACTCGCAGGGACACGATCATGGGGTACGATTGCGGGGAATGTTATGTTCCGGAATCTAGTCGGTGGATTATATCCAGGGGAGTCTATAGTGTCTCTACAGTATGTTATGTGTCTCCATCCCGTTACCGTGTCCGTTGAGTTTTTCCCCACGGGGGCAATTGCAGTTCCTGTCTATAGAGATTGTGGGGTGAGAAAGACAAATTGGGTTGTTGACGACTATTGGGATGCTGA
>CM070035.1:98707323-98757772 GCA_036250615.1 Ptychadena robeensis | reverse complement strand
AGAGGATGATGTGGTCAAAATACTCATTTGCCTAATAATTCTGCACTCCCTGTAGATTCTCCTGCTAAGATTCCCAAACAGGCCCTTGAAGCAGAAATAGCGGTCATTCCCAAGCCCAGGAAGGACCCATTACTCTGCTCCAATATTCGCCCTATATTGTTACTTAATGTGGACATAAAACTTTACACTAAAATTCTCAACAACATAGTTCCTCCCTTGTTTCCCTCCCTGGTAGGTGATTCTCAGGTTGGTTTTATCCAGGGTGGGGAGGCTAAGGAAAATACTGTACTAGCCACACTCCACACTTTGAGCCAAGAAACATTTGCAAGCTCTGATGAATCCGAGCAGGCGTTTGATAGGATTGCAAGGGACCATATGTTTGCAGTGTTGCAACACATTCATTTGCCCCCCAAACTGCTGATGTGGATAGGTGCCATCTATTCCTCTCTGTACGCCAAGGTCTTTGGTAATGGGGTCCTGTCAGATGCATTCCTGATATCAAGCACCAGACAGGGGTGCCCAATGTCCCCAATCATGTTTGTCCGTTTGCTAGAGCCGTTACTCTGCACTGCAATTAATGATGGCATGATACGAGGCCTAAAATTCCCTAGGTGGTAACTCAAGGTGGCGGCCTTTGGGGATGATTTATTGTTCTTTATTACTGATCCAAAGAATTCCATGGTGGCCTTGATGACATTGTTTAGGAATATAGCACCCTCTCCAATTTTCGGATCAACATATCAAAGTCAGTGGCCCTTAATGTTTCCCTCCCTGAACAGGTCCGCTTCTTGTCTGGCAGGAACATTACTTCCGCTATCTGGACATTTTGCGCCCTAGAGACCTGGACGAATTGTTCTCCCTTAATTTCTTAAACATATTATCCCTCCTGCCTGACGATTTGTGGAAACGGGCCGCTCTCTCGTTCTTCTGGATGGAGAGTCTCATGCTGATCCATTAGCCCAACCGAGGGTCAGGATTAAGTCAGAACTGCATACCTTTCCCTTATACTCCACTATTTGGCTGCCCTTACAGTCAATCCCAAGGGAGCTCAATGCTCACCCACTGATTGGAGCCACTGTTCGGGTCTTCCATCAGCTGTCATCATTTCCTTGACACTGATATGTGGGAACCTGGATTTCAAGCCTGGAACCCTCCCATCTTTTCTAAAAGTGTGGACAGCTCCATTCTCCCTGTATTCTGTTATGTATAAAATTCCATAAAATGTAATTGAAACATATAGTGCCTATGTAAGAGCATGTCACTGGCGGGATTGTTTTTGCATTGATTTGCATCAGCACCAACCAATCACTGGGAACAAAGAAAAAGGTTAACACATTTGCAGTGCCACAAAGAAATGTCAACATACATGAATATATGTCATTTTCAATGCAGCTATTACAAGAGCCATTCCAACACAACTATGTGAGTATCTGAATGTCATTCTAAGCTTTATTTTAGAGTTAAGGTCTCCTTTTACTAACAGAACACCAGATATTAATGCTTATTTACTAATATCTCTCATCAATCCTACATCTTCTCCTCCCACTGACACTTTCTCGGCTCCTCCCACTGGCCACATACTTTAAAGACAAGGTTAAATCTATCCGAATTGAAATTTCTGCCAACCGTGACACCCCCACTCCGTCAACCCTATACTCCTCCAACTTGTCCCTCACCCCCACTCCTTCAATGCCATTCTCCTTCAACTCTTCCCTCACCCCCTATCCTCCAATCCCATTGTCCTCCAACTCTTCCCTCACCTCCACTCCTCCAATCCCATCTTCCTGTAACTCCTCCCTCACTTAATTTACCCCTGTTTGTCTGGAGGAAGTCTCCTCTCTGCTTTGCTCCTCTCCTTCCACCACCTGCCCACTTGACCCCATACCCGCTGATCTACTTAAGACCCATTCTACCACCCTTGCCCCTGCACTGACTGAACTATTCAACCTCTCCTCTGGTATCTTCCCATCATCCTTCAAACATAGTCCTCCCCATACTGAAGAAGCCAACATTTGACCCCTCTCTTTCCTCTAGCTACCAACCTATATCTCTACTTCCTTTCGCTTCTAAACTGCTTGTATACAAAATACTGACTGACTATCTGACTGTGATTTCTCTCCTTGACCCCCTCCAATCCGGCTTCTGGCGTTCTCATTCCACTGAGCCATCACTAAAGTTACTAATGACTTGCTCACTGCCAAAGCCCAAGGCAACTTCTCCCTGCGTTTTCTGCTGGATCTCTCCTCTGCCTTTGACACTGTAGATCACCCTCTTCTTCTACAGACTCTGCACTCTATTGATATTTGTGACTCTGCATTCATGGTTAACCTCCTACCTGACTGAACGCTCTTTCCAAACATCTTTCAATGGCTCCTCTTCTTCTCACACCCCCCTCCTCATTGGTGTCCCACAAGGCTCTACCTATCCGCCCCCTGGACAACATCTCTCCGCCCTGGACAACATCTCTCAGTGCCTATCAGCCATCTCTTCATTGATGCATAAAACTTAATCTGAGCAAAACAGAACTCATCATCTTTCCCCCATCACCTTCCAAACCTCCCCTCAACATTTCACTTACAGTAAACAACACCATCATCTCCTCTTTTCCACAAGCATGCTGCCTTGGTGTCACCTGCGCTCTCCTTAACTCCCCACATACAGAAAATGTCTTGATCCTGCCACTTCCATCTCCGCAACATCTCCAAGATACACCCCTTCCACCAAAGTTCTGGTACACGCTCTCATAATTTCTCGCCTTGACTACTGCAACATCATCCTCTCTGGTCTTCCTCTAACTAGAATATCACCTCTTCAGTCCATCAGTCCATCATAAATGGTGCTGCCAGACTCATTTACTCCTCTAACTGCTCCTCATCTGCTGCTCCTCTCTGCTTTTAAAACACTCCTGCCCCACTTACATTTCCAACCTGGTACACAAATACATCCTTAACCCCCCCTCCGCTTCTACAGTGACCTACTTATGACATCCCCTCTCATGACATCATCATATGTGCGGCTTCAGGACTTCTCAAGGGCCGCTCCTACTCTCTGGAACTCTCTCCCTCATCCCATTAGACTCGCTCCAACCATTGGCACTTTTAAAAAAGCCCTAAAAACCCACCTCTTCACTCTCTCCTACCCATCTTCTCACTTCTTACATCAACACCATGCACGTCCCACTCCCCCCCCCCCCCCCCCCCCCCCCCCCCCCCCCCCCCCGTCCCCCACCTATTGTATACTCTGTTCCCCCTCCTATTAGATTGTAAGCCCGATCGGGCAGGGCCCTCTACTCCTCCTGTGTGATAACCTGTACCTGTGAGTATTATATTGTGTTGTATCTACACTCCTAATGTATTGTATAGCGCTGTGTAATATGTTGGTGCTATATAAATAAATGATAATAATAATAATGATATGCAGTGTGAAAATCAAAAAGACTACAAAAAGCTAAATGTAGTGGAAAGTTACTAGGGGAAAAAAATTTGTAGCAGTTAGGGATTCCATTACAAGAACCACTTTTTTGATGTTGCTACACTAGCTTCACCAGTCCCCTGGGCATTATGGGGGCCAAAACAGTGAAGATTACAGCTTTATGACTTATAATGGTTGTCTTCCTCAGAAAGGGAAATATGGATCGCTGTTTTCTTATTTAGAAGACAAAGGTTAGGGTTGACCCTATTTTACGAGGATGGCATGCACATATGATGCTTCAAGATGGATGTAGGGATAAAAATCAGTGCAGTGCATATACATTCCATTTCCTCAGACATTTTTCTATAAATCTTTTCTATTAAACTGCTTGCAATAATTGTTAAACTACCCCTAAATGGATCTAAATGGATGGATTACCTGATTAGTGTCAAATTATTGTCAAATCAACTACATTTAACTGCATTGATATTATTTGCTAAAAGTATTTGTATTTGAAATAGAAAACATGGTTAGCATGTATAGGAGGCTATGTTCATATATAACATATATACAAATAATACAAAATGGTAAAGGAGGGGACGTAAGTCTTGTGCCACACCCAAAATAATATACAGAGAACACAAATAAAGGTCATAGCATCTTTAGGAAACTAGAGGTTCCCAAGAGAGACCCAGGAAAGACGGGTTTTGAAGGCACTTAATTTATATTGATAGCGACTAGTGATTAATATCGTAAAAAAATTATTTCTTTATTTAAATAAGTTAAACATTTTCAATTTGCAGTATGGGAGTCAGAGCCATCAACATACAATAGGATGACTCCCCACATCAATGACTATAGATAGGCCACAAAACCACAGATGTACATAAACTTCATCCATATAAAGTGAATTATAGTTACTGGCTAGAGGTATATCTCCTACATGTTTCGCCGATGCGGCTTCCTCAGGGAGATGTGTATGTAATCTAGTCAGTGTGTGGCCGGGGTGAAAAGGCAGCAATCCTCCAGAGTCCGATAGAGATGGCCCACCTCAAGCAGAGCGCGATGAAAGGCGCAAAACATCCAAAGGTCCTCCCCTCCCTTGGGTATATGCCTGGGGAAATCCAGGGGCAACCCGATGGACACAGGGCGTATCACTGCCGACTAAGAGGTGTATCTGGTGTCAAAGAGTGAACCACTCAAGTCAGCAGCAGCCGCAAATGTCTCCTCATAACATATATACAGTATGCAGAAAGTGCAGTGAGATGGAAAATGCAATAAAGGTTACCCATTTAATTGTATTTGGTATGGCCTGTGCTCCTCTTACCCCGGAGAGGGTGTATGAGACCTAGATAAGAAGGAACAATAAATACCTTATCGCAAATCTTGGAGATTGTCTGGACAGAAAACCATGTGTGACACAAACTCCACATTGGCAGCCTGCAAGACTACAAGTACCAGTCGGCACCACGTGAATGTTGGAAATCCCCTACCTGGGTTTGAGGCTGCTCCAGAGGTAATTAGGTTTTGTCTTGGTGTTGTCTTCTTAAGGGGGATAATTCAGTTACAAGACTGTTTGTAATTGAATTATTGCAATTTTCCTTTACCTCACCGGCAGTGATCGGATTGTATATACTCCCTGCCTAGTAAAGTCGAATTGACCCAGTTGACTACAAAGCTATGTGAACGCTTTGTGGGATACTTGAATCAATAGTGTATGGGCCACATCTGGGGCCCTGGGTAGCTCTCGTAGCGATCTTGTTCAGTCACTTAAGCTAAGCAACAGAGCCAACAAAGATTCCTTTGCGATGTTTGTGCTATAGAACAAGAGCCCACCAAAGATCAGAAGTTCAAGATGTCTAGAAAACTGGGTTCACCAGCATCCCCTATGGGGCCCCACTAGTACAATGCTCACAACAAAAGTACAGATTTTTTTGGGGAGAAGAAAAGTTTACAGAGGTGCGGGTAGGTATGAGCTTAGCACCAACTAGGTGTTTACTTAATCATACCTTTGAGTGCCTGTTTTTGGACTCTTGGAATAGTCACAAAACATTTTGGTTAAGTGTATTCAATAAATTATTACTACACAAGAGCAGTAGAGCATTTTATGGAATTATAAAATGCCTGTACAGCCCTTATTGGGTACCATGTTTTTTTCCCCTTATCTATTGAAAAAAACAGCAATAATGGGGATGCAAACCATAAAGGCGTGGGGATAGAAGAACTGAATACTTAAACATATTAATGCAAAATATTGGTAAAAAAGAGGCTTAAATTCCTATTCCAATTTGATTCTTATTCCTTTTCCAGGAAAGAATATCTGTACCTTTATGTTGTGCATTTTGAAACTCTACCTACCACCATACTTTGCAATTTCTTAATGCATTGACAGTGTTTCCATGAAGTCAAGGCAGATCATTAAAGTATTTTGCTATGTATTTTAGCTTCTCCAATTGTGTATCAGCTTCAGTTGAATATACCAACCAAAGAGTGTTTACTTCCACTTTAAACAGTCCAAGGTGCTCATTTTCATAGTCTAAATTTTTTTTAAAATAAACCCATTTCATTATTACAGAGAGGATTTTATTGCCTCCCATGTAGACCTAAATGGCAATTTATGTCACTCTACATATGGATATAATAAATTCCAGCCAAACATAAAACACATCACAAGATATATTTTAATTGACTTTGATGGACTACCTTCTTCAACATTACCTCATGCATCCATTTAGCAATGCCAGTTGGCAAAAGATATGCTTAAATGCAAATATAAAAATTTTTAAATTTAGCGCAAATTCTGTATGCTTACAAAGTGCACAGTACAACAATTAAATAAAAAATGTAAGAAAAGTATTAATTTAACCTTTAATGAATTTGAGATTGTGTTATAAGCAGCTAAAACATGTGCAGGAAGCCAATTTTCTGTATTTCCGGTCTAAGAACTGAAAAGAAAATTTAGGTCATCCTTATTGACCTAACATTTTACAGGTATGAACTTTAAGAAACGAACTCTCTAATTAAAAGTATATTGACACGCATTAACATCCCACTTGTTACCATATTGTTTACCATATTTACCCTTAATATCAATAAATACTGTAGAATGAGATACATTGATCCACAATTAACTGTTTATGAAAACAATAATTAAAACCATAACTTTTTTGTTTAATAATTACATTACAAACTGCATCTGCAATTCATTGCCATGACCTCAAACATAATTATTATATTACCTATAGAAAAAGCATATGTTACAGCCACATTAAAATTGTAATGAAAAATAAAGGTGTTTTTAATTTGCGTTTTATCAGGACTTTATATTCAAGATAAGATTCAATGATGGTGGAACCAGCTACTCTTAATATTAACATAAATTTACATAAAGATAATGAAAACTGCTGAACTCACTGTAATGTTTAGAGTTGGTCGATTTTTCTTTTTTCAACTAGCTGACTTTGTGAATTATTTGCAAAGTCCCTGAACATAGTATGTTCACTAATATATAAAAAACAAATGTAGATTAGAGATGGATGTGGGAATGTTACAAAAAATTTACTTTTGCTCTAGCACATGTAGCCTATGCATAAATGAAGTTCAAAGTCAAGTCAAGATTTATATTTAGTTTTCAACTTTATTTTGAACTTAATTTCAAACCTCCTGGGCACTTCGTCTGTGGCACACTTTTTAGTTTCATGGACAATCTGTTGTGCTTTCCATTGCCCCCTACACATCCCCAGTATCAATGATGATGTGCTTAAAAAAAACGCTGCCTCAATAATACGTCATATATATATTATCAAGGTCGGTGAAAGATATGGAAGACCGCCACATGCTTCCAAAAGTTAGGTGAGTATGCCTGATGTTAGTTTGTGGTGAGTTTTGTTAGTAAACAAATTCACTCCGAGCAATACTTCTAGTAATGTTTCCACAACTCTTATCTATATCTCTATTTTGGCAATAATACCTTATTTAGGAGTATTGCAAATAACTAAAAAACTGGTACAAATTTGTAGAGATGGTCGAAATTAATAAAATTTGATTCTACTTAAATTTCGAGTTTCCTAATCGAATTTCAATTCGACTAGAAATTTCGACTCGAAAAAAATTTTGCAAAGTCGAAAATTCCCATAAAACACTCAAAAATTTGCATAAAGCCTAAAATTCGCATAAGGTCAAAAATTCACATAAGGTGGAAAATTTCGATTTGCTGTATGAGCTTGAGCTATAATAGAAGAATCAGTGTACATAGTAGCAGAGCTTTACAATCAGAGCTGAGATTTAAACCCAATTTATACACAAACTTGACATGTTAGAGCAAAACTTGAAAACTTGAAATTGTTTTCAAATGTTTCCCCAACCCTTCTCTACAACTCCAGCAATTTCTGTGAGGATACCATTTTCAGGGGCTTTGCAATAAGCTGACAAAGTTAGCTAGCACCATGCGAATGTTCGGCAATGCGAATTTTCGCCAATGCGCATTTTCCAATCACTCCCGCATGCGAAAATGGCGATATTCGCACGTGAAATAGCGGCACGGCAAATCAAAAGCAAAGTTCTTTTTTAAGATTTCAGTCGCAATATAAGGCTGATTTTCGACTTTTTTGGCGAAAAGTTGAAATGACCCCATCAAAATTCGACTATGCACATTTTCGGCGAAAAAGTCGAAGTTTCTACTTAAAAATTCGCACTGCGAATTTTTCGACCATCCCTGCAAATTTGTTGTAAAGCTTCATTACTTTTAACTATACACATAAAAAAGGATGCAAGGAACAGGTTTTGCCAAAGTCATGCCCAAATTTTGTCAAGAATATACCTTTTCTTTCTATCTTACTGCAAGTATTGTGGAATAGTCCACATCCTGTGAAAAAACAGCTTACACAAAAAAAAGTTTAATATTTGGTATTTGAGTTGAAGATGGGGGAACTAAAAGCAGAATCACTTATCAAATAAATACATGAGCTGAGGATCTTATAGCAGGATATATAAGGTTTTAATTAATCTAATCAAAGATTAGTGCTCATTCAAGTATATAGGGAGGAAAAGGTTAATGATGGGTAGATAAGAGCTGTACATAAATGGAACAAGGTGAAAGGGAAGCGAGGGTTGTGTGTTCTGGCTATGAAGTTTTCTTTGTATTGAATGGGGCCTGGCAGAGGTAGCTTCTCTTCAGGATTATTAATAGTGACACATACCACATACCATGTACCATTAATGGCTTTCTCTTTGATTCTGTCTCTTTTCAAGTGTTCGCTTATTCACCTACAAACTAGCCATATACACTGTCTTGCGCAATGATAATATTTCAATACTGGATGATCTGATACCATTATCTGTTCCATTGTAATATAGTAGTTTGTTTAGGTACTATTAGAGGAAAGTAAAAAGATACAGTATTTCTATAGCAACTTTTGATCTAATTTAAATTGTTGTTTTTATTATAATGTTGTAATATAAAACATAATGTGCAAATGTATACACTGACCAAAAATATAAACCTAACACTTTAGTTTTTTTCCAATTTTGCATGAGCTGAACTTAAAGATCTGAAACATTTTCTACATACACAAAAGATCTATTAAGCTCAAATATTGTTCACAAATCTGTCTAAATCTGTGTTAGTGAGCACATCTCCTTTGCTGAGATAATCCAACCCACCTTCACAGGTGTGGCATATGAAGGTGCTGATTAGACAGAATGAATATTACACAGGTGTGCCTTAGGCTGCCCACAATAAAAGGCCACTCTGAAATGTGCACAGTTTTGCCTTACTTGGGGGGGGGGGGGAGGCAGAAACCCATTCAGTATCTGGTGTAGCCACCATTTAACTCACACAGTGCAACACATCTCCATCACATAGAGTTAATCAGGTTGTTGATTGTGGCCTATGGAATGTTGGTCCTCTTCAATAGCTGAGTGAAGTTGCTGAATATTGGCATCCCAAACATGCTCAATTTGTAACATGTCTGGTGAGTATGCTGGCCATGCAAGAGCTGGGATGTTTCCAGCTTCCACAAATCCTTGTACAGATCCTTGCAACATGAGGTTATGTCGTGTATGAATGGCACAACAGTGTGCCTCAGGATCTCGTCACGCTATATGTGTGCTGTCTCTTGCAATGTGACATTTATTTTCATAAAACTATTAAAAAAGACACATTAGAAGGGTTTGAAATGTTTTTTATCATATGTTTTTCTTTTAAATTCTTTTTTATCATATGTTTTTCTTTTAAATTCATAGTCAAAAACTATTTTCCTATTGTCCAGTTAGGGGAGATTTTTTTACCTTTTTGGTTCATCTGATACAAATTTGAACTGTAGCAAAAGTGCCTAATTTAAAAACAGGTGTATATACTGCACAGTCTCGTTTTTCCCCCCAGTATTCACTTTGCTATATAGTTTTTATAGTTTTTACTCCCTTGGCAAATCAACCACCATGCCAACTTAGCTGTTTTTTTATGGCAAGAAAAGGGGTCAATCACAATCACAAATATTAGATGGTTAATTTAGTGAAACCAGATTTTATTAAATCCACTAGAACACACAAAATATTCTTTAGAAATAATAAACACATACAAACTTTAAAGTACATCATATTGAGGCAATTTTAAAATTCCTGTTCACCTCCCAGTAACCTTTACTTTTTACATTTCAATTGCATTTACATTTCCTGGTTAGGGTGGTTTTCATTCCAAACCTTTAGGTACATGGAATGTTACTAACTATATTAGATTAGAAACCGCTTCTTAAAAGACTACACATGCTCTCTAGAAAGCCACCCAGATGGAATAAGCAGGACTAGCTAAAACATTTTTCATGTTCGAATAAATCACTTGTTAAACTGTGGTTTAATGAACATTGACGTTTGTTTAAAATAATCTCATGGTTTATCCCTTGGCACCAATGTGTGTTTGGCAGTGCATAAGCTGTTGTGCCTTTGCCCATACATATCTTTATCCTTCTGGATTGCTGTGCTAATATCCAAGCTGAGTTCTTGAGAAATTCTCCAAGGTGAGGTGGCTGGTATTGAGTTCAACACTTATATAAGATTTTTTTAGTAAAGCATTCTCACATACATTCCTTGACAGCATAGGCAGTCTCTGCCAGCCATGAGCAATAACCATCTTGTTCTACTTAAAATGAGTAGGCTGGAGAACCACAAGCAATGGTAGAGAAGCATGGACTGTTGACCTTTCAATGATCAGGAATGCTAGTAAAAGCTCACTTTCAATAACGAAGATGGAACAAGAGATGGTGATGTATTTATTTTGGTTAAGTTATACTTCACTGATGCATGTAATGTTGAATACCAACTTGTAAACTGTTTGTGAAGTTCTTTAATTTTTGGAAGTGATGTGTGTCTTGACACTATCACATTTGCTAAACTGAATCTTACTTTTATAATGTTTCATGCATGCCAAGGTATTACAACTTGAAATAATTATATGAACTGTTTTTTTTTTAATTTACTTTACCAGAAAAACAGGTGTATATACTGTTCAGTGCACAGAAATGGAAAGTGGCTGTTCAGAGACAGGCTTTGCATAAAAGCTGGTTTTAAGGGTCCTGGAGCCAGCCAAGGAAAGTGTTGGGTGGGTTCCTTGGCCACCTGATCCATTCCTGGCAACCTCCCCAAATTGAGGACTGATATTTTTTCTGTTTTGGACTGAGGGCTCTGCTTAGCCATTGCACTGTTTTTTGTTTCGTTTATATTTGTTGCCTGAATAAAGAAAAGGCAGAGGACTGCTATTTGCCTGGAACGGGCTGGAGGTCTCTCGTGTCCTGTTTGCCAAGGTTATCACACCTGTGAGTAGTGAGCACTTACATAATAAAGAACCTCTCCAGCCCAACCACAACCCGCACCCCCACATGTAAACCTTTTTCTTCATTCCTCTGCTGTAGAGTAGACTAATTACTTGTACCTTCTGGTATAAGAGGGACTTAATCATACCAACTCTCACGCTTGTATAACCTGGTTAGGGTGGTTTTCATTTCAAAATTGTTTCTGCACTGAATAGCTGCGCATCTGCTGTCAACCAACTTCTTGCATCAACAATGAGTTATTGCAGCCCAGGATGATTGGACCACATTCCACAAATGTTTTTTATGTCACCACACATGCTTTTTTTTTATTGGATCATGGTTCAGGGATTAGGTGGGCCATCCCATATTTTTTTATCTTGCTAGCCTGGAACCAAGTTGTCAGGATGCAAACCAGGGATGCTTCAGTGTCAGGCTGCAGTGGCTCTCACTGCTGAACCACCTGACAACTTAAGGTGTCCATCCCCTTACCAACAGGTGCTCAATAGATGACGAGTTTGAATGCCGCGTGGTGCCGTCATGGTGACACACCCTGCGCTTGTGCACCCATCTATTGGACGGGAATCAAGAGGGGCACTTTAAAGCCCCCCATACACGTCTAGATTTTCTGTTCAATCAACTTAAAAAGATCAATTTGGGAAATTGGTGAATGCAGTAACAGATATTTGATTAACTTTTTTGGGATCAACTGAAAGTGTAATGAATTTCAATACAACCAATAAATATTTTCCAGCACGTCCAATCCTTTTTCAAAAAATTTTTTCCCCAATTTTAATTGTTTTAGGTTGATCTAATCATGTGGGCTGCCATAGATTTTCATCCAATCAACCAAAAAGATTGATTGGATGAAAAATCTAGACCTGTATGGGGGCCTTTAGTGCCCGATTTCTAGTCAATCCTTTGTATGGGGACCCTGGTGACTTTCCAGCAGGATTTACAGATATGTCTGTTACCTGCTTGACAGACCTGTCTTCAAATGGGATCAGTTCAATCCACGGCTAGATTGTTCAAAATTGAGCCGTGGATTGACACCTTAAGAACAGTGGTTCCCAAATTTTCCTTGCAGGGCCCCCCCTTTTCTATTAAGGAACATGATTGAGCTCCCCCTCCCTATTCAAACGTATGTAAAGAATGAGGGCCCGTGCCTCCCTGGAATACCTTTGCACCCCCCAGTTTGGGAACCACTGCTTTAAGACAATGAAACCTATTTTTTGTTGAACACTGAACTACTTGCCCTATGTAAACCATATCTCTGCACTTTCTCCTTGCAGGATTATTGTGCTCCTGCCAATATCTTGCTCTTGTTGCTTTTCTTTCTTATGCCCTCATTATGATTACCCATGTATCAACCCTTGGCTGAGGACTACTGGACTACTCTTCATCTCGCCCCATTTATTACTTAACACCATCACCATACTAACCTCCTCTTGTTCCTGACTACATTTGTGCTCACTCCCTCTCTGCTACCACTGTTTTTGCATTTATTCTACCTGCACCTGTGGTGCTGCTACAGCTTATGGAATCCGAGCCTGACCCCAGATTGTTACACAAGTTGTTGCTCATTTTCCAGTGTGTTTGGGGTTGTTGTCTTGTTAAAAGTTTAAGTATGGTTCACATATTTTTGTGATGAAACTGATCCATGGTTCTTGGTATGTAATAAATAGGCTAAACAGCATAGTATGAGAAGTATTTCCATACAATGATGCTTGGACCACGGCACTTTACTGTCTTCACAGTTTACTATTGCTTGATTGCAGTCTTTGTGGTTCCAAAATTGGTATGTCATTTATTTTTAGCCCAATTTTCTTTGGCAAACAGTATCCTTTTTAGCACATATTTTTTTGACAGGATAGTTTAGACCTTCTTTGATCTCCCTGGAGGTGTTTTAGCTATTATCGAGTCGTTGCTATTTTTCATCTATTTGTATAAAAGTTATTTGTTTTTTTCTACATCTTTCAGGTATTGGTAACCAATGAGAGGAGATCATTTTAGCAGAGCAGCATATCATTCTTTACTTCTCAACTCCTTTTACTGTAAAAGAAATGCACTATAACTAGCATGTACAAAATTGTTTGCCTTCCTTTTATAAATAAAGTCCGTATCTAATATCTGTTTTCTTGTAGAATTAAAAACCACACTAAGGCTTATGGAACAATAAACAAAGGTGTCTGACCCGCACTCGCCATCAAGTTAGGATCTCCACCCAGGCTTTCTCTCAGCCCAATTTAATTAAGGTTGGACTCCCATGTGCTGGAATAACCAAACAATGGGGAACTACCTGATTGCTGCTTGCGTGCAACAGTGAACTGCAATTAGAGATGGTCTGTTAAATTTGTTTAGTTGAAAATTTCGACCCCTCTGACAGAGTGCGAGTAAAATAAGCCCCATCATTAGTGGCAGTGAGAGTAAAATAAGCCCCATCATTAGTAGCAGTAAGAGTAAAATAAGCCCCATCATTAGTGACAGTGAGAGTAAAATAAGCCTCATCATTAATGGCAGTGAGAGTAAAATAAGCCTCATCATTAATGGCAGGAAGAGTAAAATAAGCCCCATCATTAGTGGCAGTGAGAGTAAAATAAGCCCCATCATTAGTGGCAGTGAGAGTAAAATAAGCCTCATCATTAATGGCAGTAAGAGTAAAATAAGCCCCATCATTAGTGGCAGTAAGAGTAAAATAAGCCCCATCGTTAGTGGCAGTGAGAGTAAAATAAGCCCTATCATTAGTGGCAGTGAAAGTAAAATAAGCCCCATCGTTAGTGCCAGTCAGAGTAAAATAAGCCCCATCGTTGGTGACAGTGAGAGTAAAACAAGGCTCATCACTAATAGCACGGAGAGTAAAATAAGCCCCAATATTGGTTGCCTTGGTGTCAGTTAGCAAAATATGTACCTTCTTTGGTATTCATAAGAGAAAAATAACCCCCATTATTGGTGGCAGTGAGAGTAAAATAATCTTCAGTATTGGTAGCAGTGAGAGTAGAAAAGGCCCCATCCTTGGTGGCAGTAAGAGTTTCCAGTCATTGGAAAATAATCCCTGTGGTTGATGGCGGTGTAAGTAAAATAATTCACTACATGTACTCTGGCGAAATGTTGACACCATGTACTATGTTATTTACTTGATACATGATACCTGTTTGTATTATTACTATTACTAGTATTACTATTTGCACTATTAATAAAATTGAAATGATTAAAAAAATTATTCACTAGTGTAGAAAAATAAACCCTTGGAGCTCAGTCATTGGTTTTAGTTGGAATGTTCCTCATCTCTCTTGAAAACGTGGTATGGTAGCGTTCAAAATCACCCCCTAAATTGCGTCCGTGCCCGATCACGCCCATCTGCGCACAATCGCATAAACTGAAACTGTGCAATGATTTTCAATGTGAACATAAGGGAAGCGGCGATGCGATTAAAACGCGTCCATCCATGGAAACAAGCCCTGAGACAGCTTCCAAATTCAAGTTAAAAGTTACATTAGTCATCAGCTGTTTTGTTATTATTCTTTTTAACTTTTTTTATTTCCCCTTCTCTATAGTTGTTCTACAAAAAGCAACAATGCTAAAATCATATTGTAGGCCTCAAAGCCTACAGATATGAGCACATGGCATGCTGCTACTCCGTGCTTGGTAATTATCCCTGTAACTAATCACCATTGCAATGTTGGTTTTGTTTTGGCAAACAGCTTTTATTGTACAAAATAAATGTGCATTTGCTTTAGGTTTGCAACCTATTATGTATAAAGGGGATCTTCCTCTTCAGATGTCCTTTGTTTTAAAATATAAAGGTTCAATATATTTGTTATTCCATGGCTAGATGGAAGCTATCATCATCTTCAAGCGTGATGCATAGCTTTCATCATCTCCAAGCCAAGGTGGGAAGCTATGAACTCCAATCAAGACGGAATTTCTTCACAGGACATGCAGTTTTAATGAATGATAGGTAAAGTAGTTAGCAATAAAGTATGCAATATGCAGTTTTCAAAATGTTTATCTAGGATGAGTTATGAGCTTTTATTGTAACTCATTACATGGGACAGGCACAAGTTTCTGTGCACCCATAGCAGAATTTAGTAAGAATATCACCACACGGAATTGTGATCTGGTATCATAACTCTCATTTACTTAGGTTTACCCCCTCAAATTAATGGGGTAGTGTACACAGTACACTTCCCGCCGGAGCTCTACTCGCAGCTGTTGTCATTACTGACAACAGCTGCGTGTGAGAGAAAGCCGGCGCTCCTCCATTAACATGGAGGTCTATGGCGCCGGCCCCCCCCGCCCGCGGTGCCGCCAACCCGGAAATGGGTCTCCCCGCCGCCGGCGGTTAAGAGGACCCTGTTCACCGAACGAACAGGGTTTGTCTCAACCGCTAGGGAGGTTAAATACCAGTATAGAAAAAGCATATCATTTACCCAAAAGTTAGTATCCCTAACTAAGATCTACTGCTCAAAATCATGGTGGTACATTCACAATGCTAAATAATTTTGTGTGTGTTTTTCTATCTGGTTATGATAAACATATATTTTAATATTTTAGTTTAAGAGAAGATCATAGGGTTTCTACTTCAAAAAGGTAATTTGAGCATCACCATTTTTTTTTACAATATTTCAAAACTGTAGAGATGGTCGAAAAAAAAATTCGACCATTTCGCCGGTTTCGACTTAATTGCAAAGCCCCTGAGCATGGTATCATCACCAAACTTGCTAGCAATGTAGAGAAGGGTTGGGGGTATACTACAAAAAAGAAAGTAAGTCTCTAACACAAACAGTATTTTCACAAATTAAGTTCAAAGTCAAGTAAAAAATTCGAAATTCGAAAATCGGAATTTCGACTTTAACTTTGAACTTAATTTATGCAAAAACTACATATGCTAGGGCAAAACTTTTTTTTTTCAAATGTTCCTCCAACCCTTCTCTACATGTCCAGCAAGTTTGGCGATGATACCATTTTCAGGAGCTTTGCAATAAGCTCACAAAGTTTGCAAGTCGAAAAATTCGACCATCTCTACTGTGGAGTATTACTATAGTAGTACTATGGAGTATAGCTGAAGAGTTAATGACTTCACCAATGTCCTAATGTTGGTGCATAAATCTATTTCCCCATAAATTTTATAGAATGCAAATAAAATTGATTACAATTGAATTCTTTAATGCAGTGTATGTTTGGCAAGTATTAAATACTTTGCGGGGGGCGTGGCCTGGCAGCCAATGGAGGAACAGCTCCAAACCTCAGCTTCTGGTAAAAGGGGTTTTCATACACGTACAAATACGGGTAATACGCCCGCACAGACTTTTATCGTGTTATGTGAACTTCTTGATTGGGTTTTACTGGGACACTAAGTTACAGGCACTTCATACCCAGGAAGCATACCCGGTCCGTGTTAGGTGTCTACTTTTCCCACACTTTCACAAGTATCTTTATATTCCGCTCTTTATATATTTGCTCTGAGACTTGTTATGATTTGAAAGCTGCACTTGAAACTAGAGAGTTGTGCTTATCGGTATTGATGACACACGCTCTCAACAGGTCTTTACGGCGACAGGAGTGGCGAGGGAAACAACGCTTGTCATTGCTGGTACTTATGATACCATGGGAGCAAAGAGCGCACACGTCTCGCTTTTTGGGCGGAAGGGACACACCTAGTGATATGTCCCCAGATTTTGTTCAAGATCTACTGTTATCAGTGTCCGAGTTATTATATATGTTTTGTTAAGTTTTGTTTATCTCCCTCATATAGGCAAAACCTAGTAATATTACACACATAAGTCATATTAAGGTGTCTGTTTTATGACACTTCTGAAGGTACACTTTCCCTCGCAGTTTTTATGGGCGTTCTCATTCCATGTAACTGGGAGGGGAGTGGATTGGGTATTTAGGTCAGCCGCTTCCCTGCAGTATGTCAACAGTTCTCTTCAGGATTCTGAGGCCGTTCGACTTACTGCAGAAAAGGCCTGTAACAATGCCAAATACTGTATTATAAATGTTGTCTCATTCTTCTTAAATTTATGGTTCCCCCCTTATAGGCTGCGGCCGTCACCTCTTATTAACATAATTGGTTGCGTTTAATTCTTGTACACTCCTCGGCAAACTTGAAATTCGTATTGCTTGAAAACAATTACATTATTATGCTGTTTAGTCTGGAGTCCCGGGGATCGGGCTCCTCCTTCCCTGCCTAACAACGCCCCCACATAGGCTGCTCCGGACCAGTTTGGTTCTTGGAGTTTTTCCTGCCTCTATCGGCAGGCGTTATCATTTTCTTAGAATTGTTGGCGGGTAGCTAATCTACCCGTTGGCGCTTTCCACTTACTTCCCCCCACATTTCCTGGCCCCACGCCTACCTAACACTTCTTCCTAACTTCTGTCCATACTCTCTCCTCTATCTGATCTCAGTCACCTCTTCACCTCTGTTACTCTTTCCCTACACTTCGCCTGGCAGCTCTGCGTAATGGCCAACCTATTGACCCAACAGCTGAGGCTGACCTCCTACAATGTGAGGGGTCTAGTCACACCAGAAAAACGCTCACGTCTTCTCCATGATCTCAAAAAAATGAATACACACATTGGCTTCATACAAGAAACTCACTTCAAAATTTCCCACCCTCAAAAACTTCAGGATGCTGCATTTCCAACGGTCTATCATTCATTGTCTCCCATAGCCAAAGCAAAAGGGGTTAGCATACTGTTTGCTAAGCAGGTCCCTTGGACACTCAGTGATTCAATTATTGATGTTAATGGCTGATTGGCACTCAAAAAGTGACACTTGCCAATGTCTACTTCCCTAATGTGAAACAAGTGTCCTTCCTTCAACACATGCTCTCGATCTTGATCTCATTTCAGGAAGGCAGTCTCATCCTGGGTGGAGATTTTAACCTCGCCCTAAACCCAACTGTAGATGTTTGAAGGGGCTCTTCACATCTTTCATATGCCAAGCTGAAACGCTTCAAGCAGGACCTACACACACATCACCTGGTAGATAGTTGGAGATGCTGTCACCCTACATCTAGAGATTACACATACTACTCACAGGTACATCGGATGTACTCTAGACTTGATTACTTTTTTGTAGCACAACGAGACTTACCATTAATTCAAGACGCCTCAATAGACAACATCATGTTCTCAGACCATGCCCCAGTCCACCTTTGTTTAGACTTAGCAAATATCCCGGCAAAGTCTCCATCTTGGCGCCTAAATGAATCTCTGCTCAAAGACACGCAAACGTTCAAGGAAGTTGCGGAGGAGATCACACAATTTTTTCAGCTTAACAAACCCCAAGACACTTCTCCACTTGTGAATTGGGAGGCTCATAAATGTGTGATTAGAGGCTTATTAATGAAACACGGGGCAAGGAAAAAGAGAAATGCTGCAAAGCACTTGAACACGTTAATAAAAGATATACAAAAACTAGAAGAGACACATAAAAAATTGCTAGCTGAAGCAGTAGGCCTTAAACTGCAAACTCTGCTTACAGAACTCAATGCCCTACTTTTTACTAAACATAAAAACAAGCTGATAAGGGGCAGACGTGCATTTTATGAGTTTAGCAACAAACCGGGTCGTATGCTGGCCAAAGCTCTGCGTGCCCGTAAAATTCATTCTTACATTTCACAAGTCAAAGATAATAAAGGCATTATGAAGACAAAATCCCCTGACATAGCTAAGGAATTTTATTCCTTTTACAATAAATTGTATAATCTTTCGGCACCAAACGCACGGGACCGCAATCCGGATCTCTTAGACGACATAAGCGTATACTTGAGAAAATCGGGCATGCCTTCTCTTTTCCCTCAGGCCTGCTTAGATATGGAAGCCCCATTATCTTTAGAAGAACTAGATTTTGCGATTAAAACAGCTAAAAATGGAAAGGCTCTGGGCCCAGATGGTCTGACAACCGTCTATTATAAGACATTACAGGAACACCTATCCCAACATTTCCTACATGCCTGCAACTCTATCTTAGAAGGCAAGTCCTTCCCCACAGACTCTCTGAGAGCACACATCTCACTTATCCCCAAAGAAGATAAGGACCCAACTAATTGTGGAAGTTACAGGCTGATAGCCCTTTTGAACACTAACTTGAAACTTTTTTCAAAGATGATAGCTAATAGATTAGCCAAACACATCCCTTCATTGATACATCCAGACCAAGTAGGATTCGTCCCAAATAGAGAGGCGAGGGATAACACCATTAGAGCCCTTAACATATTACACAAAGCCAAATCAACCAAAACACCAGCCATATTACTCTCCCTGGATGCCGAAAAGGCCTTTGATAGGGTTTCTTGGGCACTTATGGAAGCTACACCGAGGCATGTGAGCCTTGGCTCACATATGCTATCATGGGTGATGGCCTTGTACAACAACCCTTCAGCGGCAGTCAGAGTAAATGACACCAGAATATTTCACGCTTTCGAATGGTACACGACAGGGCTGCCCACTCTCTCCTTTAGTTTTTATTCTAACTCTGGAACTTTCCTGCATGCAATCAGTAGAATCCACCCTGATGATACAGGGAGATTGTCAAATCATTTCTGTTTTGGTCATTCATACATGGTGTGGCGCATCATATGCACGGCACGACTTCTGCATGAGGGGGTTACTGTACTCATTATCCAACCCCGCCATATTCTCCATTTCCGAACCTCCTTTCATGCTGTTGCACTCAGTATAGCAAAGATATCATAACTTTTAAAATTAATATAAACCAAAGTCGGAGGCACTCCCCAGGTCAACACCTCTCTATCCCAATTGCAGCTGGCGAAACTTGCCCCCTCCTTCCCATTTAAAATGGTAGTACATAAAATACCTCGGGGTACATCTCAGCACAGATCTTCAATCATTGTTTAAACTCAACTTCAAACCCCTTTTGTCAAAGATTAAACTCAGTCTACAGACTTGGCGAGACATCAGTTTATCGTGGTTTGGTAGGTGCGCAGCCATCAAGATGATGGTCTTGCCACAATTTCTTTATGTGATGCAGGCCCTGCCCATCAGACTTCCAGCCGTCTTTTTCTCAAAAATTAGATCTACAATCTCAAAATTTATCTGGGGAGGGAAGGCCTCTAGGATCAAATACTCAACACTCTGTTTCCCCAAAGAAAAGGGTGAAATTGGCCTCCCAGATATCTCCAAATACTACACAGCTATCCATTTGACAAGGGTGGTGGACTGGTGTTGCCATTCCACACATAAGCAATGGGTTTCTTTGGAGCAAGAAGACTCTCCCTGGGATCTCAGGGGTATTCCCTGGATGAAACACAGTTCTTCTCACTTGATCTGCTCTCACCCTCTGATAGGTCCCACGATCAATACTGCCCACAAACATCTTGGAGGCGTAAACTTCTCTCCCTCTCCCATGTATCCAATTTTAGAAAATCCAGCATTCCCCCCGGGATTAAAGCCCAACCCTTCTCCACTTTAGTCAAAAAAGGTACATTCCGCGCTTTAGACTTTGCCACTCAGGCAGGATGGTTCACCTTAAATGACATTAACAACATGGAGGAAATGGGTCCAGACTTCTGGAATTCAATTCAGCTAAGACACTTTTTGCATAGTCTTCCTTTCCATAGTGACTACACTCGACAACTCACACACTTTGAGAAGATATGTAGGGATGCTAGACCGGTTAGACATTCGATATCCTTAATATATGAAAACTTGGTAGCCCCTCCAGACTCTTGCGTTCTACCCTTCATTAAAGCCTAGGAACGAGATCTCTCAGTAAAATTCACACAGTCACAAATGGACAAGATACTACGTTTAGCATATCAATCCTCCATGGCGTCTCGATTCCAAGAGCAAAGCTACAAAATAATTTCTAGATGGTACAGGATCCCCACATTGCTCCACAAATATAATGATTCAATCTCGGACAGGTGCTGGAGATGTGAGAGCTCCCTGGGCACATTTTTACACATTTTTTGGGATTGTGACAAGATCAGACCCTTCTGGGAGAAGGTCCGTTTAGGCATTAAATTGATCACAGATACCGACTTGGGTGTAGACCCTGCAACTTACCTTTTACATTTGAACCCCTGGCCTACCTCTACGTATAAACAATCACTCATCAAACATCTTATTACAGCAGCGTGCACCTGCATCCCACTATTATGGAAACAAAACACACCCCCTACCATCTCGCTCTGGTTCTCCAAAATCGTGGAAATAAGACTAATGGAAGACTTAACAGCTTCCATACATAACTTAGAAGACAAATTTGCTGAGACATGGGCGAAATGGAGACAATTTTCCATCTCAAACAAATACGCAGAGCTGCTAGGTTCTTCCCCTTAATTCCTTCTGAAGCTTCATCTCCTCCTTCCTCAAGTTTCTCCTCCTATTCCTCTCATTCCCTTCTGTCTTATCCTCATTAAACCTGTCCCCTCTTCTATCTGCTTCATATTCATCTACCATCTACCTATTCCCTACCATATTCCCATTACCCCATACGGGGGCCCCCCTTATAGGTTACATACTTACAATTTTCCTTTTTATTGTTGGTTCAAGGCTCAAGGATACCAGTTGAATCTATGTGAGGATAAGTCTGAAATACTGTCAGACACTGATTACATGTATTGTGATGTCTGTTTATTAGATTATTATCTCATTCATCTACATTATTCAATATGTTTTCTGACTCAGATCACATAGTCCTGGTGACTTTCTCCACTGTATCCAACTGCATTTCCATGTATGCTGTTTATTCCTATTGTTTGGAAACTGTTGATGATCTTTTTGATGATATATGTATTTTACATACTCAATAAAAGTCTAATGATTAAAAAAAAAATACTTTGCATTGAGTGTTAGTGGGAGTCCATGAAATGTAGATCAACTGTTTGGGATATTGTAATGGGCTTGGGAAACAGTCCCCTAATGAAAGCAAATATTCTGAGCACTGCAGTCTAGCTTTGGATATTGTCATTAGAGATGTGTACACAAGAACTGACATGCACCTCTACATATAGGACTAATCGTATACAATAATCTTCATAAATAAGTTGATTGAATGAGCAATTATTTTTACTATTAGTTCCACTATTGTCTTATTTATAACACCCTTTCTCTCCTTCAGCTGCTGCTGGTTTTCTGCTTCTGGAATTATGGAGTTTGGGTGAGACCAAGATCAAATTTGACTTGACTTTCATCAGAGTTGCTTTCATTCATAAAGGACTGTGATGACTAATTGTGCTTATATATAATGTTAATCATTGTACAGAATAAAATAATAAATATTGCTTTTTAAACCTTGGAAATGTCTAAGTCCTAGGTGCCCAACCTGTGGCCCAGGGGCCGCATGCGGCCCTTTGGGCATTGTTGGACGACCCCCTTGGTCCTCCACATGTGGCCCCCAAAAACTGTTAATGCATAGGGCATAGCAACTCACCTGAAGTGGTAACACACTGACCCAGCTTTCCTAATCAAATTTGGCAGACCTACATCAGTAAAATTGTCAATGATAATCGGGGAAACCAGGTCTACATATGTGTGCTGCACCCAGGGGCAGGAGGGGGGGGGGTGGTTCGTGCCGGGTTTTGACTGCCTGTCTGTATCAATGTTATGTGCGGCCCTTTAGTGATGCAGAGGGCCGCACTTCTGGCCCTCCATATCAACTGCCCACCACTGGTCTAAGTAGTCATATATCTTTATAAATGCTAAAACAGGGTTGTAATTATAGTGTGTTAATGATGGAAAGCACACGTATAGAGGTATGAGTAGCAATAAACTAACATTGTATCATTGAAATGCCAATAATTTCGACTTAACATTCGCAATAAATATGTAAATGTTAAAATTTGTGATCTACAGTCATTATTACCTTTATTGTGCATATTGGCACTTGTATATGTGCATATTGTGAACTCAATACATGGTAGTTCCTGGTACTGATGTAAAAATTTTTGAATATCGGCAAAGAAATAAAACAATTTTCGCGAACTGTAGAAGTTTTGCGATCAACACTAGTGCCACCACTATATTCATGGCAGAAAAAAGGAATTACCGTTGTGTAATAAAACTGTATAGAATGTGTTTTTAGCCAACAATAGCACTGTGTATATATGATGTACAGATCTCTTGATGTAGATTCTAGAATGTGCTGAAAGGTTGGATGTGGTGTATTGTATCTCTGGAAGTTCTGCCCAGTAACCAGTGCAGGTCAGCCAAGGGTCCTGTCTGGAATTCTCTACCTGAAAAGAGTACCTAAGTTTGGAGTCCCTTACCTCAAAGCATCTCTGTGGGAGCAAGCCTAATAATACTGTCCTGAGGACTACAGGAACCAGCAGTCATATAAGGTTTTTCCTTGGAAAGTGCTAGGTGTTGAGAATGGAGGACTCCCCTTAAGCATTACCTGGGCACCATGCACTGTCTCTATTCCTTGCCAACAACCTGCACCTCTCCTCTGGGTAGAGCCTCAGTCTTCCAGCTAATTTATTGATACTGTTTGTAACTGTAGACCCTAAAAACTGCACCCCATCCCTGGCCTTCCAGGTGATGGTGAAAGGATTTGTACATATTCCCTTTAGCAAGTTGTTCCCCAAAACCAGCCATTCCTATCTCCAAGTTTGTAACTAGTACAGGATTAAGCAAGGCTCGTGCTCCTTAACGCATTTTGTTTCAGGAAGCGCCCTGCCAGAAGTGTAAAACACAGTTTGAGGTGACACCTGCTAGCAAACTCGCTTTCTGACCCTGGTCAATGCTACACTCTCATATGAAGTTGGCACATCCAGTTAAATGTATGACAAATTACTCAAATATATGTAAGATCTAAAAATCATCCAAGAAGCTTTATTTAACAAAATAGTGAGATAAAATTCCACAATTCGTAATACAGCTTGATTCACATTGTCATGGCACACAACATACATAAGCAATGAACGAGTTTAAACACAACTCAAGTTGTTGAAGTAGTGATGCATTTAGATTAGGAGAGCAGAATTACATGAAAAGTGAAATAGTGCTGCAACCCTTATCATTTAAACATTGAACAGGGATATTTGGAAATGTAAAACCCCCACACACGTTTCAAATAACCGCCGATCTCCCATCATGCGCGGTCAGACCTGCAGAGAATCGGCCGAGCACCCTTTGTGTGCCAGCACCTACTTTGTGTGCCAGCCCTTTTTGGCATTCTTTGGCAGCCCCCCTCAGTCCTCTACCTGCGGCTCCGGAAACCGGTTAATGCTTAGGGCATAGGAACTCACCTGTCCGCCGATCCCCCACTGAAAGGTCTTCTTAAAGTAGAAAGAGGAGGAGAGGCGATAAACTTCTGTCATAGGCAGGGGTGCACATAAGTGGTGCTCTGGTACTCAAAAGGGGCCAAAAACTAGCTATGTGTACCCGCATTATTGTTACAAAGCTTATATGCTGGGACAATTTTATGTCACTTGGATAACCGCAGGGAAACATGACTAACTATGAAAGGTGGCAGTGAGGGGTGTGAAACTGGGAATGCAAATTAATAATCCCCAAAAAAGTTACTAAGCCAGAAAGTTGAGATCTGGGGATTCAAACGTGTTGTAATGTGAGAGTTACATTTGACCCAAAGCCAGCTGGTGACCTGTGGATGGAGACAGCTAATCAGAGGCTAAAGAAGGAACAGGGAGGTCCATCTGCAGCAGAATCTACCATTCAGGAGGCTGAAGCAGAGGACAGTGAGGGAAACAGTGAGGAACACCACATATATATGAGGTGAGTACCAAACACCATCTCCTGGTACTCATCTGAGGAGCTCACTAAAAAAGTTATGTGCACCCCTGGTCAATAGGCATACATAAAAGCCAATTAGTGATCCTGACCCCTCGCCTCTCCTTCCCTTCTCCTCCTAGTGCTGGTCAGGGATCAGCAGACAGGTAAGTACCTATGCTCCTACTGTTCCACCAATGAATGGGGGTGATTGTATAGTATATATTGCAGTACGTAACCTTTGATGATGTATATGACACAAAATGTGCATTACCACACGACAGTGCTCCCTTATGCTTGAAGTATCATTTAAAACACGTTTTGTTATTTAATGTCTTCTTGCTATTCCTACTGTAATTTCTTCATTAAAATTACATGTCTGTATAGATTGAAAATGTTATGTGCAGCCCTTCGGTGATGCTGAGGGCCTCACTTGTGGCTCTCCATATTAACTCAGTTGGCCACCACTGATCTAGAGTCTAAAATTTCAGCTGTCCTGTCATTTTCCATGCTTTTGCTCAGTCCTCGCAATTTGTTCTCGGTCTTCTTTACCCTTCTTTCTGCTCTCTCTACTCTCTGTATGGGACCACTTAGTCTTAAAAATCTACACCTTTCTCATTATGGGGGTCAGCTTTCTGCCTCCACACATTGGAATCAGCCCATGAACTTTTAATTTTTTACAAATAACTGCTAAAAATTGTAGCATCCCAGCTCTTCTTACTAAATAAAAGCTTGGGAGATGGATGTTAGATGTAACTTTTTAGATAACGATCTTTTCGGAAACTCAAAAGGTTAATGTCTCCTCCTCATGCCAGGCAAAATGTTTTAAATTTCTCACAATGGTATAGGTTCCCTGCCTGCCTTTATCAGTTCCTTCAATCATCTCCATAATGCTGGCGATGCCAAGTGTAGAGAGGCTATATTATTCACATATGGTGGAGTTGCTCCACCATATGGCTTATGTAATTGTTGTCCCAACTGCATATCAAATCAGATACATATGTCAAAAAGCAGTCCCTATGGCTGCTATTTTGGGGATGCAGCTATTGCTACATAAAGGGCTTCATAAAGTACCATATAGCTAAGGTAACTTGCGCAAAAGAGGCAATGCGTGGTGTACTTATTAGCACTGCATTGTAAACCAGAACAAATGCAGTAATTGCAAAGACGCACAAAAAATTTGTACGTCTGTAAATGATTTGATTTTTTTTATATTTAATTTTCAATAATTTTTATTGAAATTTTTAGCTCATTAGTGATGGCAGAAGTGCATGTTCACCCTCCTTCTAGCCCGCGAGCAGTACGGGTGTTCGACCGCCCTGTTCGTCGCTGAAAAAGAGCTGTTTATTCTTACTGGATCAGGAGCAGCGAGGAAGAATCTGTTCACTAGAAGACAGGGCATAAAGCCGGTCTTTTTAGTGAGCAGTCGTTTTGTAAACCCGGAAGTGATGTCACATCCAGCTATAACAAGCAGGAACTAGATTCAAATTCCCCGCCCAAAAAGTCTGACTAGAGATCATACAAGTACATCGCAGATACCATGGGAACCGCTGGGCAGATATCAATTTAAGTTTTATTTAGTCGCCATTCACGGATCTGCGAGGGACAAAGATCTTTGCTGGAGCTATAGGGAAGAGACCCCCTTTTAGGGGACAATTGACCCTTCGTGGGAAGGTATGGATGTATAACATTGAAGTATACTGTTCAGGTAGGTATGTGGAATGGTAATTTTTGATAAACATTTTTTCTCTGTATGGTCTTCACCAAAAAGTCCGGGTTCGGGACTCAAAACCGAATCGAACGTCGTCCCGAACCCAAACACCATTGAAGTCAATGTGGACACAAACTTTTCGGCACTAAAATCGCTCTAAAACACTCAGGGAGGCTAAAGGGCTGCAAAAGGCACCAAAATGACCACAAGAACTGGACTTATGATCTGCAAACAAATGTGGATAGCGAAATGACTTAAAAAAGCATCAATTAAAGACAAATTGTTATAAAATTCATATTGAAACAAAGAATTAGGAGTAGGAAGAGGTCAGTATGGAGGAGGGGGCAATGCAGCCCACGGTGGAGTCAATAGTTGGTACTATTAGGCCCAGAAATACGTCTTATTTCTCACCCACAAGGAAAAATGTCCATTTTGTGGCATAGTTGCCACTACACCACAGGCAGAACAGGCCGCAAAAGCCATGACACATGGAAGGACAGCATTTCAAATGGCAGCAATTAAAAAATGCTGGCATTCAGGGCCTCCTCCCAAGTGCACAAAGCCAAATTTGTTTTCCTCTTGGAGACAGTAAAGGGGGCATAAAACCCTAGCTCCAAGAAGCACACACATTGCCGCTCATCAGTCACAAACAATTTAAATAGGCCTCAACCACCGGCACAAAGGGCCCAAAGCCTTATTTTTTTTCTCTTGGAAACAGTAAAGGGGGCATAAAACCCCAGCTCCAAGAAGTACACACATTTGTGGCATAGTTGCCACTACACCACCAATGTAGAAGACCATGACCATAGTACAGTGGAATTGGTCAGCCGGAAACAATTCTTGCATACCATCCACTAACAGGTCATGCATGTTGTGCTAAGGTTTAGAACATTAGTGCCTGGCTTGAAACTCTGATTGCAAAGCATGCAAAACAGTTGTGTCTTGTCCTCAGGAGATTGTTTAGGGCTAAGTTTACACTGGTGATTCCCGAGGTGCTTGCAGCCCGGAAACCGCCAGTGCGCTCCCGCAGCCGTGGGATAAACGACTCCCTGTAGTCGTCTGCAAAACAGTGCAGGTGATTACAGGGCGTCTAATTAAGGACCCCATAGAGGTCCAATGGCACGGCCGCCCGAAAACCGACGGGCAGATGCCTAATGTGGCGTCCGCCGGTCAGTCACGCTAAACGGTCGTTTACCTGGTGGTAAAAAACCGCCAGTGTAAACTTAGCCTTAAGAAATTCCACGCCAGGGAACACTTGGGAGTGGCCTTTGATGCTCTGGGTGCCTGGTTGCGGTGGACAGCAGCAGGCAGCAAGGCTAGGCCACGGCCTCTCGGACTCTGCATCCTGCTCCCACTTTTGCTGTGCTGGGGGCTATGTGCTAACTCCACCTCTTCCTCCGAAGTGCACACGTTTGCCACCTGACCTTCATCCCATGTGGGGTCTAGGACCTCATCATCCTCGCCATCATGTTCCACCAAGTCTTCGACCCTTCTGCCCTTCTTGGCAGTCTCCACATTGTAGAAAGGCGCAGCAGTTGGTATCTGTGTCTCGTCATCATCCTCATCAGACTGCTTATTAGTTTCGCCAGAATTCATGGAGATGGACAGATGTCCATCTGCAGAAGGTGGCAACTGTGTGCTTTGGGATGAAGACCAGGTGGCAGACGTGGAGAAAGGGCTGGAGCCACTGACAGCCACCCAATCTACTATGGCCTGCACTTCCTCTGGCCTAACCATTCTACCAGCGATATTTGGGCCTATAAAATATGGGTGATGGCTCCTTCGAGCAAGCGAAACAGAGGAAGGTGGTTCAATTCCGCTTTTTGATGGCAGAGATGGACCACGTCCTCTGCCTGCACCAGCAGGTCTACCACCAGCAACACAACGGCCATGTCCCTTATTTGTATCTCCCTCATTCTTTCTGTACGGAAAGATGGACCACAAAAATAGAAAGTCCACAGAAATTTGGAAAATGTGAAAACATTTTTTACATTTTTTTCACTTAAAGTTTTGAAAAAGAACTATGAGAACCACAACTAGCCTGCCACAATAACAGGTCCCTGTATTAATGTACAGCAACCATATATGACTTGGCTACCTAACTCAGCAGCAATTCTCCTTGCCTACAAACCTCTCCCTGCCTGACAAATCTCTGCCTACTTGACACAATGTGCCTCTTTATCTCTCCCTGCCTACCTATAAAACCTCTCGCTATTTCACACTATTTCACACTAGTACACCTGCCTATCCCTCCTTATTTGCAGCAGCAACGCGTCCTTTCCCTATGCCTGTGCGTTTGTGAATGGCGGCGCACAGGGACTAGCCTTTATATATAGGCTGGCTCAGCCAATCAATAAGCTGTAATAATGGCACGAACAATGGACTGGAACACGTATATACAGACATATGTCCGTGTTCGGGTCCGTTCTGAGAAAACCTTGATGCTCAACTCTAGTCTCTAGGTATTACTAGGAACTATCTTTAAACCACTTCTTAAAATGGGTGTGGAGCAGGATCCGGGGTCTTCTTGTTAAAGGGTATCCCCAAATATTTGATGAGCAAACCTAACCTATGCCTTCTTTTACCTTAATGAGGGGTCTCTCCCTGCATGGACAGCCGAGTGCCCCCCTTTCCTGTCTTTCCAGCCTTGACCAAAGGGGTCTGGTATGCTCTGGAGGGGAGGACACCACGCTGTTCCTGGCCCCCCCTTTTCCAGAGCATAACAGACCCTATGCTAGAAGGAAACCTGGTATGCTCTGAGGGGAACCCCATGCGGGTAAACGAACTGCAGGTATTTGCAAAAAAGTCTGCAACCAGTCTGCGAACACCCATGGCCTATGTTCTTCCATCACTAGCTGGGAGGTGGTCTGGGGTGGATAGTGATAATGGAGGAGAGCAACCCAGGAATCACAGTGGACTTGGATTTTCAGAACCACATGTAGGAGGCATGATTTTATATTTTTACGAAAGGGTTTAATACATTTTGAAATCTGTGGTTATAATTATACAGTTAATCTTTTATCTTTGGTTTTAAAGGACAAATAGTATTCCTTTTCATTATGCAAACACACATCTCCTGGTCTATGGCTTAAGTTTAAAAAAAAAGATTGGGTGTTTAATTGTGATAATTTTAACAGATTTAGTATGCAATCATGCATTACTCATTTAGTAACTGAGCTTCACAGTTATAGCCTTACATAAAACAATAGTTGGCATTTAGAAAAATGGTTAGATTTAAGAATAAATGTCACAGCCACTACTGAACTCCAGACATGGTTTGCCATTTTGATGTTTGAACTGAATTTTATTGCTGTTATGATGATGTGTGACGAAGATGGCATAGTTATACAACACACAAATGTTTTTTAACCTAAAACATTAGTGTGTTCCTTTGTTTTATTAGAAAGCATGTCAGTGTTTAATTGTTAAACACTTGAAAAATTGAACTGCTGTCCAAACATATGCATTTAATTTGTTTGTTCATTCGTTTACCATAATTAAATACAATTGTTTGTAGACCATTAAAATACTTAATAATGATGTGTATTCTGTACTAGATTTAAAGGCAATAAATCAAGTGAAATGTGCTGTAAATATAATTACTTTTACGTCCCATGGATGGTCAGACGCAAACTTTAACAATAGTACATAGACATAGATGTATTGTTTTGTAGTGAATTAAAAGCATCATTGCAGCTCCAACTATGTGGCAGGATGACTGTTCGTCCCATAATGTAAATAGCTTAGAGCCAGCAGTTTAACAACAAACTTGTATTGGAAAAGGGTGTGTTTAAGATTACGATTATTAAGTCATGGTTATTGCAGAACCAGCTCCTGTAGTCATATCCAGGAAAACCAGCAACTTCTTTATTGGCTGTATATAACAAAGTCTGGCGCCGCAGTCTCAGTGTGCCCTCGTGCAGGATTCCAGGCTTGAGTAAAGATCCTCTCAACAATATTTTTTTTCACTATAGGGTATTCATAAAGTTGAGGAACCACCAAGAGCCACAAAGAGATCAACACTCGAAAAAATTATCCCTTTTAGCAAAGGATTTTTCAGTTCTTGCTTCATTTTACCTTGACCAAAAAAAAACTCATTGTTTAATTGGTTGTTTAATTTAGACATAGCCTTTTTGTGTTTGATTACTTGATATTTATTACAAGAAATAAGGGGGTATGGCTTGGCGCCGATGCGGATGGACGCCTGAGAGAGGAGCTCCGTGCCAAGGGGCCGCCATCGACATCCATCTCATGCTTTTCTGATCCCCAACTAGCGAAAGGAGCAGCCCAGCAGCGCCCGGAGGACGCAGACATCAAATGGTGAGCGCCTCATCGTGCCTCCGCATCCACCCGGGAACCCGAAAATCGAGGCCGCGGCTTCAGCCTGCCGGCCCGGTTCACTCACCAGTAACGGCCATCCCCGCTATAGCGGTGGTCCTCCCTGCCCCACCGGAGCCCACCGCTGGCCACTGCAGACCCTCTGGACCCAGCAACGATCCCCCAGAGCCCAGTTCAAGGAACTGGCGGCCGGAAATTTAGACCGCGGCTTTGGCCTACACGCCAGTCCCACCTGCGCAACGCTAAGGCCCCCCCTGATACAGGGGACAGATTTCCCACACCAAGGACTCCCTTAGGCATTGGTCTCTCATTGGGATCCTACTTGCCTCATCAGCAATCTTGCCACCAGTGGGGACAGCCACAACTCTAGGCCGCGGCTTGGGCCTATGCGCATGGCCTTACTCCACTTATCCTTTGCCACCAGCCAGCTGGACTGACCATCAACCCAGAGCCCTGCCGCCCACTGGCCACTCATCCTTGTGTCCCTTGTGACCCAGAGACCCTACAATATTGGACCCCTGGTCTCAGCTGAAGCCTCTAGCCCACAAATGTGCGTTCTCAACATAGCACACACAGATTATAGCTGCTGACACTGCTCTGCCTCAATCCTCCCTAGAATGACTGTGTGTCTCCTACTAAGTTAACTCTAAACTCTCACCACGCAAGACTTCATCTGGAACATCAGTGTATGTCCTTCACATCTGGAGTCACTACTTCACCGTAACATCCCCGCTGGGCTGCCTCCTGCTACCTACTACCTGTCTGTACATTGCACACCTTATGTGAACCCTTTATTCTTTTAAGTGTTGCTCAATTCAACTGCACCTCCTGTGTTTGCTTCATGCGCCTGAGCTCTTGAACACCTATTCCTACATACTACCCAACGCTACTTTCTACTAATGGGACGCTCTAGTACTCGCAAGATGTCCTCCACACGACAAACACCATCTACATCCAGGCCTAAAAAAGACATTGACCGTTATTTCAGACAATCCCAAGACTCACCAGCCAGATCACCCTGTGGCAACAATCCTAGTCAGTCTGACTCTATTCCTAAGCCTCACACACTTGATAGAGGCGAATCCGATTTCTCTGCAGAGGAAGATGCCGAGAGGGCCTCCGAGAGCGGCCAGGAAGACCCTGAATTCTCACGATGCTTTAAAAAGTACTTCTCCCTCCTGCCAACCAAACGGGATATTGAAATGATGTTCTCCAAGTTTGAAACCGCACACAAACAAGACATGGCGGATTTGAGAGATGGCCTCATTGGACTACATCAACGTATTGACCCAGTAGAATCCTCCACTGCTGCCCTGACCACAGCTGTCCAGTCATTGCAAGAAGTGGTGAGTGCACATCATACCTATCTACAGGACGTTTGGGTCAAGGAGGATGACTCTGAGGACAGAAACTGGAGGTACAATATTTGCATTAGAGGCATTCCTGAATCAGTGGGTGCACCCGAATTGAAAGCCACTATACTCCGCCTTTTCAATACTGTCCTAGGCAATGACGAACCTACAGAGATAGAACTGGACAGACTCCACAGAACCAGCCCACGAAATCCGAATTTGACGAGACCGCAAGATGTCCTTTGCCGTGTCCACTTTTTTCTCCAGAAAGAAAACATCATGCAAAAAGCATGGTTGTGACGAGCCCAGCTCGTCCAGAGTTTGTGTGAAGAACAAACTCTGTATGAGCTGGGCTCCCGTGCATGCCGCATAGCCCCAGAAAGCTACGGCGATTCTCTTACCAGCTGCATTTCTGGGGTTGCGCGACGTCACCGATCGCGTCACGGTGACGCGGAAGGGGGCGGGGGGTGGGCAGTGCCATAGCCCTCCATGTTAATGGTGGAGCTCCGGCTTTCCAGCCCACACAGCTGACATCATTAATGATGCCGGCTGTGTGGAGAGAGGCGGGGGGAGGGGGGGAATTGCAGGCAGTGTACTGTGTACACTGCCGCGATTGCCCGTACCGTGCTGTTAAAAACAGCACGGTATGAGCAGTGCGCTAGGGAGGTTAACTACTACTCCTCCTTATATAACCTTAAAGATAACACCTGCTCCCCTTTGAAGTCCTCCCCACCTCCAGACTTACTAGAATATGTGGTGAAAACTGCGCTTCCGTCCATTTCCACTAAGACACTTAATGATCTAGCGCTCCCGTTCTCCTCTGAGGAAATCTCAGCCACTGTCAAGTCTCTTCCTGCCGGTAAGAGTCCTGGACCGGATGGCTTTACTGCTCTGTTCTACAAAGATTTCCTTTCAGAATTCTCACCAATTTTGACACACACATATAACACTGTCTCTGACACCACGCCATTCACTAGGCAAACTCAAGAAGCCCACATCTCCTTGATCCTCAAGCCAGACAAAGATCCCTCACAATGCTCAAGCTATCGCCCTATTTCTTTAATTAATGTGGATCTCAAAATTTACGCTAAATTAATTGCTTAGAGATTAAGCCCCTTAACCCCTCGGCTAATCCATTTGGAACAGGTTGGTTTTGTACCCCATAGGGAGGGCAGAGATAACACTATTAAGACCCTTATTCTTATGGATTATGCACAAGGCAAGAAAATTCCTCTCTCTCTTCTATCTTTTGATGCTGAAAAGGCATTTGATCCCCTAGACTGGCAATTCATGCAGGTCACTCTTCAACACATAGGTCTGCTTCAATCCTTCGTATCCAAAATTCTTGCCCTTTATGATAAACCTTCAGCCAAGATTCGCATAAATGGTAACCTGTCCAACCCGTTCAATATCTATAATGGCACTAGGCAGGGGTGTCCTCTTTCCCCATTCTTGTACATCTTATGCATGGAACACCTAGCCAACGCCATCCGTAACAATCCCAATATCCAGGGTTTGACTATTGGACAACACCACCATAAACTAGGGCTATTTGCTGACGATATGCTCCTGTATGTTTCCAATCCTCAAACTGCCTTTCCATCTCTTCTATCAGAATTCCAGCTCTTCCATATACATAGCAATTTCAAGGTTAACCTCACCAAATCTATGGTTTTGAATGTCTCTCTCCAAGATGACCGAGTCTCCAAGTTAAAATCTGAATTCTCATTTGTATGGGCCTTGGATAGCATTAAATATCTAGGGACTCACATCCCTAGGAATATCACCAAGATATACACTGTTAATTATGCCCCCTTGCTTACACTTATAATAGATAGATTGACGACTTGGAAGTCCGGTCTGCACTCTTGGTTCAGGCGTATAGCCCTACTGACATTCTTCCAAGGATCTTATATCTATTCCAGGCACTTCCCATATCTCTTCCCTTGCCTTTCTTCTCTAAACTCCGCTCTGGCTTTCTTCGTTATATTTGGTCCCCCTCCTCGTATCCCTTTCAACACTTTAGTACGGAAGAAATCGTCGGGAGGCTTAGGCCTTCTCGATGTCATATTGTATTTTATGGCCTCCCACTATCTCACATATCACTGATGCCATATACAGTAAGGACAATAAAATGTGGGTGCAGCTCTTTGATTCAATTTCTTCCATACCTCTATCTTCTCTACCCTGGATCACTCCTAAGGCACGTTCATCTCATCCCTCCGTCCTGTTTTTAAGCCCGCCCCTCACTTGCGCCTGGGATCATCTTGTCACTAGACATAGAATATCTTCCTATGTAGGACCCCTACATCAAATAATGGGGAATCCCGACTTCCCACCCGGTATGGAAAAAGACTTCCTCCACTGGAAGAAAGGAACCTTAACACCCTTTCCACAAGTTCTTACCTCTCACACATTATCGCAGACCCAACCTCCCTCTGCTGTTGATCCTGCCCACCCCGTGGATGGTAGTCTATGGCTACATTCACTGCAACTAAAGAAGTTTATTAAGATTGTACGGGACTCGGGTGACCCCTCTCGAGACACTACGCCTTTTGAAGATTTATGTACCCTACATCACCCACCTACACGTTGCTTATCCGCAATATATGATATCCTCCTACAGTCTGTGTATTGTGGACGGCCGAGCTATGTAACTGCATGGGAAAGAGACTTAAACTGTCAAATTACAGATAGGAGCCTTTCCAAAATGTATACACTATCCCACTCACTCAGCTGTTCCAGTACAGCTCAGGAGCGCAGCTTTAAGGTACTGGCCAGATAGTACAGATGCCCTGCCACACTGCACAGATTTCTGCCGTCAGTGTCCAATACATGCTGGCGATGCGACAAAGCTGAAGGCACCCTCCTACACTTGTGGTGGTCATGCCCCACAATCTTACAATTCTGGCACTCTATCTTCAATCTTTACAACAAAATTACCCTATCTGCCATATCGCGCAATCCTCGGACAGCACTTTTAACTGACATACCAGGTCCTATATCTAAAACCAAACGTGGGTTGCTTCGCTTATTTCTAATCGCAGCAAAACATGTCATCCCCCGTCACTGGAAATCAACAGTAGTTCCTTCAGCTAGAGAGTGGGCAGGCGAAATGGAGACAATTCGACTCATTGAAGCATCCATAGCACACCTCAAGGAAAGATTTACTTCACAAAGTGAAACATGGACGGGTTGGACGCTCTTTGTGAAATCAGAAGAGTTCACCCAGTGAATTAAGTGATCTAATGCCTCTTAACTAGAACCCCGGACCCCAGTCCTGCAACACCTACCCCTACCCTATTCCTGCTCCTTCTCCCCTCTTACTCCTACCTTACTTCCCTCTCAGACTTTCCTTACCTCTGACTTTCATCTTCTTTTCTCTTCTTCTTTTTCCAAACTCTCAGGTTCTGTTTCTTATTTTGTAACTGTTCTCTCTTTTTTTTTTTATGAATATTTGTTATATTGCTGCAGCAGATGGGGCATCCATTTTTACCCCCTACTCAAATGATACCTAAAGACTGTTATGCCTCGATTCTTGAAAAAGTCTTTGAGATTATTTTGTCTGTATTCTGGAATGTTACATTTTCTCTCAATAAAAATCTTATTGTTTAAAAAAAAGAAATAAGAAAATAAATTACTTAAAACTCCAAAATTACCAAAACTTTAAATGTTCCATTTAATTAGCACAATGTGTTATTTTTAGTTCAATTAGTTATCTTAATGAATTTTGAAGCATGTCCCACTCCAGCTCACTTGAAGAGACAATAGGGTTTATTAGCAGAGCAATATAGGGTTATTAAGCAATGTTAATGATCCATTTGCATAGGAATTATCACCTTGTTTTGTGAACAAGCTTCGTTGATTGTAATATGCAGTCCAGATAACCTGTTTTATTTATATCCTCTTGAATGTAATGGGCATACTACTTTCTTTAATTTGTAAAGTTGAAAAATGTTTAGCCTAATTAAATAATCCCACATGCTGTATAGTCTAAAGGTCCCCACACAGGCAACAAGCCTCGCGGCCGTCGGTCGCCGCCAAAATCGGCTGTCGATCGCAGGTGCCCACATGGGGTTGACTGATCCCTGTCACCCCAAAGCTTGATCAGCCAGAGTACGGACATGTCCGTAAATATCTGGCCGATGCCATCAGTTTCAATGGGGACCAGCGTCCCCATTGAAATTGACAGCCAGCACACAAAGGGGGCCCACCGCTGTTGTCACTGCTGTGAGCGAGGGAGAGCAGCTCTGCACAGCTTATCTGTCAGTCCCCACTCGATACGTGTGGGGGGACTCTTTGACGGGCGCTCAATGGATGGCCTGTTTGAGCATCGCGTGGTGACCTCACCACGCTGCGCTCAGGCTCCTGTTGATTAGACGGGAATCGAGGCACACAACTTTAGGTTCCCGATTTGCGGGCAATCCTTTGGATGACGACCCTGGTCTCCATCCAAAGGAATGACATTCGAGCAGGATTAATGTACATTTCCGCTACCTGTTTGACAGACTTGTCTTCAAATGGGATCGGTTTATCCCGCTTGAAGACAAGGGTGGCCACATCAGATGGGCGCGCACGGCGTGACGTCAGTGCTCGAAACGGCCATCTATCAAGCAGCTATCGTCAGGTGTATGGGCACCTTAAATCTAATCTTGTGTTAGAGAGAAATCAACTAGTATAGAGCAACATGTACTAGTTAAATTGATTCAAGGGCACACACCATTGCTGGGTTAGCATACATGGCTTTATGTCCTTGCTTGATTTGAAATATATTTTACAATATGAAGACTGCAATCAGAGTTTCTAGAATGTGTAAAAGTAGGGAGGGACAATCATAATATAATAATTAAATATAATTTATAGAACGGGGCTCCTTATGTCCATGTATTTCGTAGGTATATGACTTGAGTGATTATATAGTTACTCACACTGTTATACATTACTTTCCTAATAAAACAAGTATTCGAATATGGTTTTAGTTGTTTCCACAGTTAGAATGATTTAGATGACTCATGATTTTCACACTTACTAATAGAGTAAAAATAGTAATGTGCACATTGTCTCAGACCTTCATCGCCCTTTGTAGAGGCGTCTGGATACCATGCATCATGTCAAGCTGAATTCTAACAGGCGATGGTGAAGGACAAGCAGATATTCTTTCAGTATGACATCAAAGATAATGCTTTATACTCTCGATATAAGAGGTGATAAAGCACTGAACTCATTTCCACCTGTCTTATTCAATCACATGCCATACTCATGGCTTAACAGAACGATTTTGCTAACATCTTAAATATGTCCTTTGTGTATTAAACTACTTATTGTTGTATCTAATAAAGCACTTGGTGTGTGGCACATTTTCATAATAGACATATCCATCATCTGAGTCTTATCTAGGTTTATGAACACAAATTAACAATGCAAATATGATAGTGCCAAGTACCAGCTGCCAGGAGATATCTTTTCATGGTTAGCTGTAAATATGCAGTTCCATAACATGATCTCAGTGGGCAAATTTAAGAATGGAAGTATTTTAATTTAATAGTACAAAACCATGAGCACACTAATATGTTGCCAGCTTCAGTTGAAATAAATTAAATACCTAGCCAGAAGCGTTGCTATTGACCATGGAAGACTACCATATTTTTCTGACCATTAGACACTCTGTATAGGCTGCACCATGTACAGAGGAGTGTCTCAGGCCTGAAAAATATGGAGGTTATTGTCACTGTATTGGTCAGCGCTCTGTGCTCTTACTAGTGTCACATCAAGATCATCTACCATCATCTTCTTGCCAGTTTTCTATTTAAAGTGATACTTTTTCAGGGATAGGAACTTAGGGTGAGGGGTTAAGAAGAGGGTTTAGCATGAGCGATTTTGGGGGTAAAGGGTTCTGAGAGTTAGGGTCGGGGGTTAGGGTAAGAATGCTGTCTAGATGTGCTACCAGCACTATGTTATGGGTAGCACATCTTGAAAGGGTAGCACTGCTCATCAGAACACTAGTAGAGTAGGAGTTAAAGGAAACAGAGAAGCTGAGGCTCTTCCCTTGCCTGTTTATGTTTGCTGGGCTCAAGCCCACAGGCTCTATTGCAGTGTGTATGACCGCCGGGAGTCCAGATGACACTGAAGAGGAAATATACACCTGCACACCAGTCTTATATTGTGTTTTATGGCATTATGGTTCCAGCTGGACAAAGCTGTGGTCTCACAACTATCTAATGGGGAAATCCTAAGTCCCTAGAGATAGCAATGTATGTTTGTTTATGCAAAGACAATGCTTATTTACGGTAGCTTAGGTAAAAAAGTCCCCTTGTGGTTGGGACTTTGGAGTGTGGGAACCAAATCTTATCAACAAAGATCCCTTTTTTCAAACAATAGCATATCATGTGATACAAATAATATTTTATTTGGACCCGTAGTGTCTGTGAAATTTAAAAAATATATATTTATTGCATTAAAAGTACATATACAAATACAGTACAAACGGATATAATTTACACAATAAGCAGAATTAACACATATCCTTATAATTTCAGCGTACTGCGTGTGCCATATTCCATGCTGCAACATGTTTCATCACAACAGTGGCTTCATCAGGCTGCACACGCCTGAATCAGGAATCTAGGAATCAGAAAGGTTGGCACCATAAGATGGGTAAAAAAAATTCTGAATACGAGAGCATAAGAGAGTATTGAAGCCGGGCTTACCCCTGGTGAGGAAGTATATGGTGAAAGCTAGTGGTACTCCCGCGAATCAGTCGATTAGGTCTCTCTATGGACACTGGGCCATGTCGTTCCCAAGAAGGGGCGAAGTGGTGAGGATAAGCGTAAACAAAGACTCCAGGGACTATGATATATAACAGTGAGAGAAGGGTGGTATATGAGATACAAACATAAGTCCGCAGACAATCATCAAAAAAGGTGGGGGTATGGCTAACAAGCCTATAGCCCACATAAAGTAACCAAAGGTTCCTACCTGAGAGGGTGGACAAAGTAGATGTGTGGCAGATACCAAACGATTAGGATAGTCAGGGCTGCAAGGCAGTCCCAGCGGTGTCCAGGCGCGCGTGGTGGAAAGCTCTCCGTCCTCCTCCCCTGGATGAAAGAGTCCTGCCCGGTGGCATCGGCTCTGGTGTAAAATATGCCTTGAGCCGGAAGTGGAGCGCACCCTTAATTGGGAAGAGGCGTCCCACCCGCCGGCCAGGACTACCACCCGGGGAGGAGAAGCGAGCCATCAGTGCCTGATGGGGCGATCCGTGCATGCCCACTAGTGCACGTGGTCCGCCCATCTCAGGTCTACGTGTCGGCTGTCACATTCCCAACCGAGGCCGCACACCGCAGTTAACCCCTCAAGGAGGGGTAGAGATGGAGGAGGCAGCTGCACGTCCCTGGGGGATGAGGAGGAGTGATAAATGCGAGCATCACCACCGAGAGAGTAGGTGGTGTACTTGCCATATGTCTCCTCCTTGCGCCCACAACCTAAAGAGACCAGGGGGCCGATCCAAAGAGGGGTCCCTATACGGGGAGAATAATTTAGGTGCAAAACATTTTGAAACCATCCAATATATAAAAACAGACATCAATGCATAAATACATAGAGCTATAAGGAATAGAATATAATACAGAGAACAACTTAATAGAGCATTTTGGGTGTTTACAGTGAATTCCATACGGTGTCAAATATATAACAGATTCCATCATTAGTAAGTTTGGATTATTACAAAACGAAAATTTTCATAAACAATTAAGTCAATTAACAAACTGTTAACCAGTCGCCAATAATCAAAGGGTGAAAACATATATATGTATTTAGTTTATAATGGTTATGACTGAATTGTTACTTTGTTATATATTGGTGTTGAAGTATTGTGATTAAATACTAAGGCTTTGTTTCAGTTGCGTTGGGACCCCTCCGAGGTCCCAACGTAACAGATAGACTTACCTGCTCGGCGGAGGGTCTGTCTTCATTGCGCTGAGCCGATCCGCCGGTGTAAGGCTGAACATAGTCGAGTACGTTCAGCCTTTACACCGGCAGATGTGTAAACAGACCATCCGCCGGCAGGCAAAGTCTGTGGGATACGTCGGGACCCCTGCTAAGCGTATACGCTTAGCGTAGGGGTCCCGACGTATAATGGAAACAAGACCTAAAGGCTGCCATACACAACCCGACGGGTGCAGACAGACCTACTCTGATATGCACCGGAATGCAAACGTGATGACGTCATCACGTTTGCACCCTGGTGCATTATGGGGCCCCTTCAGTCGGCCGACACCCTTTGTGACGCCGGTCTTCATTGAAGCTAATGCCATCGGCTTCCATCGGCCAGAGACTATCGGACATGTCCGTTCTCTTGCCGGCCGAGCTGTGGGGCGACAGAAATCTGTCGCCCCATGTGGGCACATGCCGATTAGCGGCCAATTTTTCCACCGTCAGGTGAAAAATCGGCCGCTTATCGGCATGTGTATGGCAGGCTTAAGTGTCTACACAATGGATACTCAATAGATACTATAGGCAAAATATTTACTCTTTTAAGAAGGGTTTGTAAGATACACATTCATTCAAACCTGGGAATCTAGTCGCATTTAAATTTATAATCCCTTTTGTCTCTTTTTGTAGTAACAGTTTGTCATGGTTACCCCCCCCCCCCTGGATTTGGGTTCTATATATTTCAGAGCGTAAAAAGCTTTCATTGATAGATCAGAATTATGTTCATTCCCCAAGTGTGCCGCAATAGGTGTTGAAATCACTCAATTTTTTTATACTGTAAACGTGTTGATAAACTCTGATTCTAAATTCTTTTTTCGTTTTTCCGATATAAAAACACTTACATTTACAAAGCATGATGTATACTATTCCTATTGATCCACAATTTATTGATTTGGAAATCTTGTACATTTTGCCATTTGGAAGGCGGAACTGTTTGGTTTCTGCAATGTACGGACATTGTGGACAGAAGCCACATTTTACTTGGCCAGGGATAAGGCTGTGATCTTTGTTGTCACAATGGCTTTTAACCAATTTCTCCTCTAAGAAACTACCATTTTTGGATGTAATGCTGGGTCTAGAGTTTAGATGTTTACTGCATTTTTCGTCTGATAGCAAGATAGGCCAATTGCGACTAATGATCTTTTTAATTTCTTTAAAGTGGATGTTGTAAGGTAATATTAAATTCGTTGAGTTTAATTCTTTGAGTTTGGCTTTTGGTGACAATAGGTTTTTCCTGGGGATGGTATTTGCTTTCCGGTATGCCCTTTTTAGGCATTTGTGATTATAACCTCTATCACGGAATCGTTGAGTTAGTTATTTGGCTTTCAGGTAATAATCCTTTGGGTCAGAGCAGTTTCTTTTGGTTCTTAAAAACTGACTAGACTGGAATAATTTGTTTACGCTTATCCTCACCACTTTGCCCCTTCTTGGGAACAACATGGCCCAGTGTCCATAGAGAGACCTAATCCACTGATTCGCTTGAGGGAGTACCACTAGCTTTCACCGTATACTTTCCCTACCAGGGGTAAGCCCGGCTTCAATACTCTTTTATGCTCTCGTATTCAGACAATTTTTTACCCATCTTATGGTGCAAAACTTTCTGATTGCTAGATTCCTGATTCAGGCGTGTGCAGCCTGATGAAGCCACTGTTGTGGTGAAACATGTTGCAGCAATGAATATGGCGCACGCAGTACGCTGAAATTATAAGTGTCACGGATGAACCGTGAGTTCAGCCAGCCTCCCTGTGTTAATACGTCATAGTGGTATCAAATCTGTAGGAATATGATATATATTTTCCGGTATTGACACTAAGGCCTTTCACATATAAATAAAGTGTAGTCTTTCTCTAGGAGGGTCGTAAACGTCAAGATTGATGGCTGTAATCAGGTTTTAGAAGTGTCATAGAGGTGTCAATTCTTCCCCCAATGATGGCTTCAAAGGCCTAACTCCAAACCCCTGCTGTCATGCTGCCCTATTGTCTGTTGGATAAGATCAGATAAGGTTCTCAGTAAATCTCTACTTTTGATTGTACAAAGCAAAGTACCATAAACCGGCTCCGGCCAGACTAGAACTGTCTGTTATAATTTTAGGGGACATCATACCTTATACAGTTATGAAACCTATATCAGCGTATCCGTCTGACCCAGCCGGATACAATGATATAAAATATGTACTTCTGGCATGGACGGGCTCAAAGTTATAACCTTTCTTCATGACTGGATATGCCATTTCATTAATGTTTGGTATTAATGTGACCGATAATTTCTGGGGAGTTTGGATTTGCCATTATCATCTGTGTACCACGGCCATGGGCCAAAATATGGATTGTGTCATATTTTTGGGACATAGTTCCCTCCAAAAGTGTAATGACGCCCATGGGGGCCGGATCTCAAAACCCGCCCAGAATTGTTTATCCTTAAATAACAAAGACTGCATGATCTAAGCAGTTCTCTATTTTAATATCACCTGAAGGCACCAGCAGAGAACACATGGCTGGTGGCCATTTCATTTTGGACTTATAATGGTTGGTTCTCTGTCGGATCCAATTCTGAGCCCCCGATCAATTGGACGCGATCACTCGGACAAGGTGGTATGCAGTGATCGGATCCTCTTAATTGGCTGATGGATTGCAGCTCCCAGATCGCCGGAATCAATTGAGTGAGTGATCAATTGGCCATGGAATCCGACACGTGTATGGCCAGCTTAAAAGTTGAAGAAAACCAACTTAAAAAAGGCATTATACTGCGACCACCACCACACTTTTGTTTAACTTTTGTCACACCATGACACATACTTTTCAGAAACTTGAGCTATTTTTTGATAGTCCACCCATGTGGAGAATATATATTAGTTGTTGTATGTAGAACACTACCAGTGATTAGTGGAAATTCCTGCAACTTCTTCATTGTTGTAAAGTTTGTACCCACGAAGCCAATGCTGTAATTAACAAAAAAGGAGATTCAACAGTATTCATTGAAGGGTTTTCACATTTATACTGCGACGTGTTAAATTTATCTTTGGTTTTAACTAAATTGTACAGCTTTAGGTCATGTTAAAGAGTAGAATAACATTTTTTATTCTGGCAGGATCCACTACTTCTTCTGTGTCATAACCTGTGCCTGCGTTATCTTGTGTTGTGTCTCAACTCTATTTTATTGTACAGCACTGCGTAATATGTTGGCGCTATATAAATACATGATAATAATAATAATGATAAGAATTAATCATTTATTGTGCTCTCCTTTTTATACCACAGGGGGTGTATACTTTTTTTATTCAATGTTTACATCATATATGTTAAAGAAGCATAGTTTAGAAGTGGTTACATGATGTCATACATTATATCCGTACAGAGTATTTTCTGTAAAACCTTTGATGACCTCAGAGGTTGTGTTTTCGCTTGAAGCAGGTTATGTCTGTAAATGTCAGCAGTACAAGGCAGTTAGATGTGTGAATAGAATTGTAACACAAACTGGCATTACAGTGAAATAGATATCGCCCTAAGCTGCCTGCACTTCACTTGCTGTTGGAAAGACAATATCCTGCCATTCTTCCATGGTGGCCTTCAGTTCAACACATTTGGCTGAAGCTTGACCTACTATTAAAATAAGCCTCCTCATGGCTTTGAACAACAGAGAAACACAGCAAGAGGAGATAGCAAATTAGGTTGGTAGTTAGCCAGCACTGGGCAGAAATGTGACACTGGATTATGCATTAATAGCTGTCTGTGGTGCTATCTGTGAAACCTAATGCTGCTCTTGTTTCACTACATTACAGGGCAAAAGCCTGCAATTTACTCTTCCATGAAATTCCCACATATTTCACTAATGGCTTACAATTTCTACCTGGTGTCAGTCAAGTTTTTAAAAAAGCTGTACTCATTCAGGCAGAAAATTTACCATCATTATTTCTCCGATTACATTTATAGCTAAACTGACATATATATTAATTAGGACTGATTTACACATAAACCTTAATGAATAGAAACAATAACTATTATCAAATCACTTTGTATGTACCAAGTGCAATATATATAAAAGCACATCATTTGTCTCCTTTTTATGTGTATCAAAGGGCCTATTCATAAATCTAGGTTTACATGATTTGCTGCTCCCAATGGACAATGAATCCAACCCACCTGTGGGTAATACGCACGCCTAAAGAAGAGGCTATCAGAGACTGCTTTTTCCTTTGTTTACCCAATCACTGCCAATTTAAACAGGGCAATTCATTTTATGATAGTGGTTACCAGTACGTTGAAAACTTACAATAATAACCCAAATTCGGATCTGCAGCTTTATTTATTTGCATGTAGTAATAGGCTGCATGGTGGCTCAGTGACTAGCAAGTCTGGTTTTGCAGCATTAAGCTGGGCATACACAGCTCGATGAAGAAACAGAGTAGAGCAACATCGGGCACGGTGAATGCTCACGGCACCTGATGTTGCTCTAATCTGTTACAAGTTTTAAGCCATCCACTGTTCGACCAAATGGGTTTCCAATATGTTCGAAAACCTTGGTCAAAAGTCATTACTTTGAATGGGGACAGCGGGTCTCCATCCAATGTAATGGCCAGGCTGCAGCTGAACGGCACACAGTGTGATCAGCTAGCTGCTGTGGAAGTGTGAAGGGGGCCAGCACATCTCTCTGCGCAGGGAAGGGGGTGTGCAAGCTAGCTGGCTCTCTCTCTCTCTGCTTCTACCCAGCCGGCAGTCACTGGCTGGGGAGAAGCAGAGACCCAGGGGACCACGGTGAAACCGAGTCCCCATCGAATGGCAATTGATGTGCCCATGTGGTGCACGGTGCTACCTGCTGTGCCCATGTGATAACCGGTCGATTGCACAGGAATCTACCCGTGTATGCCCAGCTTTAGGGTCCCAGGGCACTAACCTCATTTTGGCCAGGGCATTTTTCTGCATGTTCTCTCTGTGTCTGTGTAGCTTTCTTCCCACACTCCAATGCATCCTGCTTTGAACAGGAAAGTCCCTTTTTATGTGACTTTCCCAACCAAATCCCGATTGCAATAACTCCTGGATTTTGAAATCTGGGTTACCTATGAAGGAGGGGGTGTTACTCTTCCTCCTATGTTCTCACCCCGCTTGTGCAGATGCTGTGTGGGGTTGGAAGTTAGGAGGCAGACTAACACCCTCTCCCTCCCTCCAAAGTAAGCCAGCTACTACTTTAAAGGGAGGGAAGGTATACCTTCCAATACCAGAAGTGACGTCCATGACATCACTTCGTGCATTTGGAACGTGGCGGTCCCGCATGTGCTTCAATGGTAGGCTCCAATAGAGATGGTCGAATTTGTTTTAAAAAATTCGACCATTTCGATAATTTCGAGTTAATTGCAAAGCCCCTGAACATGGTATCATCACCAAACTTGCTGGAGATTTAGAGAAGGGTTGAAGGTATACTACAAAAAAGTATGTCTCTAACACAAATAGTTTCTGCATAAATTGAGTTTAAAGTCAAGAAAAAATTTCGAAAATCTTAATTTCGACCTTAATATTAAACTTAATTTATGCAAAAAACGAGATGTGCTAGAGCTAATTTTTTTTTCAAATGGTAGGTACATTAGATAGTAAGCTCCTCTAAGAAAAAAATAGTGATTGACTTTTTATCTTGGCACTATATAAATATCAGTGTTGAGCTCGAATATTCAAATTGCGAGTATATTTTCGGCGAATATCAGCTATTCGAGAATTCTCAAATTTCCCGAATATGGTGCCCGATATTCACAATTTTGAATATTCGCCATTAGGATGCTTATGGGCATGGATTGCGAATAAATAGCACATGACCATGACCATTCATTTTGAAGGTTATTATAATTGCGAATATATTTTTGCAATGCGTTCGCAAAATATTGGGAATTTGAATATTGCCTATGCCGCTTATCACTAATAAATATGAGGTAATAATAATAGAACTGTAAATGTAATTTGTTGAATTTGCAGCATTAGGGGGTCACATTTACTAATATCAATAGCTATTACAATTCTTGGATCTTCTGGAGTTTATGCATGAATGTCATTGTAGGATGTCAAAATAGCTGCTGTTATGATGAAACCTGTCTTCCACCCTCATAGTTGTTTTGCTTGAGGCTGCTGTAAAGGTTTTTTTAAAAGTTGAGCTTGAATATTCGAATTGCGAGTATTTTTTACAAATATGGGCTATTCCAGAATGAGCTAATTTCACAATTATGGTGGCGGATATTAGTACTTTGGAATATTCAAGATATTATGCAATGGCAAGCTTATGGTAATGCAATTATAAATACCATGTGACCATTTATTTTAAAGATAATCACAATGCAATTACAATTGCAATTGTGATTATATTATATTATAATACATGGCCATACGCTTATACCCTTATCTTTACAAACCTGTGGGTGCTCTGAGTCATCCACAATTTTAACAGTATAATGATAATGCTCAATAATTTGGGGCACAGTGCTGAATCAGTAAGTAGCCTATAGACTTTAATTATGGCCACTAATCATTGCTTGCTATTAAAGGGTTATTAAAACCCTCATAAAAAAAATAAAATCATGTGCATAAACTTTGTGGTTGGTGGAGGCCTGGTCATAACTAGGTAACAAATAATAGTGTTTTAAGATTTATTTAACTACAGAGTATTGCAAACACTTGTCTGACTTGAATTGGGATATTTTTGCCGAATTTTGCTATGCATACAAAACAAAATGTCATTTAGATTTTCTTTTTCTTGAATAGAATGACTCTCTCTGCAGATTAGACTGATGTTTATGGAAATATGAAAATAGTTCAGCTTTAATAAAAGCTCATTTAAAAATGTAAAGTAGATTACACAATATTCAATATTTTAATGCAAAATGAAGCAGTCGTGCTAAAGATTCTTTTCACTTTTCAATACCCAAAGAAAGTAGCTTGTTTCCACTCAGTGTCAGAATCTTTATTTCTGTTACAATACGACACAAGATCATTCTGGGCACAGTAAAGGTGAATGATTCATCATCTGCAATGTCCATGTACATAGCAGTGCTGAGTTCTCCTGACTCCATGTAGCTTACTGCAGATTACATAGGAATGCTCCAAAGTATTACCGGTAGTACTGGAGAATGTAAGTTTTATGTTCACAAATGTTTTACATATACATTACAATGCGAGTACACCCCCTCACATTGTGGTAAATAGTTTATTTTATCTTTTGAGGGAACAACACTGACAATATGACACTCTGATGCAATATACAGTGTACAGTTTGTATAACAGTGTCAATTTGCTGTCCACTCAAAATAACTCACCACATAGCCATTAATGTCTAAACCTCTGACAACAAAAGGAAGTACACTCTAAGGCTAAGTTTACACTGGCAAATCCCAAGCTGCTTGCAGCTCGGAAACAGCCAGTGCGCTCCTGCAGCTGCGGGATAAACGACTCCCTGTAGTAGTCTGCACAACAGTGCAGGCGATTACAGGGCGTCTAATTAAGGACCCCATAGACTTTCTATGGGACGGCCGCCCGAAAACTAACCGGTGGACGCCTAATGTGGCGTCCGCCGGTCGGCCACGCTAAACGGTTGTTTACCTGGCGGTAAAAAACCGCCAGTGTAAACTTAGCTTCAGTGAAAAAATGTGCCCTAATTAGCCAATTTCCCTCCCCAGTGTCATGTTACTCAGGTGTGAATGTTGAGCAGGTATGGAAATGTTGTTATAATCATGTTCCCCCTTATACAGGTCATTGGAAGACTAGCATGGCACCTCATGACAAAGCACTCTCTACAAATCTGAAAAGATGTATTATTGTTCTACATAAAGATGGCCTTGACTAGAAGATTGTCAACACTCAGTTGTCTTTCATTTCAACAAACATCAGTTTGGAATTGATTTACACTCACATTTACACTCACTGGCCACTTTGTTAGGCATACCTGTCCAACTGCTTGTTGACACAAATTACTTATCAGCCAATCACATGGTGGCAACTCAATGCATTTAGGCATGTTGATATGGTCAAGACAAACCGCTGCCGTTCAAACTGAGCTTCACAATGAGGAAGAAAGTTGATTTAAGTGACTTTGAACGTGGCATGGTTGTTGGTGCCAGACGTGCTGGTCTGAGTATTTCAGAAACGGCTGATCTTCTGGGATTGTCACAGGACATTTTCTTGGCACACTTTGGGCCCCTTAGTAATTGATTATCGTTGCAATGCCACAGCCTACCTGAGTATTGTTGCTAACCATGTCCATCCCTTTATGACCACAGTGTACCCATCTTCTGATGGCTACTTCCAGCAGGATAATGCACCATGTCATTAATAGTGTTGAGCGGTATATGGTATATTCGAGTTCGCATAATCTTTCAAATATATTAAGGAACATTCTAAATTCATTAAATTTGATTCAATAGTATTCTATTGCCTTCCATCGTGCATATCCTTATGATTCACAAAGATTGTGATCCTGCTTTACAGCTTCTCTTAATCATTCTATTGCGCAAATCCATTTGCAATGTGCACAAATATGTGCAATGTATGCCGGTAAACAATGTTGAAGCATAATATGACGAATATCCACCATTGTGAATATCCGAGCACACATTCATATAGCTTGAATCATCTCAGACTGGTTTCTTGAACATGACAATGAGTTCACTTTACTAAAATGGCCTCCACAGTCACCAGATCTCAATCCAATAGAGCACCTTTGGGATGTGGTGAAACTGGAGATTCGCATCATGGATGTGCAGCCGACAAATTTGCAGCAACTTTGTGATGCGGTCATGTCAATATGGACCAATGTCTCTAAGGAATGTTTCCAGTACCTTGTTAAATCTATGCCACGAAGGATGAAGGCAGTTCTGAAGGCAAAAGGGGATCCAACCCAGTGCTAGAAAGGCGTGCCTAATAAAGTGGCTGGTGAGTGTATGTTCTAGTTACATTTTCTAGTTAGATCTAAAGGAAATTGTATGGAGTGATCTTTGGTGTATGGTGGGCTTTAGGTAAACTCTTGTGATGCATGTTAAAAAAATGCATGCAGCAGTGTGAATGTGTTATGTTTTGCAGATATTTCTGTAGGGAAAGTGCAAATTGGGTCTTTTTATAGTAAAGGTTGCCGACCTAGTTTTTACACTTTTTTTACAGTAGCTTCTACAATAAATTTTTTAATAAGCTATAGATTCGTTTATTAACAGGCCTTATATTTATTTCTTGTATATATTTTTGTGTATATATTTTTTTGTCAGTTTTAAGAGTATTTTTCCCATTTGGAAATTTGCTTTAAGAAAGACAAAGGACCACATGTGAGCCTAATTTAAGTTACTTCTTTAGGTATAGTAAGATTCATAGCGCTAGCAAAGATTCGATGACAGCAGTTATTCCCACAGCAAGGAATTCATTACAGCCTAACGTCATGATGGGATTTGTTGGTTCACAGATATATTTTTGCGCCTTTCTCCATGCAGACACTTCCTAAAAATTCTATGACTAATACAAAAGGCCTGACGTGATTTCAGTATGTCTCATACACCTGCTAATGTGGTATTATAAAGTGTCTGCTGGCACAAATGGTGTTCAGCTTTCCCAGCGAGTCAGCCAGGCAGGATGACATTTCAGTTATGAAACTTATGCAAGGGGAATTTCACAAGCATTACATGTCAATGATTTGGCTTTCTCTATTAGACTAATCTTTACACTAGACAATATACAAAAAATTTAAAATTTATGTTTGTTATTTGCAAAACATATGTATAAAACACACACACATATGTATCAGACTCTTTACATTACAGATTGTGAGTCTGACATTTCACTAATGAGAGAATGAGCAGAGAGTGCAAAGCTACATTTAAGTGCTTTACCTTAAATTATGAATTTCCTTTCAGTTAAGTTGCTTGCAGCTAGAGGGTGAGTAATGGCTTTTTACATTTATTCATTGTAGAGAATAATAAAATGCTTATGCCAGTATTACTGAGTATGGTGTCTTCTTGTGGATACATGTCCCAGGCATCATGCTGCCAGTACCATTAGTATTGGCCGGTTGGCATAAGTGACATTGATGATGCTGGGGATGTGCGGGGTGGTGGGCAGTACTCTCCGCAAGCTACACTCAGGGTTACATACCTGTACAGGGGTAGCCTGTGACTTAAGAAGTGGGGGGGGGGGGGG